>CM021108.1:506640518-507237702 GCA_007115665.2 Sequoiadendron giganteum | reverse complement strand
TGACATCCTTTTTTCTACCCACCTTAACACCCTTGTTCTTGTCCTTCTGCTCTTTTATAAAAATGCCAACATGCTTACCCTGTTCACCACCCACAATTCTATTTCTTAGCTGAAGTGTACTTCTCATCTGAGCAGCCATCTCCTCAATCAATCGGGAAATCTCCTCTTCTAACGGTCTCCTTAAGGACACTGAATCTTCAACTTGCTCCATATTGCAATCATGACGGTCAAAATCACCTTCTTCATCAAAAAAGACCTGTTAATGATACATCTCACTTTTCTGTCTCTGATTATCCATATCAAATTCTTGTAACTCATCATCAGAAGAACATTCAACCTCATCAATGTATGATCAGGCCATACAAACATCTACATCACCTTGCTCATAGTCAGGAGTCTGCTCATGAGTGTCTTCCTCTATTCCTTCAGTGACAAGCAACTGAGCAATACCACACTAATTTTGATCATGTGGATGTTCACACACCTCACACCATGGTCTATCATGTACCAGATTCACTGAATGGTTCTGCAGGGGGTCTGGTGTATGCTGATCAGTTTTAGGCTTCTAGCTCGACAAGATTGGTTTCCCATCCTTCCAATATGTGTTATAAGGATAATTTTGCAACCTAGGTGGTCTGTCATTTTTATTATATTGTTTTTTTTCATTTCCTATACCCTTTTCTTTCTTGGAAACAATATACTTTATGTCTTTCAAAGTGCTAAAGACTTTATCCCATTTCTCATCATCCTTCGGCTTTGCAGTAGAAACCTTCTCAGTCTTATCTTTAGGATTTTTCAAAAGTGTGGGTTCTTCCCTCCTACCATATTTCCCAGAAGCTCTCCTATTACTTTCAATATTTATAGCTACTCTTAAAGCATCTCTCATGGTTCGGGGGTCCTTATCTCTGAGAAGATATGCCATTTTAGCATCAAAAGCATTGAAATATGTAGTTAAACAAACATTCTCATCAAGCCTCAAAACTTGAAAAACTTATACATTTCCTTTTGAAATCTAAGGTTAAATTCTATCACAGGTTCATTCAATGACTTCTTGATGTTATTGAATTCATTTAGCATGAAACTAGCATTAGTTTTATCACCGTATTATTTTTTGAAGCACTTTTCAAACTCATCCCATGAAACAATACTAGCATTCAATAAGCCTCTATACCAATCCCTTGCATCCTCCACCAGAGATTGTACAAACAACTTCATTACAACATCTTCATGCTCTACCTCATATTCATTTAACATATCCATGAAGCCTTTTAAATGTTCCTCTACTGTCATAGCATTGTTTCTAGCAAATTTATTCATCTTTTCTCTCAACTCATCAGGGATGGGGTTTGGATAACCCGAAATACCATCAAAGAATAATTGCCTATACCTTTCCAATAGTATAGTTCTCCTTTGGAAAAGTCCTTCAGTCTTCTGAGAGTCATCACCAGACCGTGTATTCTGTACCCTAGGGCCATCCTAATTCATATTTACAGACTTAGTTGCATGAAACTTCAGGTAATAATTGTTTGTGGTATTGTACAGATTGGTTTTAGGACTATTTTTCAAGGCATCTTGGTGACTTGATGAGGTTGCAACTTGTGTGACCTCATCCACACTTGGCATTTTTAGGAAACTTATTTTCCTCTTCATTTTTGCATTTGCAGCTTCAATCTCAGTCCTCTCTAACTCTTCTGCAAGAGCCTCACCTTCCCTTCTAACCTTTTCTAAGGAACTCTCAGCTTGTACAAATACATGTGGTGGGGGATCTCTTTTAGGGGAATGAGAAGTCACCCTTTAATTTATATTAATCCCCTCAGCCTTCTATTTTCCTTTGTTTAGAACAGGATTAGGGTTTGGATTACTTGGTTGAGGCTTAACAGGATTTGAGGGTTTTGGGTTTGCACGTTTTGATTTGGCATCAACTTGACCTACAAAACCATCTTTAGACATAGGCTTTATCTCCTTATCAACAATTTCACGTACAACAGGACCTTCTTCTTTTGGCTCAGGTTTTTTTTGGTTCAGGAGCTTCATTGTTGCCAACTGTTTAATTAACCTATCCCTCTCAATTACAACATGCATCAGTTCTATTTCCCTCTGCTTATCCTTTTTCATCCTAAGCTCAGCTTGTTTTTGGATCTCCCATCTTAAGGAATCAATGTCTCCAAAAACATCATCAGGGTCAGGCAAAGTCATATTAGAACTCGATGTATCACTTAGGTCTATCAGATTTACTTCTTCAAGCACATGCCCAGACAATAAAAGTGTTCCATCATCTTCAACAGGAGGAGGAGGCACACCACTGGTGCTTTCTCTGTGATGGCTTCGACATCTACTCCTACCTCTTCTATTTTCAACATATTGGACACTAACAAGTCCTTTATTATGACATGCTACATCCTCTTGAACAGGTGTATTAAATAATGCATCCAAAAATCCACAACTATTTGATTCTGAATGTCTACACACTTGTTCAAGAGTCTCAAGGATAGGGTGTAAAGGCTTACTTGTACCTTGGTGTACAGGATTTTGTGACACGGGAGTGACATTGCTAGATTTTGGTTTCTTCTTTATCCAGTCCTTCTTCATTTTAGGAAGTTCACCCTCCAATTTCTGTTCTCGGTGATTCTTTATGAAGGACCTGGTGTTCTTCATTCTTTGTGCTTATCCAAAGGTTTTTCAATTTGTATTAAATCTTCAAATAAGATGCACACTGGTGCAGAGACTTCAGAGTCACTACCCAATTATCTTGGGAATACCAACTATCTAGAGACACTTGGTGGAATTTAAAAAATCTTTAGAACTCTTGTACTGACAATGTAAAAAAATAATTCACGAAATAACTCGAAACTTTTGAATGATAGAAGAGATGGACAAAAAAAACACAAAATCATGAGCTCGACCTTCAAATCATAGAAATACTGTGAAAACTCTATGGGAAATGGACAATCGACACATTGACCAGAAATATTTAGATTAACATCCCTAGTAGAGTTGCCATTTTTTTGGTTGTTTTTGGTGTAACCAGGTTCATCTCCTAATCTACCTATGGACTTGCCAATTCCAATCAAGGGTAGCTCAAAGGACCTAGACCAACTGACGAGGATTTTAACAAAACCTCCTACACTTTGGGCTTTGCAAGACCCGGGAGGGTGGTCTCCTTAATGTGTTTACAACCTCTACACCAATATTATAAACAACATTAACAACAACAGATAATCTCATTTAATAACTCAACATAATAGGATAATATCGAATAGAATTGGTTGTTCATCAATAATATCAACCATTTGGACAATGAGATAACTAAAACGACATTACTCAACATAAAATAGTCATTGATTTTCAATTTGTAGCAAGCTCTAAGTATATACAAACAAATATTGAACCTCACGAATAAGTACAACCTAGATTAGTGCCATATACCATTGGAGGAGTCAAATTCATAAGCATTTAAGGGTTTATGATAGATTTAACACATAACATGTAAGATCTTTGATAATATTGCCTTACAATATCATCATTATGTATTCTAACCAAATACTACTTATCAAATCCTTATATAAAACATATCCACCTATGATCCCATTCAAGCATTTTAATTAATTCTTTGAATTAAAGCTAAAATGAGAATCATACACACCACAATAGTGAGATGAACGAAACAACCCTTGATCATTTTATTCAAAATTATGATATGCTTATACAATGGAGAGACATGAGTTCAAAATAATTCATTTCAATTCAACTGCCTGTATTGTCATAAAACATCAAATTCCAATGAGTTCAAAACCTACTATAGAATGACCCAAAACCTAAATTGCACCTCACTAAAAACATCAGGCTTTACAATTGCTTTGCAACTTTACCTAGACTCGACAAAAATTATCTAACTTGCTAACCCGTATTTATGGCCTTGAAATCCTTCTTATAGAGAAGGAAGGAGCAAACAAGCATCGGGCCAGAAATACACATGTCACTAGAACTTTGGACCGTCCTGTGACATTTCAAAAATTTCTTACAACAACTGATCTTCGAAGAATCTTCTTGTTCATCCTACCCGCTGAAAAAAGTTGATGCATCAACAAAACTTCAAAATTCTGCACAAAAACTGCCATCAAAACATAACCAGAATCTGTTGTAACTGCAACAACTAAGTTGTTAACTGCCAGTAGGACACTTTATTTTACTCTTCCTCGATTAAGTATATATTCACCTTAGCACTATAAGGTGTGTACTTTACCGCTACCTGATTTGCTTCTCTCTCAAAAGATTCCAAAAATGTGTTGGCACTAATGATCTTGTCCATATAGCTCACCGACAAGTCATAGTCCGAGTCATCACAAATCAATTTGATTTGTGCATCGATGACCTCATTTGCTCTATCCAGCCACTGCTGCAATGATTTAGCATTTCCCTGTGCATCAATTATATCAGGTAAAAATGTATCACTCCAATCATCAAAATTCTTTACCAATTCTCTAATTTTCCTACTCAAATCATCTTGTAAGGCTTGAAAACCTTGCAATGACTTTACAAATATTTGAGTAGGCCTTAATGATTGGGGCCTATTATTTATATCAAACCTCTAGGCTTTGCACATTATATCTAAATCATTGGCCCGAGGGATCCATTTCTCAACTAAGGGAAACACTACCTCTTGATCCCTACTAATATTCTTTATTGCATCCAAAAATAAAGAATATAAAGAATACATTGATGGAAATCTACCATCAACCTTTTCATTCAAGTGCCTCAAAACCATGTCAACAATCTCACCCTATTTTTTGAGTGCTCCCTCCTCACTTGCCTTCAAAGCTGCCTGTAACTCTGTAATCTTGTGCATCAGCTGCTTCTTGGTAGGATCCATAGAGAATTCTTCTTCTTCCTCAATTTTCTCTAATGCCGAACTAAGAGAAGGAGTTTGGATGGGGGACCCTGGTGTAGAAACAATTGGAGAAGTAGGAGGTAATGATCTTGATGTGGAAGGCAATGTCATGATACTTGGAGCACTTGAAGTCTCCCCAACTTGCCTATAGTTTAACCTATCCACCTCATTTTGCAACTCAACATTCCTTTGCTGCAACCGACTGTACTCTCCAATTATAAAGTTGTATTTATCCATTAAGCTCTTCTTCTCAGCTTCTTCCCTCTCAGTAGTCTTTTGGGCCAATTTGGCCACATTCACAGTTAAGTTAGTAGCCTCTGTAGTTGAAGTTTCTAAGGCTCTCTTTATTATTAACCATTCCCTTAAGTTTGGGCTAATGTCACTTACATTAGGATTTCTGCCCTGAGGTGCCAAAGCCCAAATTGCTAGGGTCTCATATTCTTCACTGAAGGCAGAATCTTGCAACATTGCCTTGACCTCTTCCTTAGAATTCTACAAAGGATGTTTGGATTTTAGAATAGCATTAAATGCTACTGCATCTTCTATATCCCATTCAAGAAAAATTAATACACCAGCTTGAGTCACCAAGTTTATCCCATCCTCAAGAGCGATGTTAAATTATTCCATCAATTCATTTTTTACTTCCTCACCATTCTCCTGGTCTGACCTATCAGGCCTCAACTCTCTTCTCTTCTTGCATTTATCTTGATACTACTCTAATCTCATTCTCCATACTAATTGCAAGAACAATGGAGTTTTAATAAATGCATCATCATCTAAAAATGCCTTACATGCCTCGATCCTAGCATCTTGTAGACACTATCCTTTCACATCCATATCAGAAAAGACTAACCGAGTTTACATGGGAGGAGAAGGCATTCCAACCTGCATATGTTGATCTATAACAATGATTTCATCCATCAGATCCTCTTGTGCCTTTTCAATATTTTTCCTCTTAGGACTTGGCTCTGATGGTGGTGGTGAAGGGTTATCCTCTAGTGATGAGTCCAAATAAATGATTTATATTCCCCCAGGTGCTCTGACCTTCAGACCTGGGTGTGCTAATGCTTTCATGATTTTTTTTCCTTTCTTATGTTCGTCTTCCTCATCACTACTGTCATTTCTCTTTCTTTTATAAAGAGGCCACTTCACCATAGGTTGATATGTTGGCCTTATTTCAGTAGGCCTCACATCTGGCTCCTGTATGCCAAAGTCCAACTCCAAGTTTATCTTCTTTGTCATCAAAATACCCATGATCTCCTTGAAGTTGTCCATCAAGAAATCAATTTTCTTGTGGAATGGGGTAAATTCCATTAATAGATCATATTTGGGATCCATTTTATGCACAATGGCTAATAAATTTTCATATGCTATCCATTTTTCTTTGTTCAATTCTTGTCTATTCAAATCAAACTCATTCCTAATCAGATCCTCAGGAAAGTTGAACTCATGTGTAAACTTACCACCCTTTATCTATTGTCTAAAAAGGGCAAAGAAGCCCTCAGGGTCATGCTATCACTTGGGACCACACCTTAAATGATAATCATCCAAAAAATTCCAAAAATGGACCCAACCTCCTTTTGAGAATAAAAAATCAGGTACAACTGTATAATCAAGGAAAAAGGTTCCCTTACCCCTCCCTGTTAGGTTGTCTTCATGAATACAACCAATCTGCCACATAACCTCAACAAACCCTACTCTTGCTGGCACATTGAATGGAAGGATATGTGGAGTTCCTTGGAATCCATACACTCTTAAAATAGTGTTGACTGGGTACATGATAATGTCACCCCAGTTGTGACAAACCTTCAAAACTGGCTTCCTCCCCTTCGGTCTGAGAAAATCGTGTAAGTCCTCAGGGATTCTGGATACATTCACCGCCAACTTGGCCCTCAGTCTGGAAGTAATTTTTTTATCAAATTGCACAAAACTGGCATTCTCCCTGTTATAGGATAAATCTGCAGTCCATGCCTGCACCAGTAATCTTTCCCCATTAACCTCTCACCTCAACTCCATCTTCTCTGAGAAGAAATTAGCATTCTTGCACAAGAACATGTACATCAATAGAGAATACCATAAGAATGGAGTGCCTGCATCCTTTTGTTGCAAATTTAACAACCCTTCATGTATCTTCTCTGCCAAAAAGGATGCAAAATCATAGATCACTGAGAAGTTAAGGTGTTGTATTTGCACCCCCATAAACATATAGGAAATTGGCACCATTGTATTAGGATTAAAACCCAAAATCTGGCACAATGAATAAAAGGTGGACAAGAAGTGGTTTGCAAAATAGTTTAGCTTGAAAGGCTCTTAGTCACCAGGGTTGATATAAAATTTTGAACCGCCTGCCCTTGCTAGATGAGGTGGAAGTAGCTTAACCCTGAAAAGTGACTTTGACCTTGCATACTCCTACTTCATCTCCTCAAGATTAATCTGAACCAAGAATGGGCTAGGTTCACTCAGGTCAAAAACTTGTTGAAATTCTTCTTTTTTTTATACTTAACAAGACCCCTCTGTCATTATCTCTTATCACTCTTGTAATAGGGTCATAACGTGTTGCCACTGCCCTGAGAAAATCCACATATGGGAATGCATTTCGTACCACCAGCTTCCCCATGTCATATCTCCAACAATTTGAGAAAGGGTGAGGCAAATTCTTGTGTCCATACCACAACCTAAAAATCCCCAGACTTGTCATGGGTACCCTAGCATCGGCAATGTTGGAGCAGTTACATACTAATCCCTCCCCTAGGATTCTTCCATGCATCAAAACCAACCCCTTCTTCCTATCAGTAGTTGACAATGGGAATTGATCCAAGAAATCATCATACAAATTCCTTTGCAAATAGTCAACATGGACAGAATGTTGTTTTGGCGGTGCCATCTTAGGTAAACTAGGGCTTCCTTAACTCCAAACTTTTGAACATACTAGGGTTAAACTGAAAACAAAATTATAGAAAATAACCTTGCAATTTTTGACAATTCAACTAACCAATATCCCTTCAACAACTATCAACAAGCTTTCCGACAAGCACACCACAACTATCCCCAAAATCTCAATCAAATTAACCAGGAAGCAGAGAAAACAACTCACAGCGTTTGTGCTATGCAGAAAACCAAATCCTTGCTATGACAACTCGTAACTTCGTCCTTGGCTATGAGAAGGCTCCGCAAATATGTTTAAAATTTGTGAGACACTAGGGTAGGAAACAATCACTTTATTTTGATCAAATTATGCCTATAGACGTCTCATCTACCATTAAAGCTTACTTGCATGCCACGCCAACTACTCCAATCGCATTTTATGCAAATTCAAATTCCAACCGTCGATCCTTCACTTTTATCAAATCATCGAACGTCTACCTTCAAAATAGGCTGACAAAATCTCCATCTCAGCACTAAGAGCCCACCATATTGTGGATCGCCAAAGAAATACATGTGGCACCCACCCGTGATCGATAAAAGCCTCGTAACTTTTGATCACGCGATGGCGGGGAACCGTTGATCTCCACAATCAGCAATCGTGTTCCTTCAAAACAATCACCAGTGTTGAAATTAACCATCGAGCATCTTTTCCATCAAGATTATAAAATCTTCGTTGATTTGGAGCACGTGCACCTCGTAGCCACTTTAGTAACCCGCCATATAACATGTTAAAACCCGACAGATATATTAAAAAAATTTCATCATCTCTTCGACATCGCCAGCTGAGACACGTGGCGCTCACCCGTGATATCACAATTGGTTGAGACTCTATGGTGGGGTCACCATGGGATTGCGGGGAACGGCTGAGATCAACCGATGGTTGATCGACGACCATTTAAAGTTGTTCCCTACAAAATATAAAACATTTATTAAAGGCATGAGGGGACATCGCTTAGGCCAACGACAAATAATGGCTTAAGTTTTTTTTGAATGTAGGGGCATGGGCCAACCTAGACTTAGGGAGTAATAAAGTTGGGCGGAAAAATTAAAACAATAAATCAGAAAAGGGGCCCGACCTAGACAAAGCGATGGGGCATAAGTTGTTTTAAAACCCACTTCAAAAAGGTAATGGCCAAATAGATCCCACCCAAGGTGTAACATAGGGCATTAGGATTTTTATGAAGGAAAAAATAGAAACCCCAACCTTAGGGTTTTTCCCAAACAATATGAAAGACCAGGACAAGGGCAAGATAAAATGGAATTCAAAAAGAAAAAAATTGAAGTTCCATCAGGTATAATTGAGCTTGAAATCATCATCATTCCCCAAATAACTCATGGAACAATGAGCACAAAGGAAGAATGGCACATAGAGAGAGAAAATAAAGGAGAAGCTTTTGGGTCAACATGGAAGAGACCTAAATGTCTCGACACCTTACGTCATCCCCAAAAGGAAAACACATGACAAAAGATAAAGGTTTACAACATATAGAAGAATGGATATACAAATAGATGAATATCATGATAGATTCAGTTCCTTTGTATCCTTGCACCAATAGAGTGACAAGGGTTATCCAAAGTAGGCTCACAAACATATAAATACACACCAAGCAACACTGTATGGGGGATCACATTACACAAATGCAATCACAAAGAACATGAAAAGAAGACAAAGAGAATAATAGTATGGAACATGCAAGTCAACCTATAGTAGGTCATTTGCATCCCAATCTTGTTCATCATATTGAGAAGGAAAACAACTAGCCAAAGGGACAACAACCAGTGTTGTACTAGGAGAATCACCAAGTTCAACACTTGGTGAATCACTCTTTATAGGAGGATCATCACGGTTGTTATCATCTAAGCTCATGGAAGAGGAAAACAATAAATTTAGCTCATTGTTTACTTGCTCGTCAATTTTAGCAATCTCATCATCATCATCATCATCATCATCCAAGTTAATCACAAATAGAGGTCTAATGATGATGTATATAGATGTTTCATGTGTTTTTTGTGGAAAAGGCGGAAGATCATCATGCTTTTTTTGAGTTAAATTTTGATCTTGATTTTTTGTTTTGTTTTCTTCTTTTAACTTACGAGCAAGAGAACAACGTCTATACCATGCTCTTTAGCATTTCTATTTATTTTTGCATGATTTTCAAGTTGTGATTGTGTAGGAGTGGGTTTATCAACCATAGGTTTCTTCTCTTCTTGTAAGGGAGGAAAGAAAGGAACCATGGAAGCTTGTTCAACCACTTTATCTTTAACATTATAAACTTGATTGATCTTATGAGGGACAATAGGACTTATTTGGTTATCTCTTTGTATTTTATAGGAGATAGGTAAAGTATTTGTCATGGGTTGGTCTTGGTTAATTGGAAGGGCTTTTGGTTCAATCATGGTTTCATTAATGATAGGAGGCTCAATCATGGGTTGAGGCATGTTGCTAAGGGATAATTTTGTTATGTGATTTGCCTTGAAATTTTGTTAAGATTTGAAAAATAAGTCTTCAAGAGGTTTAATAGGTTCTTGTAATGTCATAAAATTTCACCCCTTGCAATTTCACATACATTCTTGCATCTGCTTTAGTGTCCATTCCCTTAGCACTTGTGTAGGCTCATTTTAGTCCTTACCTCAACCTTTTCCTTTCTTAGGATGCTCAGGACCCCTTTTCATTAGCTACCTTCGTGCGTCATCTTTGTGTCAAACCTTGTTCCTTTCTTGTTCTCATTATTTTGTAGTGTGATGTGTCTAGACACTAGTGCGCCATGCAAACATTCATGCACTACGCTAGAATCTTTTGACATTTCAACATTTAGATGACCATTTCCAAGTGCCTTGCCACTTGTCAGCTATTTTTGTCAATGGTAACAACCTAGAACGGTTTGTAACAACTCAAGAAACCTCTTTTCCCTCCTCTTCTCTCTTTAAAAGCTATCTTTTCAATCCATTTGGTCTTCTTCTTGGTCTTTCTCTCTTGGAGACATAATCTTCTCTCTTGCTCTCTTACTTGAAAAACTCTCTTGCTTGCTACAACAACTTCAAGCTCTCAAGTTCTTACAACACTCTTTGCAACCCTCTTGGCTCTCGTAGCTTTGTCTCTCTCCTTAGCTTCCTTAAGCCTTGTAGGTGATATCTCTCCCATCTTGTATCTTTGAGAATCTTGGGATCTCTCACTTCCCTTATCTACTGCACCTTTATTTCGTGATACAGGTTCTCCTCCTTGAGTAGAGATTGATTTTATCACTCTTGTATTCATTTCATTTATTATTGTTATTTATCTCTATCTATTTGGCTGTCTATGGAGGTGGGAACACCAAAATAGGGGTTTGACTAAAGTAAGCCCCTAAATAACCCCAACTTTTTCCCCTCGGTCTTATGTGTGCAGGTATTGAAGATATTCATTTGCTGAAGGTTGCATTGCTTGGTCTATTGTGAGCACTTTACTTTCCTCCCTTAGTTTTATCATTTACATTTTAGTTCCATTATATGTTATTTTCTCGCATTCTAGAAGTTCTTAGTAATCAGATTGTTAGTAGTCACTTTGTTATTTTCTTTGATATTCTTGATTTCTGGTCTGAATGAGACAACAACGTGCCTCTGAGACTACAATGCTTCACACTATCATCCTTGTTTCATGCTATCATCCTTTGGCTGAGCCCATGAGTTTGTCCAGAAAACCTTTGTGATCTACTCTTTCCAATTCTAGAACTCTCGCTCTATTCCTAGAGGTAGTTTAGGGCAGTTCGCTCCCTGGGATTCTCTTGAGAATAAAGACTCATGAGAAGTGAATCCCCCTTCTCTACAATTCCATAGGTTCAAGCCAAAGGAAATCCAATGAGAAATTCCCATAGGAAGACATAGGATTAAAGCCACTATGATGCACAGTAAAGATGCCATTGCCAAATGAAAACTTTAAGCATTTATGCGCTACCAATGAGATGAAATCCATGGAGCATAGCCATGGGTAACCAAGCTTCACACAAAATTGGTCTGACGATGAGATGATGGAGAATGAGACATTCAATTTTTTCAGTCCAAATTTCAATGGGAGGGTGTTCAAACCTATCATAGGGCAAGAAAAATGATTATGTGTTTTGATCTATGCTTTCAGTTGGTCATAAGAATCTTGATAAAGTTCATGCACAAGTAAGAATTCCTTGGTGATCACATTCTCTAAAAACATAAGATCAATTAATATCCCATTAGTAGGCTTGTCATTGATTATTTCGACAATGTAAAGAGGACCATCGGGTGCACGTCTGACAATACCATTTTGTGAGAAAGAAATGTCAAGGGGCATTTTGGTTTGGCCCTTACAAGGTTGAAAATCAATGAAGTTGACCATAGTATTTATAGAATAATCCTCATTTATTTGCATATGATGATTAATGATGTAAGCTAGGCTACACAAAATATCTATTCCTTTATCATTATCAATCATTTTCCTTATGTTATCTATGATAGGAACCGCAGTACCTACAATGTATTGAAAACTCACAAAGTTTTGTAATTTTTCTAAGGCTTCATCCATTTGTTTTAGGATTTCTTGAGGGACATTAGCAACCATTGTGTCAACATCAGTCACATTGGTTATGGGTAGGGTGGGAATGGGAAATGTGGTATCAAAGCTATGATCCATAGTGGGCTGACTAGTATCAACACTATGAGTGAAAGAGTTGGAAAACTCAAGATCCACGATGGATGTAGTAGCATGGGATGACATAAGTCTTGAAATACATATCACTATAGTATTGGAAATAGGACACCAGATTGTGAAGCTCATTAAAGTTTCACAAAACCTAAGTGTACCCAAAATGGAGAATAGGCACTAAACAAATGAAATCAACACCCAAAAGTATGAAGTGCAATGCAAGTATGTAAAAAGATTTTTCAATTTTCAAATTTGAAACAAGATAATCTATTGATTATGCTATGAAAAAACCTGAAAATGATGTATTTTAATGCTAATTTTTATTTCAAATAATGCACTTGATTTGACCAATTGAGCTTAATGCAAGAAAATACATTTATTTATTTATTTTGAAACTGAAACACAAAATTAACAACAAAACAAAATGAAGCAAATAGAGACAAATCACTACCCAAAAATTTGAAAAAACACTTGTACATGGACTAATTCGCCCTAGGGTGAATGGTTCCCAGGTCAGGGTTCTGAAAAATAAAATTTTGAATTTCTTTCCTAATGTTTGAATTTCTAGTTTTAGGTTGCAAATTGTGGTTTCAGTGATTAAATTTTCCAGATTTAGGTGTCCTAATGCAAATGAAATTAGTGACAAATAAGGAATAAAGTGACACTTTTTGAGATGCAATTTTGATCAAATTTATGAATGTGAATGACTGAAAATACACTAATATGCAAGTACTATGAAAAATCAATGTAATATGCATGTAATTTTTTTTATTTTTTTAGATTTTAAATGATGCAAAATGTAAATTTAAAACCCTAAATGAGATGCAAACTAATGCAATTTTAACAAACCTAAATGAAATGAAAACTAATGCAATGCAAACTAATGCAAATCTTAGATCTAGGGTTTGAACGAACTCCAATTTTAGAAAATTTATAGTGCTTCACATCGGGTTCACCAAAATGAAATGAAGGGAAAATAGATAGGGTTTCTCCAAAATGGGGGTATGCACCCATATTCCCTATTTCATTAGGAAAAAGAGATCCCCTAGGATAAGATTGACTTTCAACCCTTAGGTGAGTCAACCTTAATGGAGATCTTGTTGTTTTCCTTATGATCAAGGACAGGGTAAATCAACCTAAAATGCACTTTTGAGAGATAAATAAAAATACTAAATGAATCTAATTATGCAATGCAAGAATTGAATCATTGAAATTTAAAGCCTAAAACTAATAGAATCAACAAAATTCTAGTAGATCTGAGAAGGTTAGGATTTTATGCACTTGTCACCAAAAGCCTCTACTAAGCGTTCTCTTAGGACATATTCACCCTAGGGTGAATGGGTCTTGCTTCAGGGATCCAAAATTTGTTGACAGTCCTCTACTCCTAGATCTGCACTCCCGATTCCTTTGAATTTCACAATCAGAAAGTCAGAATTAAATTCTACAAGTGAGTTTTTGTGGCTTGACAACTTTGACAACTTTGCAAAATTGCACTTTTGATCAATCTTCAATCCTTCTTCACCTACAAATCTGCAAACACATAAGGAGGAGAAAAATGTTTGTTTTTGGTGAATGGGGGTTTGCCTTTGTCAAACCCCATTTTGGTAATTAAACCTTGAAATAAATGAAACATGAATGGAAGGAATGATGAATGAATAATATTATGTTGCAACTCACCAAACCCTTGAATGAAAACCCTTAGAGGACTGAAATCTAACACATCTCTCCAAGGTCTTGATATTGCATGAAATGGCTTGATTGGATGTTGATCTTGATGCCCGAATCTTGACTTGAATGCTTGAAACCTACATCACAATGTTAGCTCCAAAAATATACATAGATGCAAATAACTTTGACATGATGCTTGAGATCTTGAATGCTGCAGCAAATGACTGAGAAATTTTCTCTTGAATGATCTTGGCAATAATCTTAGCTCTTGTGAAGTTCACCTCTTGCTTCTAGGATTTAAATTGATAAAAAGACCTTGTATTTATTGGTAATTTTCTAATTTCCCAAAAAATAAACATCAAAGGCCGTCAATTATAAATTGAATTTGAATCCTAAAATGCCACCAAAAACATATTAAAAATTGGGGTCGTAAACTTAAGGGGACCCATTCACCCTTGGGAAAATGGGTCCTAGGACCTAAATCTAGGACACTCCAATTCCAAGGCAATTTAATTAATGTTTGCAATTTCTTAATCTAAGTTTCCCTTTCAGAAAATGAGATTAATTATGCTTTTAAATGCGTAATTGGGCCAATTAGAGGCTTAATTAAGTCCAATTTAATTAATGGACCCAAAAACATTGTGAAAATGTAAAGTATTATATTTTTCGACACTACACTTATTACAATATAATTTGAGTACATTCAAATTTTAATAATAAAAATAAATTATAACAACAATGAACAACAATAAACTATCATGTACACAATCATGGTAGACATCAACTGGAATCCCATACAATGCGGTTGATTTGCAACCAAATAAAGCTCTAATGCAACCTCTAAGTGAGAACATCCTCCAACCAAAGGGGTGGAATCATTTGACCTTTAAAATCAAAGGGATTTTATCATCTAATCTTAGATAGATCTATGATTTTTTTTATCATCAGATCCACACGCTTGAACATAAGTGCTCAAAACAGTTTCCAATAGTGAACTTATATATATAAATTGATAAATAATCATCACTAAATGGAACAGTTTACTTTTAGTCCTCTAAAACAATCGTTGATACTAGATCTTAGAAATTTAAGCCTCCTATTATAATCACTTCATTAAATGAAAGCAATATAATTTTCATCATCCAATACCATGTGTACAAGTGAATCCACACCTTCAACTTTTAAACAATATTTTTAGGCAATAAAGCCTAGCTATAATAGCTCATGGCACCAAAATAGACCATCAATGAAATTATGTCACATGTTGGGGTGAGAATATCAGATTTTAGGAGTCAAGGATACCACAACACTCATATCATTGGTCAGGGTGTCAAAGGTTGAGCAATAGGGATGCTAGAATAGACATGTCTAAAAGTTTAACACAAGGAAAAGAGTGAAGGATGAGGGAAAGCATGAAAATATACGTAAGTTTGAAACTAATGGATAAAAAAGAAAAAATGGAGTTGGGAAAAAGTGCATACTAGGAAGGGAAACTTGACAACTAACACAATACACAAAATGGATCACTAAAACCCTAGGCAAGAAGGAATAAACCTAATATTTATAAACCTATATTAACAAAAAAATGGGACATTACATACCAACTCTTTAATATGATTGTTACTCATTGACCAGTGTGCCAAATGTTTCAAATTGCATGTCTATGGATTTTTTTCAAGGAATTCACCCTAATTCGTTATAATAATCAAATATCAAGGGAAGATATAACCAGAAAAATTAACAACACATCAAAAGCATATATGTTATGTTAATTTAACGTTTAGCCATTGGATTATACTGTCTACATAACCATCTAACATTTCTATTATTTCTCTATTTTGATTGATGTTAAATTAATCCAAGAGTCTTACTACTAGTAAGGAAGTTGATCTATCTCCCCCTCTATTATAGTAGGTCCCAACCATGCTTCTTATCACCGCCTAATTTTATTTACACAAATATCAACTAAGAAAACATCTTCTACAAAGTACTAAAGGTTTTTCTCTACTCAAAACAAAACCACACTATTTAAATAGTATTACGCCAAATAGAACAAATCATAAGTGTGGTCCTATCTTATGTCCTCAAACTTTCAACTCTCATCCATCTTGGGCCTCTAATACTAGATCTAGTTCTAGCTTTCACTTTTTTATATTTTTAGACCTTTGTTTACATATATCTAGATTATGGATTGGATTAATTTTTATTAAATATCCCATTAGATATTGAAGGGGGAGTAAACAACCTCTACAAAATATATATAAGGCTACATCAATGCAATAAATCAATCAATTCAAAAATTGACCAAGATAAAAAGAGTTAAGTCTAAACATGTGCCTAAATTTGAAATTAAAACAAAGATAAAATAAATTAAATGAATGGGGACCTAGAATTTAAAGAGAAGGATATTAATTTGATTGTGGAAAATATATAATACCTAGAACCTAATAATGGTTCTAAGATGATTAAGTTGTGATAAATGTGATCTATGAAATCTAGAATTTTACGAAGACTTAAATCAAGGCAATAGATGTAGCCTTGAAACTCTCAAGGGAAATCTTGATCTCTAAACCTTTATATATTTAGTAACTATATAAAAGGACCTCCAATGTATGTACTTATTAATATAAGACTTAACAGTGCTATGAAGCACCAATAGAACTTGTTATCAAGTGAAAGAATACAAAATTCTTCTTGATTGTAGTCAAGTCCTATATATATGATTCAACTATGTTTGAATTAGATTAGAGATACACCAAGTAGAATATAAATGACTATGTGATTATCCTTATGTATGCAAATGTTATTGTAGTCAATAGTCTAGATTTTGTAATGATAATGTGATGATTGAATCAATGGGGGACTAATGTCTAAATGACCTAGGGATTTATCATTCTATACAACACCCTAGAATTTAAATTTGAATACTCTTGATTCTATAGGTAACAACTTGTTGGATTTTTATTCAAATTAGGCCCATGATTAAGTTTGATCTTTAAAGTGAGCGTTGAGGTTACCCTAGATATCCTAATCTAGGGTTAAATTCATCCTAGTGGCCTTGGACCATGATTAAAAGTTCAAGAAAATTAAGGGTTAGATTCAAACCATTGGGGAATGAGGACTTAGGTTTAGTTAATTTTTGAGATGAATGACAAGTTATATATAAAATGTGTAATTCGAGTGCTAGACTATTACATTGGGGAAAAAAGGAAAAAATGATTCTAAATCAAGTGAGGAAGATTTTTAGGGATGCACTTTTCATCTCTATATTTGTTATTTTTTCTTGCATGTAAACTATTATGAATCATACATACCAAAGTAAGCAAGAAACCTACATAAAAGTAAATAGAAAGAACATATGTAAATGGTATGGATATGGATAATATTTTATTCATGCTTCATGCGATGATAAGTGTATCTTTAGACCTACATACACCAAATTTTATTAGCATAATTTGATATGAAAACTACAATAAGCATGAAAAACTACTTATCAATGTCAACAATCAATGTGTAAAAGATAAAAGAGTCGTGGAATCCCTAAATGGACCACTATAAACCAAAAAGATAGAGTAATAAAGACATGGGTGTAGGATCCATAAATAAATCAATGTAACTAGTAATGAAGGAGGTTTAAGTTCCCTAAATGGACCATTGTAACTGGCAATGGAGGAGGTTTAACGTCCCTAAGTGAACCATTTTAACCATGCTCCAAATGTGAAAAGATGGTATATGACTTGAAATAAGCCATTGTGACCATACAAGCTTAGTGTAAGATCTAGGATAATTCATTATAAACATATGGTGTAATATCCACAAAGAGCCATTATAACCATAAACATGAATAGCATTGGTGATATAATAAGCCTCCTTGAATTAGTTGCATATAAGGTGATGTAATTATTTGAAGGAGAGATGAAAATTAATCTATGAATTGATAGAATCATGAGAGCTCAATAAACATGTAAGAGTGTAATATATATCATCATATAATTATCATTAGAAGGTGTCTCAAGATATGATCATGAAAGAAGATATAGAAAGAGGTGATGAGATTCTCCCAATGATGCCTTCCAGTGTGAAAATAAAGCATGTGTAAAAGGATATAATACTAAAGTTTCATGTAGCATGTCATGTAAGGGGAAAACATGAAATCAATAGATGAGTATAATAAAGTGAATAAGTACATCACATAGAGCTTATGATAGTAATGCCAAAATAATGATAATGATAAATCTCAAGGAAAAGAGTACCATATAAAGATAGTGTCACAAAAGGACCATGGTAATCTAATATGCAAATCTCCAAGGAGGAGGATAAAGTATCATGAATATAATTTCCCCCAAGTGGGGAGATTATTTTACAAGTTTCATGGAGAAAGGGGAGATAAAACTCACAATTAGACAAGACCCAACACACAAGCCATAATAAAAAATAGAGGATGTAAATATAGAAGGTAAAATGAAAATTAAAGGAAAACAAGCAAGGCATAAATAAAAGATCAAACAATGGCACAAGATAATAGAGAATGTGAGAACAAGAACAAAAAATGCATCATTATATCAAAAAGCCAATAACATAAGATAAAAAAATAGTAAAACAAGTTATATTTTTAGTTAGCATGATGAGAATGATTGTAAAGCACTCCATAAATTTGATGATCTCAAACCCATAGGGAAAACATATAATAACTGACATGAACCACAAAAATAATAAAATGTTAGAAGAGAAATGAGAAGGAAGTGATATGCAGATTGATATAAAATTTCAATGTATACAATGTGAAGTGGTTAAATAATCACCAACCTTTCCATCAACTAGAAGTAACTGTATGTAATAGTTATGATATCATAAAATTCTCACAATCCCCCCTTATTACATCATATGCCCAAGAGAACAAAGCAAGAAAGTTTGAAAAAATTCAAACTTCACAATTGCAAGATATTTGGTAAATATGTTAGCATGTTGATTTTGAGTCGAAAAAAATTGGAGTTGGATATTTTATTGTTGAACATGTTCACAAATATAGTGACATTGAACTTCAATATCCTTGGTACACTCATGAAAAAAGGATTGTGAACAAGCTTGAACACACTCTGATTATCACAAAATAAAGTGGTAGGACCTATATTAATAATACACATGCCTATCAAAATACAACACAACTATATCATCTCATTGACTACTCCACCTATGATGTAATATTCTACCTCTATGGAAAAGCGAGAAATAGTGGTTTGATTTTTAATCCCTCAATATATTAGACTAAATCCTAAAAATAAAATGAAGTGTGAAGTAGACTTAATATCACCCATTGAACCTACATTATCTATATTCATGTATCCACACAAAGAAAAAGAAGCATTATGTTTGTATTCCAAGTCATGCCACTGTACCACAGATGTATCTCAAAACATACTTTTCTTATTTATAATGAACAACCTTTGGTTCTTGCATAAACCTAGAAAGACATTTGATAGTATAGTTAATATTGGGCCTGGTATAAGTTAGGTAGAAGAGAATCTCAATCAATTGATGATAAAGAGTAGCATTCATTCAAGGGGATGGATCATGGCAAGAAAGTTACAAGCCTACCTCCATGGGTATCGACATAGGTTCGGAATCTTTCATTATAAATTTATTGAACAATGTCTTGGAATTTTTCATCAAAGAGACATACATTTGATTCTTCTATTTCCATACTTCAAGTTCAATACAATAGTGTAGGAGCCCAAGATTTGTTATGTTAAAAAATAATTACTTGTTGCATCAATCATATATGCAGAAGTCCGAATGATGATTAGATCATCAAAAATCAAGATTACAATCTCCCCCCTTTATCTTTGAGGTAGAGATTGGGAACATAAGTATTCTTCATGAATCCATGACAAAGGAGATGCTCATTGATCTTGATGCATACCAAGATTTAGGAGCCTATTTAAGACTATACAAGGATTTGGTGATTCTACATACTTTGATTTGTTGGCCAAGTGCAACATATCCCTCTGGTTGAGTCATGCAGACTTCTTCCTTGATATCTCCATTAAGAAAATACATTGTTGACATCCATTTGATGAAATTTCCAACCAAACTATCCTACCATTGCTAAGACCATCCAAATAGTACTTATTTTTTTGTGGGAGAATTTTTTTCATCATATTCAATACCTTCCTTTTGTGCATAGCCCTTAGCCATAATTTAGGCCTTATACTTATCAATGCTACCATCTTCCATATACTTGATTCTAAATCCACTTGCATCCAATAGCCTTCTTCCCTAGTGGAAGATCAACAATTTCCCATGTATTATTTATCAATAATGCTTAATATTATGCATCCATGGAATATTTCCAAGGTGGTGACTCAAGAGCCTCTTGTATTGTTTCTAGTTATAAACTTTAAATAGTTGTACACATAAGAGCCAAATTTACCTCCTCACAAGACTAGTTGTGAGTTTGGGTTGAGTGAGAGATGTATCTACAACTACATCATCTTTAGGATCATTTATTATAGTTTGGAACCACTTAGGAATATTTTTGTGCATAGGAGATAAGGATGGAGGTGGTGAAAGAGGGGGAAATTGATCCACTGGAAACTAAGCCTCTTCTTATGCTTCTTCATCATGTTACTCATCTCCAAGTTCATGAATATTTGGTATTTGAGAACTAATTTGTGATGGTGAGGAAGAGGTGTTACATCCCATTTCCTCATTAAAAATAAAATCCCTACTAATATACACTTTTTTTGCTACTACATCCATAAGTTGATATCCCTTCGACTCTAAAATGTACCCACAAAAATACATTTCAAAAGACTTACCATCTAGTTTTTTCTGTTATACCTTGAGAACATGCATGTAATTTGTACATCCAAACATTATGAAATATGGTATGGATGGCTTATTCCTATTCCATGCTTCTTTAGGTGTGATATTTTCAAGCACTTTGGTGGGTACTGGATTTAATAAATACATTATTGTGTGAACTTATTTGGCTTATAATGCAAGAGCAATATTTGCATCCTTCAACATACATTGTACCATTTACACAATAGTCCAATTATGCCTCTCTACAACACTGTTTTGTTGAGGCATGTAAGTAGTGGTCAACTATCTTTGGATCCCATGTTCTTGAAGGTAGTTTGAAAACTCCTTACTTGTGAATTCCCCACACAATCTGAGAAAAGGGCTCTAAGAGAATGGCATGATGACCCTTTTGCAAGGGCTTGAAATTCTTTGAATTTCTCAAGTGCTTGTTTTTTGTTAGTCAAATAATAGACCCACATTTTTATAGTATAGTCATCCACAAAGAGTAGAAAATAGCTAGTGTTGTTATGACTTGATGATATCAATCCACATATATCAGTGTGAACCAATTCTAAGGGACTTGAGGCTCTATTTTTTGTAGCATAAAAAGGAGTCTAATGTTGCTTTCCAATAAGACAATGTGAGCAAAGAACTTATATTTTTTGCATGGGGAGAATTACTCACATCATATCTCTCTTAACCAATGTAAGAAAATAAAATTGAGATGGTCAAATATCTAATGTTGAAAAGTTGTGGATACACTAGTATTAATTACAAGGGACTTTTCTTCATGTGTGATATCAACAAGTTAAAACATTTTTTGACCCCTGAAGCATGAGCAAAAACTTCATCATTTCTGGATGAGATTAAAGTTTCTTACCATTATGATGATCAAATTCAAATTTCAATTTATTCTCAAGTAACTAACTTATAGAAGATTCTTTGTGAACCCTATAATATATAGAACCTTAGTAATTATGCATTTGTGAGTTTTGAGGGGAAAAAATATATATCCAATTCCTTGAACTTCATATGATGGAACATCACCAAGGGATACTTTCCCATAGGAAGTGTATGGAATCAAAAAACCACTCTTTCTCTATTGTCATATGTATGGATGCACTAAAATAAACATACCAAACATAATTTTTTTGAAGTGGAGGCCTTAGTTTTTGTAGCATACAAGAAATATTCTCCATTTGAATCTCATGTAGATGCATCATTACCATGTTTCTTATTAGGATTTTTATATCAATGGGGATTTTTTTAATTCCTTTGAGAAGGTTTATATGGCTAGATTCACTATTAGAATAAGAATTGTACTAACAATCCTTGAGATCATGTCCCTTTCCTCCATAAATGAGACACTTCTTTTTATTGGTAGAAGTGTTTTCCTAATTTGGTTTTGATGCACCTAATGGACCACTTTAATGTTTAGGTTGTTTTCCATTCTAATTTTCTACAAGGGCTTGATTTTCTTGGGAGTTTGAGGTCTCACCATGGATTGGTTCCTCTTGTTGAAATAAAGTTACCAATTCTTCAAAAAAGGATGTTTTACTCGACACATTGAGACAAGTGACAAACATGTGAAATGAAGGGGGTAGTGCTCGTAGGACTATAGGTACAAGAGAAGAATTTGTTAGTTCTTCCCCTAATGTTTGTTGTGATTTCTTAATATTTTCTACTATTCTAAGAAATGTCTCTATTTTCTCATCATTTTGCATTTGTAGGCAATGTAACTATTATTGCAAGTGAAGAATGTGATTTTTTTTTTGGCATCATAAGCTATTTTAAGATTATACCAAATGTATTTTGTAGTGGTGGCCATTCTAATACAAGGTTGAACCTCATTTGAAATTCCAAAAAAAATGATCGATTTGTCGTTTTGATTGGCCTTATCCAATCTGGTTTAATCAACACTAGCATGTGCAAGTCTAGTTGTGTGCCTGGAGACTATTTCCGAAAGGTATTTGAACTCAATTCGACTTTTCACTTTTATTTTCTATTAAGCATAGTTGTCTTCTCTCAAAATTTGAGTTAGGAAGCATGATTTTAGGTGCATCAGTAACCATTGTTTATGGTTTTAAGGATCCTTATCACTTCAAACGAAACCCTTATAATTCACCAATGTTTGGTTTGTAAGACTAATAATGGATTGTAAAAAAATGTATACTCTTTCTCCAAATTCAAAATTTAAGTGCAATTAAACAAAAATTAGTTTTGAATTGATTTTATCTATATTATTTTGCATTATAATTGCACTTTTAGAATAGAAAAATAATATAAAAATAGTAATTAATGATAACGTTTATTATTTTATATATATATATATATTCTACTCTAAATTTGTATTTATTTTTAATAATTTTTTTGAAAGAAAGGGGTAAAAATTTATTTAATCCAAGAAAATAACAATACAAACAATAGACCAAAACACAACCATCAAGGGCCACAAGGCACACCCTGCCAAAAAGAACCAAAGAGCGCCAAGTTACCACCAACAAGGAAACAAAAAAATATACTCAAGGACCTTGTATATCATCTTGAATCAACATCTTAAATTTTTAGAGAGTCCCTAGGAAGCTGCTCCCAATCATCAACATTCTAATTGCCCCTATAATTTGAAGCCCATTTTGATAGGCAATCTACTACATTATTCCACCCTCTTAGGATATGAACAAGGAAACCAAATCCAGATAAGTACTTAATTGATGAATCTATTGAACAACCAAAGTTATCTACCAATTCACCTTATCCAAAGCATGCTTAAGCAACAAATCTATTAGGATTTGAGAGTCTAATTCATAAATAACCTTACACCAAGGGCACAAACCTTCAACAGAGCAATAAGAATAGCTAGAGCCTTCATAAGATTATTAGTCTAGTAACCCTGGTAAATGGAGAAAAAGAAAAGGACAACTCCAAAACTATCACTCTCCACTCCCCCAACCCTAATAGACCGAAGATTACCCCTGGAGGACCCATCAATGTTAATTTTCAAGATCCCAATAGGAGGCAGAGTCCATCTACCCTCTCTTTGGATTTTACTATTGGGAAGTCATCTCCCCCTTGAAAAATCTATCCTTGAGCCAATTCCAACTAGGTCCAAACCCTGTAACACCACCTCCTCCCCATCATATAGGGGGTGTCCACCTCACACTTTGCTAGTATAGACTTCTGAAGCATACCAAGAATCCTCTACCAAACCTGGAAAGCCAACAACCTCCTATCATGAAAAATCCTATGGTTCCTTTCCAACCAAATTTTCCAGAGAATGCATGAAGGCCCAATAGCCCAAGCCACTTGGAGAAAAAAGGTCTTAGTAGGTGGTCTCCCCAAAGTCCTCCATAAATCAATAAGGGACAAAGAATGCATACAAGACTGTCTCCAAAATTCCCACCAAAGGTGCCAAATAACCCTAGAGAAGGCACATTTAAAGAAAAAATGTGAAGAATATTCTCTTTGTTGCCACATAAAACACAACTAGATGGTCCCTAAAAGCCTCTCTTCTAAAGATTACCCTAGGTGAGGCACCTATTACTGGCAACTAACCAAAGGAAAAAGTTGCATTTAGGAAAATAAAACTTATTCCACACATACTTTCACCAAGGGAATTTATCCCCCCATATTTCCTCCAATCCATCTTCTGATACCCATCTACCACCAAGTACACCCCCCAAGATCAAGACCCTAAGCTAGGAAATAATTCTCTACAAAGAGATACAAGCTCTTCCTACTAAAATCCTTATCAACTTTGTATATCCTCTTCAGAACCTCTTGGGGGCCACAAATGACACTCTTTCCACTTAAACACCTCCACTTGACCCAATCTCTTTACCTCTTTGAAATCATGCACCTTATTCCACCTAACCTCCTAGAAGTGAAGAAAAATAGTATGCAATTGAGGATACATGGTCATGATTGGGGGGTGACCATCCCAAGAATCAAACCAAAAAAGAGCATCAGAATCCCTATTACAAATCTAGAATAATCCATGCTTGATTAAGTTAACCCATATTTTAAGAGTATCCAAGATCATAGACCCCTTAACCATCAAGGAAAACCTAGGTACATCTTCTTGTACCACCCCCCTCAAATATTTAGAAGAAAGGATCTTGGCCCAAGCTTGGTCTTGCTTGGTGCACCACCTCCAATAAAGCTTAGCAGCTAAAGCTCGATCGGTAATGGAAACCTATCGTAGACCTAGGGCACCCTTCTATGTTGGCCTACAAATAGACTCCCACTTTACCAAAATCCACTTCTGAGAGTCCAAGTTTCCTACTCATAAGAACTTTCTAGAGATAACATCTAATTCTTTGATGAAACTTGTTGGACCAACCTACACCATGCACCTATAAATAGGGAGTGCTTGCACCACAAATTTAAATAACATTATCCCCCCAACAAAGGACAACCATCTACAAGTCCAATGTTTAACATAACTATGGAGCTTATCTAGAACACTCTCTAGGTTCCTCTTGGTAATGGGCCAATAGAGAGGGGAGATCCCAAATACACACAAGGAAGAGTCCTAATATGAAATCTAAGAATACATGCAATTATTGACTAAATAAGAGGAGTATTATAAACAAAAATAGAGGACTTCTTTTCATTGATCTTCTATCCATAAGAAACAATATAAATATCCAAGGCCCATCTAAAGTTACTCGCTTCCCTAATCTTGGCTAAACCAAGAGCATAGTGTCATCCACAAACTATAAATGAGACTGAGGAGTCAAGCCTTACCCCAAATCCATCCTTGAATAATCCCTTGTCTCATATGGGCATTCAAGAGTCTTCCCAAACCTTCAACCATAATAATAAAGAAATAAGGTGACAGGGGGTCACCCTGTCAAAGACCTCGTGAAGCACCAAATAGAGAGGAAGGCTCACCATTAATCAACATAGATTAAGAGTTTGACATAACATAACTCATCATCCAATTGATCCAACCCTCTTCAAACCCAAAAGCACAAAGAACTTTATAAAGAAAATACCATTTCACTCGGTCATAAGCTTTGGCCATGTCCAATTTAATGAACATGACCTTCTCCTTGGATAATATCATGAAGTGAATAGCCTCAACAAAAATAATCATACCATCTTGGATGTGCCTACCTATCACGAAACCCCCTTACTCTTATGAAATAACTTTGATTAACTAAGGTTTCAGTCTCTTTACAATTAACTTAGAGATAATCTTATAGAACACATTACAAAGGGAAATTGGTCTAAAGAGATCCACATAATTAGCCCCTTCCCTCTTGGGAATACGATCTAGAAAAGTAGAATTCGTAGCTTTCAACATTAGTTTACCACTCTGTGATTCTTGTACTACCTCCAAAAGATCAAATTTGATAATTCCCAAAATTCTTGAAATTTTTTTATTGGGAAACCATCAGGACCAGGGGCCTTACCTTTCTTCATCTTGAAGACTATTTCCTTGAGCTTTGCCAAAGAAATAGGTCTATTGAGCTCCTCATTTACCTCATTAGGAAAAATAGGAGGAATACACTCCAAAATAGGATTCTCTTCCAATGACTCCTCAAGAGAATCCTTTGTGAACAAAGAAGAATAATAATGAGTGACATCTTGTGAGATATCTCAAAAAGAAGATAAATGTTCTCCTTGGGAGGAAATAACTAAATAAATCAAATTCCCATGTCCTTTGGATTTAATAGAGTTAAATAATAAGGCATTGTTCCTATATCCCTCCTAAAGCCATTCAACCCTTGAATTCTATTTCGAAAAGATCCCTTCTCAAAGCCCCCATTTAGATAAATCCTTCATAGATTGCACTTCTTCTCTAAGGGAATCTTGGGTAATACCATGATCTCTGTTCTACCTAGTAATGGAATCCAAGCAAAGAAATCAAATTCCCATGTCCTTTGGCTTTAGCAGAGTTAAAGAAGAAGGTAGTATTCCTATCTCCCTCTTGAAGCCATTCAATCCTTGAATTTTGTTTCCAAAAGATATCTTCTTGAAGATACCATTCAAATAAATCCTTCATAGCTTCCACTTCTTCTCTAAGGAAATCTTGGGTAAGCACATGATCTCTATTTTTCCTAGTGATGACCTCCAAGTGATTCTGCATAGCTGATTTCTCCATAGAAATATTCCTAAAACATTCCCTATTCCACTTCTTTATCTAGAATTTAAAAAATTAGAGCCTCTTGAAAAAGGTATATATAGTTGTACCATGTGTAGGAAAACCTTGACCCCACCATTCTTTCATAAAGTCTCATAGAGCTGGCTCTTGCAACCACATTAGCTAGAACTTGAAAAAAGGGTTCTTAGCAACATCCCTCCCATAAGCTGAAAGTTTTGCAGGCCACTGATATGAGCCTCTCTACTCAATAATTTTTGAACTAGTGATCCAATTATTTGAAATCCAAAAACTAGAAACTAAGAACCTATCCAATATTTTTGAGATAGAGTCCTCCCCTCATCTTCTTTTACTCCAAGTAAATAAGCCATTGCTTAGCTTTATATCAATCAAGTTCAATAAAGCAATATTATCTCTAAAAATATAGAAGAAGGTTCAAGTCTATCCACTCCTCCCCTCTTTTCATGTAAATTGAGGATAGCATTAAAATCACTAGCCAAAAACTAAGGGAATAATGGAGCAAGGGACCACACTACCTAATATGATCCCAAAGGTGATATTTACCAAACAAATCAGTCAAAGCATAGATATTGAAAAGAAAAAAGACTTCTCAAGAGTTGAAACTTGAGGCATCCATGGTCAAGGAGTGTGTACCTAAAATCCACCAAAGGGGATACATATTTCTTATGTCCTAAAGACAAAAAATTCCTCCAACACTACCTTGTGCACCAATGCACTGACATTGGCCTCTCCACTAGATATTGGAAGCTACCTTGAACATACCTCCCACTAATAACTTGGACTCTTGTATAAACATAACATCAGGAGAATGAACCTTGATCAATTCCTAAACAACCTTTTGTCTAGGGATGTTTCTCAATCCCCTTACATTCTAGGAAAGAGCTATCATTTTTGGGAATTAGAAAAATGGGTGTCTAGGGTCTTGACTGAACTTGACTCCTCTGAATTCTCTTCCATTAACTTAATCTTATCCTAATCTTTCTTCCTCCTAGCTTGGAAGTCTTATTTGATCTCCCCCTTTTTAAATTATTTTGTTGAAGCCCCAAAGTAGAGAGTACCTTGTTTCCTTTTCTAGGTTCTCGAACATTTACCTCTGGTTGCAGATCAAGAAAGACCAAGGCCAAACCTTCACCCAACACATTTCTCCCAAGAAGAATTGACCCACCAGGAGACACTTGAACTTTATTTGTATCCATTTGAGATCTAGTTCTCACCTCCACTAATTTGAAATGACTACCATCCTCTTTGGGAACCAACTGCTCTGCCTCCAAGTTGCATTTCCAATCAGGTCCCTATCTGAAATTACCTCTTTCTGGTCAAAATCTTCCAAAGCCTCAAACCGATTAAAAGATACATCACCTTGCCTATCCTTAAGGTTTCTCCTTTGGCCTCTTCCCTTATTGCATGACTTCACTAGAATAAAACCCTCCTTATTTTTTCCCCCTCAAACACAGAGACTTTCCCTTTATCCCTCAATGGAACTGAGCGAGGAGGAACCTTAGTTGAAACCCCATTGATGGACATTCTTGAAGTGTTAAGTTTAGGACATTTCTTCTATAAGTGCCCATACTCATGACAAATCTAGAATCGAAAAGGAAAAGCCTCATAATCAAGTTGTTGAATCCATGATGTGGACCTAGCCTAAATTTATATTGAATCTTATAGCAATTTATTTAGATCAATCTCAACAAAAATACGGGCAAGGGGGATTACCTTCTTATCCATATTTTGTTGTGAAGGACCCAATGGCTCACCTGATAGAAGTGCAATCATATGCAAAATATCATTCCTCTAGAATTCTAGCGAGAGACAAGGAAGCCTCACCCAAACTGGAACTCTTGACGCACGATCCTTAGCTAGATTAAATCTGACATGTCAGTGTTTAATAAACAACCCCACTTGATTGTAAAAATAGGGGCCTCCTTCAAAATCCCTATTTATATCTTCCAGGCAAGAAAAAACCACCATAAAATAATTATTAGCAGCTTCCATCATCTCCATATCTCCCTCTAGGTTCCAAGTCTGATGATCCCATGATTCCAAAAAAGGGAGGGAGACTCTAATCCCCATAAAATTACATATTAAGGCATGATTACTCAAATAATTGACATCCTCCTCAATAAAGCCTAGTTGTATTACCATAACCGATTGATACATACTCCTCACTAAACAACCATTCAATTTAAATGCCCTAGAACCCCCAATCTGTGATGATCCTGTCCCATTTAAGACATTTCTTAAAAAAATTATAACTTTGTGATGATTAGACAGGGGTGGATCAACCCTCATCAAAACCTTAGAAAAAGGCATTTTATCATTTATTCCTAGAGCATCAACTGTCACCATTCATAGTTAAAGCACATTCAAAGAGAGAAAGAAAAAAACAAAACCCAACCTCCTCAGCACCCCCACTTAACAAACACCCCACCTCAGAAAGAATCCCCATAACCTTGTAAAAAGAAACAAAAAATCCTAACCCCAATGCCAAAACTCCACCAGCTGCCCCTTACACTAGTCGATTTTCCTAAAACCTGCACAAAAAAAGGACATGTTGGGGGTGCAACACCTAAGGTAGTTGTGTCATTCCCATCGCTTCAGACCACTATTGTGCCATCCTTTTTTAACAAATTTATGTTTTATGAAAAACCAAAGAAAGAAATAAGAAAAAATGCACCTTTTCTTGCTTCCTCTATCACCGAATTTGATCTTCTATTACATTATTTCTCCTCTATATGTCGTCTCCATAGGCTTCAAATCATATTGGATGTAGTTTTTAATGTTTTTACTATTATGTGAGAAAATTTACTAGAAAGATATTTCAAATTTGAACTAAAATAGTTGATTTTTTTTTAATCTTCATGCCAAAAATCTTCTACGACTAGTTTTAATCATCCTAGAATCTTCACTCCAAGATTTTCAGTCTTTAAGTTTGGTTTTATTTTAGACTTGGAAGGATTTATAATATGTGGAAGGAAAATGCACAAAGCAGTGATGTTTGCATTTTAACTAGCGATCAACGATATTTATCAATATTTATTGATTTCTAGTGCTTTGATGGTGATTATTTTAGATAATTACAAGCTTCTACGACTTATTAACACCTCTAAAATAAGCCTTACACCTTTATCACCATCTCAATTCTTTCTAAATTTTATAAATAATTAGAAAACTTGATTTTGATACCCTAATAAATATTAGAAGAGCAATGACCCTTGTCCACTCTACTAGACTATTGTTGTGCCCTGGCACAAATCTTCTTGGTCCTACAAAGTTCTCACCATTATGTCCCCCATAAGGAAAGATCCTCTTGGAAATCCAAGTTGTCATCTATATTTTGTATCCCACCATCGGCCCATTCCATTCCATGCCACTCCCTAAGTACCTATCCAAGCTTCATGACCTAGTGACAAATTAGAGTCCCTATATCTATCTTTGTTCCTTTTCTCATTTACCCAACCTCGTTTCTCTTCCAACCCTAAAAACTGATTGGGACGCCCTAAGTCCTCATTTTCCATCTATGCAAGCTCTCCTTGGATTGGCTCCAAGCCCATGTCTACATCACCCTATTGGTGAACCTTGTTCCTCATGCATCCCATGCGTTCTGACCAAATCCATGCGCACATCCAATTCCAAGCTCCATGGACTTACCTTTGCTACCTCTTCGAACTTGACTCATGGTTGCCGAGGAGAAGGGTAAGAATCTTTCAAAGTGGAGGTTAGTATGGAGTATGTTGATGATACTGAGTATAGAAATTGAAAAAAGGTGTAGTGGTTGTGGAGATTGGACTAGAAGTCTAAATTCAGGGCATGGATATGAAAATCCCTCCAACAGGTCTTCTAGGAAGCAACAAAAGATGCCTTGAGTCGAATAGACCAATGTCGAGGGTGTTGCTTGTTTTGAAGTGGGGGAAGATATAAGGGGACTTGAGGTCATGAGATGGGTGATCCAAGTGAAAATTAGGTCTTGAGGAGCATGAATTAAATTGAGCACTAAGGGTGCTCTAAAAGTGGACTAGGGTGTCCCAAATTAGAGTACTGGGGTGTTTCAGGGGTGGAACTAGGTGCTCCAACAAAGGTATTGGGTTGGACTCAAGAGTGGAACAAGGCTTTCCAAAGTTGGTACTACTAGGTGCTCCAAAATGGGGCCAGGAGTGCTCCAAGAGCAGAATTGGGTTAGGAACTCAAGAGTCCCAAAAGCAAGGTGCACCAAGTATGCATGGGGTCAGCATGGAACATGGTTCCCATGAAGAGATAAAAGGAGGGTGAGTTGGTCTTGAAGCAAAAATTGGACTTGGAATCCATGGTGTTAGGAAGTGGTGCTAGGGTGCCAACAGGGTGCTCTAGTAGTGTTTTAGGGGCACACCAAAGTGTACCAGGGGTGCACTAGGGTAAGGTAGGACCCAAAACTAGGATAATGACAAGGTCAATAGGGTGTTCTAGCAGAGTTATACTTGGATTCCAAGGTGGTGAAAAGTGATGGAAGTAGACATCTGAGAGGCAGATTTTGGAGGTCTTAAGAAGGCTTGGGGAGTTGGATTTTCCCATACCAAAAATTAGAGTAGTGGCCCAAATTGGAAGTTTGGGTAGTGGACCAAAATAGAAGATATGGTGATTGGATCAATAAGGGAATCAATCTATATCTGCTTAAGAATCAACCTAATAGCTTATATAGGGGTAGTGTTGGTTGAATTAGCTAAGTGCTAGGAGTGCACATAGGTGTCCAAGGGTACTAGGAGCTAATGGGGTGACCAAGGACACCTCCACTAGGGATGAAGAAGAGTAATCCCACCACCTAAGCTTGACGAAAGCTAGGTGTTCTACATGGATTTTAGGAGTGAAGAAGAGTAGCTCTGCCTTGTTATTGGGTGGTGAGGTTTACTAGTAGACGTATAAATAGAGTACCTATCTCAGTGAAGTGGAGTAGCTGATCCAGTGTAGAGGATGACTCTAGGGGAGTTGTCCAAGACCCAAAACTAGTGAAGTGGAGTGACCGAACCCCTACATTATGGGGAGATGACCAACTAAGGGTTGCTTATTTTGGATGTCAAAGCTCAAGAGTTGGGCAAGCTATTTGGTTGTGTGATGTGGAACTAGTTATCCAGGTCAATGATTTAAGAGGGGTGATGTGTTGGGTGCAACCCTAGGTTTCCTTAAGGATTTAGATGTTGCATTGGATCAAGGGTCCAAAGTCCCTTGGAATTGTGGGGTGGGATTCCATTGAGGATAAGGTCCCAAGTTGAGTGCTCAAAATAGAGCCAAGCCATAAGGTAACAAAGGTAAGTCTATGGAGCTTAGACTTGGATGTGTGCATGGAGTTGGTTGGAATACATGGGATGCATGAAGAACAAGGTTCACAAATGGGGCCATGTAGATATGGGCTTGCAGGAAATCTAAGGAGAGCTTGCAAAGATGGACAAGGAGGACTCAGGGAGTCTCGTCTGATCGTTAGAGTTGGAGGAGCAACAAGGTTGGATAAATGACAAAAAGGAACAAAGATAGATACAAGGATTCTAATCTATTATTAGGTGAGGAAGCTTGGTTGGGTAATAAAGGAGTATTCCATGGAGTGTAACGGACCAATGGTGGGATACCAGATGGAGGTGAGGACTTAGAGTTCCACGAGGAGCCTATATTATGGGGGACACTATTGGGATTAAGGTGTCACAACCTTTGAGTCCTAGAATTTAATTAATTTGATTAATTGAGCTTACTTTGGACAAATATTGCATATTTATTTGATATCCTAAGTTTCCAAATTTATAATTCAATTCATTCAAGGAGTTCCTATTTTTGTGGAAAAATTTGAGGGAAGCTAAGGAAGAAGCCACTTGTCACAAGGAAGGAACTTCTAGGAGAAATTTTGAGAAAAATTTATAGAAGTTCCACAATGATGACATGTGGCATTCTCCCTTGCTTGTTGATATGGATTGATCCCTATTTTATAGGAAGTTGGGAACCCCATTTGGAAGATTCTATTTGATAGGGTTGAATTGTCAAATATTTCTAATTTGAGCAAAATTGATTTGACAATATCCTATGAAGATTTGAAGAGTCTTGTTTGAGCAGTTTCCAATTCAGTGTTGAGTTGGAAAAGATTTTTTTTGGTTTTATTATCCTTAGGTACCCAATATATGGATTTGATCCTATCTATGTGGGATGGTAGACCTAACATAAGGATAAGCTTAGTTTGTGATTGGTAGGTTGAATGATAACTCATGCATGTTGAGTTTTTTTAGTTATAGATTAGCAGGTTGAGCTAGAAGTTGTGGATTTTCTCCTTTATTGTATATTTTTAATCTAAGAGGATATGGAGATGGAATATTCTATTCTAGGAGCCTCTATTTCTGATCTATATATATGCTTGCCATGTTAGAGCTGATATGTGAGAGAGATTGAATTCACAGGGGTTATGCCACTGGATTTTCTCCAGATGGAATAGGATGTAAATCTCCATGTAAAGGCTTAGAGATTGTAATTGCATTGTAATTGTGTATTTTGTTGCTAAATAATACAATGGATCTATGCTTTTGGAGTTGGGGTTTTTTACCCAAAAGGGTTTTCCCGATGCAAATCTTTGTGTTCATGTCTTCTATTTTAATCTTGATTGTTTATTGAATCTGTTTAATCCATGTTGTTGAAACTGGTTGATCTTACAAGATCTAAAATTGCATGAACTTTCCTCTAAGGATTAATGGTGGGAAATAAACTATTTTTTATTCCACTTTATGGCATAGTGGTACGTGATTTTTGAGGTTCTATAAAGAAACATAGCTTATCGAAGGTACCTACTAATTTCACATGTTCATTTTGGGATTAACCAATTTCCCTTCAGATTGGTATTAGAGCTTTGTTCTATGATTTTCTTTTTGATTTCATGTGTAGGTTTGTCAGTTGCATGTACTTGCATGTGTGTTGCATGTACTTTCATGGAATCTCATGTTGCTTGCATGCAATTTTTTGTGAGTTGTATGTACTTGCATGTGTGTTTCATGTACCTGCATGGACTCGCATGTGGCTTACATGTTGATGCATGTAAGAATTCCTAGTGTTTTTGGTTTTGGATATTCCTTTTATGAAGATTTCTTAGCCTAGAAAGCTTAAGGAAATTAGAAGGAATCGACTAAAGATTGATCTTTGGAGAGTGGAAGTTTTGGTTTTTTGTTTTAGTTTCAGGAGACAACATGCAACTTGAAGGATGTTGAAGATAGAGAAAATGGAGTTGGTCATATTGAAATGATATGATCTGAAGCTCCTAGTTGACAATGGAATAATCTTGATGCATGGTGTGTGTTTTTTCTTTGTGGTTGTGTTGCAACAAATATTTCATATTGGGTGTCTGTGTGTGAGGCTCCTTGGTGATATGGAGAAGCTTGGGTTGTTTTTCAACTATGGAGTAATGTGCTTATGCGGGGTACTTTTTCCTGGTATTGGAAGGCATTACTTTTGTTACCTTGATTGCATGTAGGCTATAAAGTTGATCATTGGATGATCTAGAAGCTTTTGAAATAGCTTATCTCCCTCAGATGCATGTGCATGATTGGTGGTTGTGGAGTTGGCTTGAAATGAGCCTAGAGTTCTTTAACTACTTTTTCCTTTCATGGATGCTTTGTACTTGCATGGCTCAGATTAATGTTCCTTGGATATAAGGGTTTTATAGATTTTCCTAAAAAATATATGGTTATGCTCATTTGTGATAATCCATTATTTTGGTTTAATTGTTATGGCACTTTTTAAAATTTTGAGTCTTCCAAATGTGAAGTGGGTGTGGATGCACATGGGTGTTTTTCAAACATAGTGGTTTTGTAGGTTTTACATGGTCAAGAAAAACTTGTGGTTTTGTGGAGCTGCGGTTAAGCTATTTTCTAGACACTAGCTTTTGGGGTGTTATTGGATGAGATAGTTGTAGTTTTGCATGCGTGCTTTGTGCATGGTGTGAGGAGGTGAGATGATTTATTTGCATGGGAGTTTTGATACATGATTATTCACTCAACAATTCTATGGTGATGCTTGGTGGATTCCTTGACTATGGTGCTCATTGTCGACAAGATTGGAAAATCAGATTTGGGCTTGATCTAGTGCTTGAGTCATGTTGTCTACATGGTTATTCTCTTTGAGATCTCAGATTTGTAGTTTCTAGTGTGATAGTGGGTTTGCATGTTGCATTGATTGAATCTACGAGCTGTACAATGTTGTGGGCTATCTTTACCTACATGTTTGTTGTGGGACAACTCGGATGTGGACCAGGGATAACTTTAAGAAATCCCCGCCTCAGCAAAGGTGTAAAATCCTGGTGAATCTTTCCTTTTATTTGGAAAATATATTAATTTTCCTTGGCGAATCTTATGCACATTATTGAAAAATTTGTAAAATCCTGGCGAATCTTAATGGATAATTGGTAAAAAAAAATAATCACATTGGCGAATCCTAGTGAATAATCACTAAAACGGTTCATTAAAATGGCGAATCTCTCCTTTAAAAATTTGCATACTTGGTCGGCGCAGTTCCCCCATTTTTTTTTTTTTTAATATTGAAGTAGGGGCTCGGGGGCAACAACCACTGGCAGGGTCAAGGGGCAGCGCCCCTTGCGGGGGTCAAGGGGTCAGAGCCCCCTTATGGTGGTCGAGGGAGCACACATGAATCAAGTGTTTTAAAAAAATCTCACTTGAAAATCAAATGACTGCAAGTTCATTCCGTGAGCAAATATTGACATGAGTGAACATCATCGGTGGGACACTTAGGGATGTCCTGCCGATACAACGATACAGAGCTTTGATCGGATGGCTTTCTGGGAGCTTCATGTGAATATTGTAGATTCCCTTCATGATTCTCCGAAATTACACAAGTGGTGTACCTATGCCTTGGTGGACCCCAGGTGGAGTATGGAAGCCTTATCGGTGTGAGTTAACATCATCGGTGGGACAGTTAGGGATGTCTCGCCAATTCAACGATTTAATATGCACTTAGTGAATTTCATGACTTAGTGAATTATGTGACTTTATATGCATGTGCCTTTTAAAAAGATTGTTGAGTCCTGAAATTTGTTTTGGGCCACATGATCAAATCTAATCGTGTGGCCCAAAACAAATTTCGGGCCTCAACAACCTTTTTAAAAGGCATGTGCAAATAAAGTCACGGAATTCACTTGCAGCCATTTGATTAAAAATATAATCGATGACAATAAATAATAAAACTATTAAAGGCTAAAATATCCCTAAAATGAAATGGTAAATTATTATTAGTGGCGAATATACCATAAAAATTCATTGTAAGAATATAAAATTACTGGCGAATATAAGTAATATTTGTAATTATAGTATAAACTACTTGCGAATCAGATCCGACGATGTGTCATTTAAAAAATAATACATTGGCGAATTAATCGAGACAATTTTTTTTTTTGTAAAAACCTGGCGATTCGACATTCTTTCTAGCCTGTATTATTCGCCATTTTTGGAGGTCCCGATTTCAAATATTCGCCAATTGGCAAAGATTCGCCACTAAAGTTATCCCTGATGTGGACTGTCTATATCCACAATCTTTGATTCAATATTGATGCATACTTGTTATTTAGCCTTGTTTGTGGTCACTTGTGCATTGGTGTGGTTGCTTTGAGATGAGATGATTGATGATAGCCAGTGTTGGGGTCCTATAGCATTGTGTGTTTTCCTTGATTTGGAGATCTTGTTTCCACTTGGTGTGATTAAGTAGACACTTGGAGGTGTGTGGACCTAGATGATTTTCAGATTTGGGAAATGGTGTTTCATGTGCTTGGAAAGATTGGTACCATAGTTTAGTGGGAGTTTTATCAGTGATTATGTATTCATCACTATGTGGTGAATGATATTCTTTAGTGATGCAGATGTTTCAAAGGCACTCTTACATCCTATTGTTATAGAAGGGTTTCTTCACATTTGCATGTGAACACTATTTGAGGATGTGTAGCATCTCAGGATCATGGAGGACTCTTATGGTATTTGGGTTGAGGTTTTGGTGGCGCTTGACAGGTGATGATGGTTTAGAGTATTTTTGTTTTATGTCATGGTATACTCTTGATTGTAAAATAGAGTTTTGGCATGATGCATTGCTCTTGAGACCATGGTAGGTTCACTTGGAGCATGAGATATCCTTAGGGGGGTGGTAATATCATGATGTCATGATAAGTTCTTGATTCAGATGATTAGAGCTTTGACAGTGTTCTGGAGAGTTCTCTTTGTATTGAGTGCATTGGTCATGTGCCTGACAACTTCATGAGCATGCTTTGATGCATTTAGAGTTTAGCATGAGTTTATATTTTTTTGGTACTCATGGATACATGGAGAATTAGGTGAGGCTTGGTGTTCTCCTATGATGGGAGATGTGTGTTGAGATGGGTACTCTTGATGAGATCTCAATTGGAAGTCCGAGGAGCCAACACCTTGGTTGAATATGAGTTCAACATAGACCTGTGAGGAGATTGCTCTTGGATGAGTCATGATGAATTGGATATCTAAGTGGAGGAGCATTCTCATTCCCCACTCTTGGTATACTTGGTGGTTTGTTACTTGAGAGGAATAACCCATTGTTCCTTTCAAGTGTTTTTATTATCTTTCATAGATATGAATCTTGAGCTATGGTTAGATGGTTCTGGAGGATTCATTGTGAGAGATAGATAGCATGGTTATCTCCGTGGGTTTTAATTTTGATTCATGATAATCATAGGGGATGGTAGTGGGCTGATTTACTGAGATGGGAAATGGAGTAGTTTGATCTTCTTTGAGAAGCTTACATCCATGTAGATACATGATGCATATGTTATGTTGGATCTCTTAAGGTTGAATAGGTTTGGATGTTATGTTTTTTCTCTTGGGGTTGTGGAGGAGATCTTAATTGACACGATTGGCATTTAGAGGTGTATGTAGAAGGGCATGCTACATGTTTATGATTTACAGTTTTTTCTCTTTAGTCTATTTTTTCTTCTTGTATGTTGGGATTCACATGACTTTGGATGTGAAATTTTTATGTGGAGCTATGGTGATCACTAGTTTGTAGTCATGTGTTGTCACTTGGGCGATGACATGGAGGTTCCCATATCTCTTTATTCTATCGGATATGGAGAGCATGGGAGAGCTATGGAAGATCGCTGAGAGAGATGTTCCTTGTAGCAGTTGGTTGCAGGATTTGTAGATCTCTGTGGATGGTTCTTGGTACTACATGGTGTAGATACCTGAAATCGTCCTAGCCTACAAACTAGCATTTAACATTAACATTTGTCTTTCCCTAATGATTAAATAATGTTCAATTATTTAATTATTGTCTAAAATCATATTTCCACTATTAAATAAATAACTTTTTGTTTTGATCATATTTCCACTATTAATTAAATGACTTTATGTTATTTGATTAATCCATTTCAATTAATCTTCTTGATTAGTTAAATAAATTCTATTTATTTAATTATATCTTTAATTATCTTATTCTTCTAAATTAATTAAATGATTATTAATAATTATTTAATTAACATTCACCTACTTTTCTAAATTAAATAGTTATTTTAATTATTTAATTATCCCCTTTCTCAGTTAAATAATTACATTAATTATTTAATTCTCCACATTCACACTTCCTAAATTAAGTAATTGCTTTAATTATTTAATTATCCCTCTTCTCTCAATAATAAATAAACTAGCTATGGCACCTTGTGCAATGGGTACGCCGAAGAGGTGTGGAAGGTGAATTAGGAAAAAAATGAAATTTTTTTTGCACACATTTGTGTAGTAAAATGAGATCATTTGATAGGTCATTTAGAAAATGATTTTAATCTTAGTATTATTTTTAATTTTTTTTTATTATTGAATAATATTATTATGTATTTTTTTAAAATTTTGTTTATTAGCTATTATATTATTATATAAATATTTATTATTTATGTTATTATTTTATGTATTTATTATTATATTATTGTATTATCTATTATTAACTATTGTATTAACATAACATAGGGAATATAATGTAGTTGTTAAAAGGAAAAAGAAAATGTTCGCCAATCAATTTAGAGATCAGATTGGAAGACTCCTTTTGACAAGCTTAAATACTCTATTTATGAAGCAAGAATATTTTGCAGTGTTTGAAATGCATTTGTATGTGGATTTTTTCACAGCCAATTCAGGTCATAACTGGTCCAAGGTTCTTACTTCCAACGATTCTCTTCTAACAATTAAATCCCATTCTCGGTCCATTTTCAAACAAAAAATTGTTATAATGCAATAAACATGATTTTAAACAAAATATCCCTAAGACTAGAATTATAATGGAAGCAATGTAGATAGACTGCTATATGTTTGCTGCAACTGGTAATGCAGGAAGAATAATACAAAATTAGATGATAGATCTCAACCACTATTATAGTGTTTATATGGAATTAGATTCGACCATTACTACTAGAAATTGACATTATCGAATATTTCATAAATTCACAAACATTTAACGAGATCTTGACCTTTGTTGCCCCTGTGATGGAAACACCTCACAAATATTACTAAATCCATACATTCTCAGTAATAAAGTTACAGGATCTGCTCCACTTTTACTGAAAAAAATCCCGCTATTTGCTGTGAGAGAAAGAGAAAGGATGTAAATACTTGAAGCAAGACATAGAGTACCTGTGCTGACTGCTGTGGTAGTGACCGAATCATCGTTGCCATGTCTACTGATAGAAGTTTGGTGCAATTACAACGAAAATAGTGGCGGGGAAAACAACCGGAACACAGCGAAAAACAGTCAAAAAATGGTAAAAAATGATGGATGTTTGAGATTCATTTTACTGTCAACCAAGCCATATCTTTGGTTTTTTGCCATTGATAGGAAAAATGAGCTCTGAAAGCTCATATAGGACACGCCTTCGACATAAATATTTTATTTATTTCTCTAATTCCCACTTGCACATTCTTCAAATTATTTATTTATTTATTTAATTATTATCCTCTCATGCAAATCTAAATTTATCTTCTAACACACACTTTCTTTTACTTCACTTCTCATGCAATGGTTAACTTCCACATAATCAAATAATATTTAATTATTTAATTATTCTCTCATTCCATATAATATTATTAATTAAATAATTTGATATTATTTAATTAATTCACTTTATTTTTATTCTTCCTTAATCAATTAATTAAATTTTATTTATTTAATTATGTCACTAATTATTCTTTATTCTTCTAATTTAATTAATTAAATAAATATTTATTTAATTATTCATCATGACTTTCCCTCTATAATTTTATTCATTATCATTTCCTTTATAGTTAAATAATAGTGCTTTTAATTATTTAATTATTCATTATCATGACTTTCCCTCTATAGTTAAATAATTGTGCTTTTAATTATTCAATTATTCAATTATTCATTATCATTTCCTCTATAGTTAATTACTTTTACTCATTTAATTATTCATGCAACATCTCCTAAATTAAGTAATCATTTCAATTATTTAATTTATCTAATTTTATCTCTTCTCTAAATAAAGGAATTATTCATTTTATTTTTTTAGTCACTTTGCACATTCAATAATAATTAATTACTTTAAGTAATTATTAAACCTCTCATGCAATCAGTTAACTCTAGATTTAGCTCACTTGACTTATCATGCATTGAGTTAACTAATTGATCTACTTATATCAAACAATCTTCACTGTTGATAATATTTCATTGCACCTTTTAATCTACACCATTGATCTGATCTGAATTTCTGTATAAGCAAGCTATCACATTCATTCTAATCGAACCACAAACTTTGGAGCTTTTACATATTTACGATCTTCACACACACTTGGGCTTTTCGCAAAAGAAGTGCATCAAATTCTAAGAACATAAAATAGCGAAAAGGTACAATGGAGGTAATTCAAGACAACATCGGTGAGGTAAAAGCTTTATTCATTTGAATTCATGTTGCTTGTTCTTTATTGAATAATTTGAGAATTATATTGTAGTATTGAATTGCAATATTAGTGGTTGATTGCTTTAATTCATTACTTCTATAATGACTTCTATCTTGATTTTTGATTTATACAAGGCCACACTTTCTATGTGTTATGATTGGTAGATTTGGTATGCCTTTGATCTTTTCAAATTTGATATTACCCATGCAGTGGGTTCTTGGATGTGTTTGGTCTTCTTCGACTGGTTGGCACATGGAGCTTGTATTTGTAGTTGATGGGTTAGCTATGTAGGTGGCATGAGTTTTTTGATGTGGATACCTTCGAGGTATGGGTGATTGGATGGATTAGAAATTTTTGTGGGTGCTATTTTCAGTCACGTGGGTTGGTCAGTTGGATGGGAGCGATCAGTTTCTTGGTTGTTGTTCTAGTTGATGTTCTATCCGGTTTTCTGGGGGATGAATTCACAATTGTGTTCGGGTTGTGAGCTTTGAAGTTGATGTTGTTGATGCTTTTTTATAGCTTATGATCATAGTGGAGTGGTCATAGTATCTTGTAGCTTTTGATATCACTGAGATCTTATGATTGTGTTCTTTGGATCGATACATTTCACCTTGGCTTGTTTTTTTTCTTCCATAGGTGGCATGTTGGAGGATGACAGGGATTGTTTCCTGAGATGGTGGACATCTTGGATGTCATTGTAGGTGTCTTGTTAGAGCATGAGAGAATGTGGAGATTCATTTGGTTTCATGGATGATTGTGGCGATGTGGTTTTCATCGTTTGACCCTAAGATGTTGTTGCTTTAGACTCTTGACAGGTCTTCGATAAGTGGGAGAATGTTGGGATTAAGGTGTCTCAACCTTTGAGTGCTAACTCCTAGCATTTAATTAATTTGATTAATTGAGCTTACTTTGGATAAATATTGCATATTTATTTGATATCCTAAGTTTCCAACTTTATAATTCATCATTCAAGGAGTTCCTATTTTGTAGAGAAATTTATGGAGAAATTTGAGGGAATCCATCCCAACACACACAAGGTATGTATTTATTTTAGTAATATTATAAGAACATCCCACAAACATGACATATAAAAGTAATGACCATGCCTCATTCTATTATTTTCTAAATACACCAATATATTGAAAGATTGAGGTGGCCCTGAGTAGGCATTAGAAGGAGACAAAAGATAAATTAAAAAGAAAAATACCAACTGATAAAACAAACCAAAAACCACCATATCTCTTGCAAAAATGGTATGTTTTATTCGATTATTCCTATTATAGGAATGATACATCTGTTAAGTCATGGATTGGGATGATAGACTAGATGATTAGGAAATAGGCATGTAGGTAGTAGGTTGATTCAAAAGTGGTATTTTCTTGTGATTGTCATGAAAGCTCAATTATTTTGCATGATGTGTAGTTTCATTTGCTTGAGTGCCAGGTCTAGATGGTGATGGTTTATTATGGATGTGATGGAGGGAGTTGGATATGTTCATTTATTATGGTTTCTGATAGATGGATTTATAATGAAAAATGTGTAAATATAAAATTATTGATGTGTGAATATTCCTCTCGAGATGACAATAAGGATCCAATCCAATGACTAGGTTGAGGAACATGGCCCCTATTAGGTATAGGATCATTTATTATGGGATGGATGAAATAAAATTTATAATGGTATTAGGTGGAATAGATAATGATAGATATTAATAACTATCAAGCCATGATAGGTGGATAGGTGAAATGTGATAGGTAGTATTATGTGTATGAGAGGCTTAACTTTATTATGGGTGAAATGGATAAGGAATTGATAGATAATACATGGTGCTTGCTACACATGGTTTCGGTAAAAAAATTCACCATGGTACTTTCCCAAGGTTCCACCAAAGTGGTTTTCACCAAAGGATGACTTTTATCTTTACTTTTTTTCTTTTTTCATTAATATTTTCATTTTTTTTAATTTTTCACTAGGATACCCTGAGGGTCGAGCATAAAATTTCTTTAGATGATTTTTTTTATTGGATATTCCAAAGGATCAACTTCAGGTGTCATTAGTTGAGAGGCTCCTAATATGTAGCTTGTTGTGATGATAAAAGGCCCCAACCAGTTAGGCTCAAATTTTCCATTCTTGTCACGATCTTGTTGATTCTTTTGAATTTCCTTCAGAACCAGGTCACCTAATTCACATCTTTAAGTCTTGATCCTCTTGTTGTTGTAGACACTGAAAATTGGTCTAGGCCTGCGAGTACACATTCGACATAATTTTCTATAGTGTGGGTCTTGATTAAATAATGTTAATTATTTAATTACCTTTCTAACACATATTTCTTCTATTAATTAAATACCCTTTTTAATTAATTCATTGATGACCTTTATTAACTTGATTAATTAAATAAATCATATTTATTTAATCATGTCGCTAACTATTCTTTCTTAATTAAATATTTATTGTTTAATTACCCCTTTATCATACTTCTATCCATAATTAAATATCTTTATTTAATTATTCATTAAACCCCCTTTATCTATAATTAAATATTTATTATTTAATTATTCAATTTCTTTTTTTCAACAATCAAATTAAGTAAATTATCTTTATTTATTTAATTAAAGTCAATTCATTTTTGAATGTTGAATTAAATTAACATTTAATTCATATTTAATTATTTATGTCACGTTCTTCTATCATTCAATTGACTAATAATTCACTCACCTTCTGACTCAAGATCAATTTTTAGTTCTCCAGTTATCTCCAGATTCAACACCTGTTTATCTCTGCGAGAAGACTCTCCGTCACAACTAGTCGATTAACTAGTTCTAACTCACGTTTGCATTATTCTTCGAGTTCTAACTTTGTCTTTGACATACAAAGTCTATTTCTTTTGTTTTCGAAGACTCTTAACTGAAGATTAAGATCTTGAACTCGTGTTCTAACTCACGTTCTAACTTAGTCTTTATCTTGTAGTCTTTTCTGACTCGTGTTCTAACTCACGTTCTATCTGAGATAGAACTCACATCGCATGGCATTCATCAATCTCATCCGTCGATCTCTCCTTCAATCTGAGCCAATCGTTCGAAAACCCAAAATCTATAAAATGGCCTGTCATTATCATTATTCCTCCTCCCAAAATCATACACTTTTGAGAAGAAACTTATATTCGATATTTTGCTTAGACATTTGATGAAGTTATGCTTGCATTCAAACACAGAAATATGAGGGCAAGAATACTGAAAAGGAAAAATGGAGAAAAACAATCAAGATAATTCGAAGGAGTGAACGCATATTCGGTGAGAGCTTTCCATTAATTTGTTTAGTTATTATGTTTACTTATTCGTTCTTTGTTGTTTGATTTAGATTAATATTTATTTAGTTTAGGATTAACATTGTTTATTCTAGTTGCAGATTATCTTATTCACAGATCTTTAATCTATGTTACAGTTGTAACTATGATGAATTAAATTTTGATAGGATTATAAATGGTTATGTGCATTGATATTCCTTTCATCTAGTAACTCAAGCTCATGTAGTCTAGAAACTTGATACTCATCAACAATAAGACATTGCAAAGAGACCCTTAAGGAAATAAGTTTTTCCTTGATAATAAATATGGATTTAGTTCCAAAGACAAGTGAATGTGAAGTTCCACCTATGGGTGTACTGATAGTGGTATAGTAGTCCCATAAGGTAGGTTAAGTTGTATATGTCTGTCATGACCAACTTTATTGACTATTTTCTTGAGGACTTTCAATATGATTTTGTTGGAAGCCTCAAATTGGTCATTACTTTCTGAGTAATAGGGGATGTAAAAGTGGTGTTGTATGTGAATTTGATGGAAAAGAGAATGAAAATATTTGTTTTTGAATGGTTTTCCATTGTCTATGACAATTGCAAGGGGAACACCATACTGATAGATAATATAATGGAGAATGAACTTAGATATTTGTTTGCATGTGATATAGGTTAATGAAATGACTTCTATACACTTCATAAAGTACTCAGTGGAGGTGATAAGAAATTTATGGCCATTTGATGAGGGGGGTGGATTTTTCTATGACATCAAGCCCATTGTGAAAAGGGCCAAGGAGTAGCTATTAGTTGCAATTCTCTCATTAGTGTGTGAGTAATATCTTTGTATTGTTGATATTGAAGACACTTTTTAGAAAATTGATGTGTATCTTATTTCTTGGTTGGATTGTAGTATCTTGTTCACACCAAATTCTTGGCAAGTGTATGTGTTGTGCCTATAGCACACACACCCCGTTCAGAACGGGGACCCTTTCTTTATTTTGACTTGCCGGGTCATTTTTGTTGTCGCCTCGTTTTGCATGCCCCTCATTTTGGTGTCCTAGTTGGTCAATGCGTCCTTCAAAGTCTCATTTTTGGCTGACCATATTTTTCCCCTAAATTTAAAGAATGGCTAAGTCTTGGGTTTTTCGGGCTTCGCCTCCCCGCTCGCTTGGTTCGCTTTTTCCTTCATTTTTCTGACTGTGGGGACAAATTTCCCATGGATTTGGGATGTTTTTTGGTGCACAAGTGAACTGCCAAGGTTTCATTAAGTTTCAGGAAGATGCAAAAATTTCAAAACAACATTCTTGCAACAACATTCCGGCCTCCGGGGCCCGGATTGTCCATCACCCTTTCAAAACATCATTTCGGCCTCTCGGTTCCAGAACGTCCAAACGCTCTTCCAATTTGGAAACGGACTTTGACCCACATGCTAAAATTGCATCCTCTCCTGCATGAACTTTTCAAATTCCAAATTTGAAGCCGGGAGATACCATCCGGGTCGCCCTGCCCTATTCGCCCTTTTTAAAACAACATTCCTAAAACAACATTCCGGCCTCTCGATTCCAGAACGTCCAAACACTCTTCCAATTTGGAACGGACTTTGACCCACATGCTAAAATTGCATCCTCTCTGCAAGAAATTTTCAAATTCCAAATTTGAAGCTGGGAGATACCATCCGGGTCGCCTTGCTCTGTTCGCCCTTTTCAAAACAACATTCCTAAAACGATATTCCGGCCTCTTGGTTCTAGAATGTCCAAATGCTCTTCCAATTTGGAAACGAACTTTGACCCACATGCTAAAATTGCATCCTCCCCTGCATGAAATTTTCAAATTCCAAATTTGAAGCCGGGAGATACCATCTAGGTCACCCTACCCTGTTCGCCCTTTTCAAAACAACATTCTGGCCTCTTGGTTTCGGAACGTCCAAGCGCTCTTCCAATTTGGAAACGGACTTTGAATCACATGCTAAAATTGCATCCTCTCTTGCATGAAATTTTGAAATTCCAAATTTGAAGCTAGGAGATACCATCTAGGTCGCCCTGCCCTGTTCGCCCTTTTCAAAACAACATTCCAGCCTCTCAGGCTCGGACCGTCCGAACTCCCTCCAGTAAACTGTTAATGGAAATTCACACTAAATATTATGATATTTTGATGATGCATGGATGGATATAACAAGTATTTTACAAGATTTGATTAACATTTGCCTTGATTTGTGTATGAAATCACTTACGACACTTCATGTATGCAGGTTTCGAGAAGCCTACCGCGGGTCTGTCGGGAGACCCTTTGAGAAAGTTGAACAAGGAGAAGCACATGGCTCCTATCACCATTCATTTTATGCCCACCTCTCCTCATGGTGCCCATCAATAGAGCTGGCATTAGAAGAGGGCCTATGCCAAAGAAGTCAATGACAAAATGCATAGGGGAGTTATCCTACTTTTCACCAAATGATGATGATCTTTGGGGGTTGTCCGCCTGAATCAGGGGCAACCAATCCATTGATGCCAATCATCGACAAACCCATTTGATCCAATGAAGAATGTTGCAGGTCCATCGAGAAGAAGGCAACTTTCAGGCAGTTTCAGCTAGAAGACAAAACTGCTACAGTGACTGGCCACTACAAGACAAAATAGGAAAAAGACAACAAATGTATTTTAAATTGCTGAATATTGTGGGGTAGGTGAAGCTCTAATATAATTGAATCTAAGCCACACAATGTAAATCAATCCTCGCCATTCATTTGGGCTTTAGAAAACTATAAATAGGGGTCTCCCCCTCATTTGTAAAAGGTTGGAGAGCTGTTGTAAAAACATTCTGCAACAATAGAAAGCAACATTGCATGATCTATGGGTGTTACTTTTTGAGTTTGCTCATTATGTGTGCATGGTTCTACCTTCCAAGTTAGTTTTAGTTGTTAGTTTCTTGAATAGAAGTGATGATGGTGTTTGTTGTTACAGTATTTGATGAGCTTTCAGCCCATACTTTTGGCACTTGTTGATGACAAGCTGTTGTGCAAAGTTGGCCTGGGATTCTTTATTTGATTGTTGCAGCTTAGTTTACTTGCATGTTCATGATGTGTTTATGCAAACTAAAAATCTATAGTCCTTAGAAGATTGCATTGGTTTTGTGTAACTATAGGATCCTCTTGGCCAAGCAAAACTCAGTTTAGGGATTTTTTCTACTATAGCAGCCTCCATGATCACTGTTCATTCATAGTTTCAGATCCAGGAACCTTCTCTCTTCTCTACCCTTTTTCCTTTTTTTTAATAAGTAACCTTAGGCAAGGTTCATTGCACGTTATAAAGCTAAATCCAATGTTGAAATGGAGTTCTAGATTGATGTTTGAACCTGCAACAAATTTTCAACTAAACTCCCATATTAAGAACTCCATTTGCAGATCCAACTTCCCCACTTTGTAACTCACCCGTAAGGCCGCCTTGTGATTCCATCAAATCACATCATATATCAACTGAGATATTCTAAGCATTGTCAAGACCTGACATACAAGAGACCTTGGGATAGTGTTCTGCAATTTGATTGTGGAAGATTTTCTTTCAAGAGAGGTGATGTACCTACGCATTACCTGTGTTGAGAAGTGCATAAAAAACACATCAATAGTATGTAAGGAAGCTAAGGTAGCATAACAAATTCCTACACTAATCTTGAGAGGAGGATAATGCAAAAATTTACATATCTTTACAATAGTTATAGAAACTTAAACATAAATATCATGCATACCACAACACAGTGATTTACATGGGGAAAATAATTTCAGGAGAAAAACCCCACACTCCAAAAGTTGCCTAATATATTATTCAGAAATCACAAAGATTACAATATACTTGCAGAGAAAGCTTCTCATAGGAGTATCACCAACTAGAGATCCAAAGGCTACACAACCACTATCAGACTCTCATAATACATCACACACCTAGTCATAATACAACACCCTCATAAAATAGGGTTGTCTTCTAGGGCGAGACAATCCAAAAAATATCTACTGTCAGATTTCAGACCTAATGATAAGCGGTCCATATTTAAAATAATAAAATATAACTAAAATATGGCGGGGAACCCCCCTTGCACCCCCCCACATTCACCTATCAATAGTAAACCTCATGTAATTGCAAGGTTGAGCCACAATTTCCCAACAGTATAGGGCCACTAGAATGTGCCCCACATACACCCTCATGAACATGATATAAGAAAGTCCTAGCTTCTTATGAGTTAAGACATCTAAGGAGTGTACCGAAAAGACCCGTTTGATATAAAGTATTGCCAAGGATAACAAAATGGGAGGAATGAAAAATGAATGTTTTTGTTTTGGGTGTTGAATAGGTTGGATTCAAGGGTATTGCCATGGAGGTAAGTCTAAATGTCATGATACCATGGGGAATCAAGACCAACAATTTCACACACAAGTTTTTATTTTGGGACATCGAAATTTGGAACCAAAATATTTTCAACCAAAAATTCACAGGTCTAGCTATTATGCGGCATGTCTAAGAGAGATCGAATAATGGTCATGGATTCAACAAATTTGTTGTTCAATTTTGGTATCTGTTCAAAAGAGATCACTAATAAGTATTGTTTGAAACTATCAACCATCCTCTTGTAATGGATTAGTTTGTCATATTTTATTTTATATTCACCATTTACCTATTTTATGACCAAATGTATCTTTGTAGACTTGAAGAACTCCTTTATGCATCATTGAATGACCATTTTTGATAATTAAAGCTTCATACTTGGCAATATTGTTGGTACATGGAAAAGCTATATGACATACCTTTGACATACAATATCCTTGTGGAGTGATAAAAAGGACTCCTCCTAAACCATGTTGAGTGTAAGAGCTATCAAAGTATATTTTCCATAAGATTGTTGGAATGATGGTGAATACTACTTCATTTGGAAATTTTGAAATAAGAGGATTACCTGCATTTACTAGTGCATATATTAATTTATTACCAACAACTTATCCTTTAATAGCCTCGTGGTCCACATATTCAATATGAAATTTTCTTAATATCATGACCCATTTCACCATGCAGACTATGAGTGTGGCCTTAGCCAAGAGATATTTTAATAGGTCAACCTTAGAAATGATCTTTTTCTGGTGATTAAGCATGTAGTGTTTTAGTTTATGTGAGGCAAAGATGATAACTAAGCATGATTGTTCCATTAGAGTATAGTCGAGCTCATATCCTACCAATATATGGTTGATGTAATAAACTACTCTTTCTTTCTGTGTGTCATCATGTTGTGCAAGATGAGATCCTAATGTAACTATAGTGGCATAAATATATAATAGAAAAGGTTTTCCTTGGATTAGTGACATTAATACTGGAGGTTAATCAATATAGTCTTTCAACTGATGGAACACTTGTTGATATTTATCATCCCATTTAAATATGGCATTCTTGTGTAGAATATGAGAGAAGGGGTGGTACTTTTCTGCTAGTTGAGTGATGAAACATCGGATTGCTTGGAGTGTACCCTAGAGACTATGCGGTCGTTTGAGATTGGTAGGTGGAGGCATTTGAACTATTTCTTTTACCTTAGATCAACTTTGACACCTCTGTGAGAAACAACATATCCCAACAATTTCCATAAATTCACATAAAAAAAACACATCTTAGGATATAAACTCACTTGATATTTTTCTAGCATGTCAAATATTTGTTCAAGTACATTCAAGTGACTTTATCTTGTGAGTTCATCTACATAATCTTCCATAAAATTGTGAAATAGGTCATGAAATATCAATTTTATTTCTCTTTGATATGTGGCTCCAACATTCTTAGGCCAAAAGACATCACATTCCAACAATATGTTCCCCAAGGACATGTGAAAGTTGTTTTATGTTGATCTTAAAGGGTGATGCGTATTTGGTTGTATCTTGAAAAATAATCCATTAATGAAATCATTTCATGGTCATTTTTCAAGTCCATAATGATCAATGTCTATCTTTGGTAATGGGAAGTCATCTTTTGGACAAGATTTGTTCAAATATTTGATGTCACTACATATGTGAACGCCCCCAATAATTTTAGCAACAAGGACAAGATTAGATACCCATTTTGGATAATCAATAGGTTGGATAAATCCAAAATCCAATGATTTTTGTAGCTCAACTTTGACCAACAATGTTATTGGGGGATGCATCTTGTGAATTTTTGTTTCATCGGTTTAGCATCTAGAAAAATTGTTAAAAAGTTATGAACCACCAAAGAGGTGTCTAGTCCAAGAATGTTTGCATAAGACCAAGAATTTTTTTTGTTCCGTCTTTGGAGGAATGTTGTAAGTTTTTTTTCTCAAGGTGATAGTGATGCTGCAAAAAATGTGACTTTGGGATTCTTTGTTATACCAATATTTATTTCCTATGATTCCTCAACTAACACTAGAGATATCTCTTGATACTTAGAAATGGTGGGAAGGTCAAATCCTCCATCCTCAAGCACCTCAAGCACCTCAAAGAGGTTTTCACCTTCGGATACATCATTTATTTTTACTTTTTCCTAATTTGATAGCACCACATTGTGTTTTCAATAGGGGATCATCTTATTATTTTTATTCATTTACTTTTTTTACTAAAGGATTTGGATTTATTTTCGAAGTATGCTCTAAAATAAAGCTCTATAACAAAACTAGCTCTATGATCTCCAAATGGTATATTGTCTCGAATTCCCATAAGTTATGTGATAGCTTCATCATTTTGAAATGTGTCCAAAACCGGTGGTCCTTGTTGGTCCCAATCTATGAGTTGGGGATAAAAGAGTGGATGGTATTTTTATTTTGATGTGGAGGTGAATGATATGGACGATAAGGTGCATATAGAGGATTCTTGGAATAGTTTGGTGATGTGCATGAAGGAGATGTCAAAGGTACCCTCATTAGTAATTTCAACAATGGGAATTTTTTTGGCTACCTCATTGGGGATACACTCAAGGTCTGAAGAGGCAGTTTCTAATGTCACATACCCAAGCCCTTGATATTTATCCTTTTTGTCAAAATGATGGGTTATATTATTTCTTGCTCGTGAAGTCCAAGGCTGCCTTAACCTTTATATCCTATTTTCTTGATTATATGGCATCCCTTAGTATAGTTCTCAACTGTTAAGGTAGTTGGTTCTTCTTCTTCTTTATAAACCATGTGGAGATATCTCCTTCTATGATTTATTTATTCAATTCTCAACATGAAAATTTTGTTGCTTTATAATGTATATTTAATAACAACTATATATGTTTTCTAGATTGGTTGGGGCTTTCCATATAATCTTGGTGAATGGTATAGTGTTATAAATTGTTGTTGCTCACAATTTCACACTAAGTTTGACACCCTCTTTGGTGCATGTGTTTAATTATGCTTGTGATGTATCCATTTTACTGCCTTTTCAGGAAACTTAATTAAATCCTTATTTATTGGGCCTTTGTAGAGAAAATAATGTCTGGACAAGGGCGCCCAATTCTTGTGTCCTAGCTATTCGTGCTCGAATTTTGGAATTGAATGTCGACCTCAATGTGATTTAGAAAATAACTTTATTTGTTGGCCTCAATAAATGGTTAATTCAAAATATGTTTGAATTCATATATATGTTCTTCCCTCCTTTATCTCAATCTAGCATCTCTAGAAACACAACAACTAAGATAATTAATACAAAATCAAAAGCAAGACAAGCAGAAGATCAAGTCAATTACAGTCTGCAACTTATCAAAAAAATCATGTTTAAGCATTGTATGATGTTTCTTATTTATTGTTATTATCATTATGTGTGCTAACACTTGCAGAATATTAAGCATGCCTCTTCATCCTCCTTGTATGAGATTGACATAGATGCATCAGTCCAACAAAGGTTCCAAATCTAAGAGGTAAGATACCATTATATTTTATTAGCATTATCATTTATGGTTTTGCCTCTTCTCCCCCAAGAGCACACACTCTTTATCATTCATCATCATTTTCATTATGAAGGTGGGAACACCAACACTGGGTTTGACTAAGGCAAGCCCATATATGCCACAACCCTTTACCCTTTGTCCATGTTACAGGTTTACAAGTTGTTGTTGTGTGAAAATGATTTGACATATCATCTCTTTTGAAGACTCCTAAACCCTAATTCATACTTTCATGGACTCATCATCAACAAACTAGAACATATTGATTATTCGAGTATAGTAACACTTCAGATCCTAATTTTCATAGTCACAAACCTTCAAATAGTGCTAAGTTCGTACATGCTCTAAAACCCTAATTTTTGCATTTCTAGACAAGGGGGCTCACTACTAGTGTCCTACTAGTTCTACTCCAGATTTTGACATCAAGGTCTTCTTTGTATCTCATGTTTAGATCTTCTCCTTGTTTTTGATATTATATTTTATAATTTTTCGCATTTTTTTGCATTTATTCAATTCTATCATGATCATCTAGTTCATTACATCTTATCATCAATCCTACACACCGTACACAAAAATGTACCAAAACCCTAACCAACCTGTTTGGCTCTCCCTTGAGGACAACAACCAAACAACATCTCTTGGTTGATTTTGTGTCCTTAATGTTTAAGGTGAAAGGATATATTTAGGCTAGGGAATTAAACCTAGATCTCCCCTTTCACCAACTTAATAGATGGAAGTTGCCCCACATAGGAGTCTTTCATGTCATACTCTCCACATCCTTTGGCATTTACTTGGGCCTTGATCTCAGGGATGGGGATGTTTGTAGTGGATGATGCCAATAAGGTGGATGGGTTTACATATTTTGAGGAAGATGAGGATTCATCATTATTAGGGACTTGGTGAGATTTACAATAAATTCCTTCTATGCTTATGCAGTATTGAAAAGGGTGAGGATATCAAAAAATAGTTACTTTAGTACCATTGTAGATAAATTTCAAGCACTGGAAGTATGTGGATGGTATGGCCTACATGACATGTATCCATGGGTAGCCTAGGAGAATGTTATATGGGAGATCTAGGTCCAAGACTTGACAAGTAGTATATGTTATAGTAGGACCAACTTTGATGGGAAACTTTATTACTCCTTCAAACTTGTATTCAACATCATCATAAAATTTTATAGCGATACTTATTTTTGAATCTCTAATTCCATCAAAATATCCAAATTGTTTCATTAATTTAAGAGTGCAAATATTCAAGCCAACTCTAACATCTATCACGATTCTTTTGATTTTATGTTTGTGGATGAAAAATTCTAGGTGTAGAGCCACATTATGGGATGTGGTGGATGGGAGGTACTTTTCAATGAATACTAGATGATTGGGGCAATATGGCCTACCATGGCTTGAAATTTATTAGTATTTATTTTGTTCAGTACAAAAGACTCTTGGAGTGCTTTTAAGGATATCCTTATGTGTGGGGGATGTATGAAGAAGTTCTAGAATGGAGATTTGTACAGATGTTTTTCTTAATTGATCCAAGAGGTTGTATTCAAATGAAGGACAAGATGTAGATTGAGATCCTTGGGGAGTTACTTTACCATGATGTGTGGTGACTACACATTTAGGAGTATTTCTCGTAATGGGTATGGTGGTGATATGGGTATTATTTTTTCCTATACAACCCACAACAGAGTCATATGGATAATTGCCATTGTTGTAATTTTTTCCTTTGCTAGGGATGTTTCCTTTATCATGGTTGGGAATTGGATCCTTGTATATACTGAGATTATTATTGGATGAACTATTGGGACTATCTTCAATGGTAATGTCACCTTGGCCAATAAGGTCTTGAATGATATTTTTCAATTTCACACAATCCGATGTCTTATGCCCTTTGACCCTATAGTATTCACACTATTCATTCTCTTTGTACCATGTAGGTTTGAACAAGGGTTCATCATATTGTTTGGCTTCAAGAATTTTTATTAGGTTGGACTAGGACAATTTTATTAAGGTAGATTTGATTGGCTACCCTAAGGGGGTGCATCTTCATTTTGTGGTGGTGTTATGCCTAGGTGGTCCTCTAGGAAGGGTTATATTTCGATTGTTTGGCTGCATGTTTAGTGATGGTTGTATTTTTTGGACAACTTTGCATCTACCACACCATCATTGACAACATTTTTATTTTTCTCCCATAGGCGAGGTTTGTCATTATTATTTAAACCATTGTTTTTTTTTCCTTATAGATTTTGACAAGACCCTTAGCAATGCGATCCTTTTCAATAGTTATCTCTTTTTCTATGATCTCATCAAATGAATTGGCACATTGAACTTGTAAATGAAAGCCCATCTCTTAGTTTGTATTTTGGACAAATATGTGCACAAATTGTTTTTTGGGAATAGGCCATAAAATGTTCTTGCTAGGTTCCTCCATCATTGTAGAAAGGCAATGGATGATTCTTTGTTTCCTTGTTTTGTGTTACACAAGTCAGTCATAGAGATTTCATGCTCAATATTATACGAAAAAGTGGCCAATGAAATTTTCTACGAACTCATGAAAGGATTTAATCTCATGGAGTAGATGAGAGAACATTCAATAGCTTGACCTCCTAAACTTCGAGGAAATAGGTGCATTAAATATGTCATTGTAGGAAAGCTATGTAAAATCCCCGAATGTGTTTGTGTAGATCTCCTTTTCTTTAATATTTGTCAAATTTGGGCATTTCAAAATTTTGAAGAAAAGGTATCATTGGGATAGATCTATCAAAAGGATAGGGACATATGTCTTCAAACATATATTTTCTCTTGGTGTGTCTCATTTGAAAGTCGGCTATTTTATTTTGCAAGCTCCAAAATTGTTGTACCAAGTCATGTGCAGGTGTGAAGGTGGATACATTGATGGGGGATTGAATGATAAAATTTTAAGTGATACATGATTGGTTTTGTGGAATGTTAGATGAATTGAATAAATAATTGTAATTTTGGGGGATATGTGTGTTTGTAGGTACAATGGTTTCTTGAGAGATATATGGAATGGATGAGGATATTCAAGGGTTAGTTATGAAAATGGATTCAATGACATGGATAGATGGGATGGATCATTGGAATAGTGGATTCATGTATTGAAAAGCATAAGTTGATGAGTGAGTGTTGAATGGAGGTATGGAGGGTTGAAGTGATTGGGATAGATACTTATGGTATGGAGATGTTAACCGATTGTGGTATAGGGATATTTGTGACTATTATATTTGATGAATTTGTTCTGCCTAAGGTATTTGATGAAGTGATGGTTGTGTGGCAACTTGTTCCTTAAGAAGGGAAGTGCCAAAATTGGAAGGTAACTTGGCAACCTTTTGATCTAGCAAAAGAAAATAACAGTTAGGATCTAAAGAAAGAAGACAACCTATGTCTTTCATTACATCAAGGTCTTTTTGCATTTATCGTAGTTTTATTAGTGATAGATCAAAGGAATCTTGAGTGTTTTCTTGTGAAATAGGAATAACCCTTGAAGAAGATGGTTGGGGTGTTTTGTAAACACTAGGGATAAATAGATGAGGAGGAATGCCGAAATCATATTGATTATCATCCATGGTTGTAGTATGTTCGAATCAATTTGATGGGATTCTATGATTTTCTTATGTTGGGATCTTGTTATAGGCATACAAAAGTTTCAAAACCTTGGTAGAAAATGTGAGGTGAAATTGGATGATTGGTATGGATTTTGGATTTTGGACTTCTTTACAAGATGATTGGACTTGGACAAGGATGATTATTTGGATTTTTTTTATGATTTGATTGATAAAGGATGATTTTGGATATAACCAAAATAGACCAAAGTCAATCTAGATCTTCTTATGATAAGAATTGATGGGATTGGGATTGTTTTACTTGAGCTCGACTTATGAGTTCAATAAAGAGGATAAAGAGTGAAGTTTAACAACTCAAGAGTAGCCAAAGCTACCAAGCTTATTTATTCACTAGTGATATAGGTTAACTTAACTCCCCACTTGAAATAGGTAAATTTTCAAGCAAAGAGGCAAGCTAGAGACAAAAGATAAAAGATCTAGATTAGGCTCTAACAAAAATTTTTCTTAGATGTAAGATGAATGGATGATAAAGGATGTTGATTTTTTATAAAGACAAGTTCAAAAGATTATTTGTCAAGTCTTGTCAAGGATAATAGTCTAAAAGTCCAAAAGGTGAGTGTTGATGGATAGGAGATGGGATTTGACTCAAAATTTTGATGATGGATGAAGATGATGGACTCAACTGGGATGCTTCAGGTTTTTTCCAAGTCTACTTGAGCAAAAATCTAAAATTTAAATTTTTTAACAGTCTAAAAATCTCAAGGATTAATCAAAAGCGTAATTTTTTTGATCAGATGTGCATAACAATAACTTAAAAGTGCAGTACAATGATTTAGAATCATAACTATGTTAGACAACACAAGAAACAATCTCAAAAGCTCAGGTAAATGTTTCAAAAGAACAATAATGTATCTTAAAAGCACAAGACTATGACTTAAAAGCATCATTTTGTTAGATAGATTTGTGGGAAGTTTGATCAAAAGTTCCTAAGAATGGATCGGAAGCATAGGTATACAACTTAGAAGCACAAACAAATGACTCAGAAGTGTGGGACTATGACTCAGAAATGTAGTTATGTCAAATACATACACATGAAGATAGATCAAATGTGCAGTTATGCTAGTCAAATGTGGATAGTTATAGGTCATAAGCATAGCTTTGTGTATTAGACATGCACATGTATAGATCAAAAGTGCAACTCTATGTGCGAAAGGAATTTTTTATAGTGAATGATTTTGGATAGCTTTTTTTGGCAAGAGATCAAACAACAAACAAGATGGCTAATGAATTTTCAAGGTGTTAAGGTTGAATGGTTTGTACTATTTTTATCAAGAATACATTCCAAGAACATTAACATCTCTAAAATTATCCAAGTAGGTGTGTGTCCTTAGTGTAGACCCAACCGGAAAATACCTCAAGGAGTTGATAGGTAGGGATCTAGTGGCACAAGAGATCACCTCTTCCCTTTCTTTGGAGAATTTTAATACCTTTTTCCAAAGAGTTCTATCTCTACTCAAGGAGGCACATGTTGAGTAACTTCAGGCTTGATAATAAGCCTTCCACCATACTACAAATACGGCTAAAGGTTTACAATTTATAAAAACAAGACTTGCTAGGGATTATGTGAACTAGGGGTCTATCTACAAATTCTTGGAGTAGGAGGGTCTTGTTGTGCAGTTTTGCACACACGCCCCACTGAAAGTAGGGACCCTCTTTCGTCTGGCCTTTTGGCTCTTTTCTGTGGCCTTGCCTTTTTTTGAGCTTGTCTTTGAAAATCTCGAGTTTTTGGTTTTCGGTGCTTTGGTCCTAGGATTTGTGTTACTTTGCAATGTTCCTTGATGCATGTCTTGCTTGTAAAGTGCCCCCATTATACTAACACTTTGAAAATTCTAAGTCTTTTGGATAATTTTGAGTTTTTCCCTGTTTTCGAGATATTTCCCCTCAAGCGGATTTCTCTGGCTGCCTGGAAAACCCAACAAGGTTGGTTCTGCATTGTCTTCGGAGATTTTGGTGCTCCGTGGAATTCCATCTCCCCTGATTTTTTTTGAATTTCCTTCGTTTCCCCGGTTTGCGTCTTAGTGCGGTTTACCTCGATATCGTGAGGGCTTTGCATTTGGGCTGCGGTTGTGCGGTGGTACCGCTTTACCGTGGGGGGATTTTGTTCTCGATGCGGTAGCACAGTGGTCCCGCCATACCACAGGGGTCTTTGTTCGACGGTGTGGTAGCACGGGGTTGGTCCATTTGGCGCAGTAGCGCAGTTTACCTCGATACCGCGGGTGTTTCCGAACCAGGTCGCAGTTGTGCAGTTCACCGCCATATCGTGGGGACTTTGCGCTTGGCTTGCAGTGGCACGGTTTATCGCCTTACCTCAGTGGTTGAATAAGTGGCTCATGGTAGCACGATTTTAGTCACTTTGGAGGAGTTGGGAGGTCAGAATTGTCGGTCAACGACGTGAGAATTGTGTTGACTTTGTAAGAATCTGTTGCCTTGGGAAAATCCCAGAATTCGTTCCTGCTTCATTTTCCCGTGATGTGCTAAGTATTGCCAGTTTCGGTGATTTCCGTCCCCAATGGAATTTTCCGAAGATTTGTTATTTGTCAAGAACTGAGAGGATTCATGATCTGACTGTTAATGATTATGCATTGCATGGTTGATTTGGAACATTTGAAGGTATTTGCAAGTGATTTCTTGAGTATTGGGTGTTAGTTGAGGTGATTATGAGTGTTATTTTGGGTTTCCATCGCTAGAATCTGCCTGGCCTGGAATTTCCCGAAATTCCTTCCTGACCTGCATTCCGCGAAGGGGTGAAAATCCCAAACTTTGACAGGGGGTTGCTTTAATGAAGTTTTAAGGATTATGATGGTTGTTTTGGATCTCTCTGATGATTGAATATGTTGTTTATGATTGATTAACCTGGATTTTCGATGCTAGAATGAATATTAATTGTGGCCCTTTTGAATGCAGGTTGGATCGGGTAGGTGGTTGTTGTCGGAGCCGAGGGAAGGAATGGGCGTACTTTAAGATGTTGCGAGATCCGCAAGATTGCAGTCCGATACATTTTGCGGTGGCGGGCAGGTGAAACTCGCTTTTATGCAGTTGGGTCGATGCACTCAAGGGTCATTCATCCGAGGTGGACGTGACATGGCAGATTCAAACTGGTTTGACTCGATCGGAGTCGTTGGAGAGGCCCAACTCGGCTATTAATCAGTGGCTCGTATTCAAACTCATATGACACACATGTTACCATTCTTCTGCTTCGCATCGGTGAGACATTAATGGCGAAGGGACCTGCGGGGTTTGTTCAATCTGAATCGGGATTTGTAGAGATCCCAGGCCGATCTAAAGGGGTGCCTCATGCATTCAATGCAGGGTGGCGATTTATTGCAACCTGTCTAGGGACGATTTGGTTGGCGACTGACCTTCTCTATAACCCTAGCTTGGGCTAGCATGGGACAAGATTTCTATAAGTGTGACATTTCGCCTCATTTGGAAGGATTAGAAAAAGCAAGTTATTGTTGGAAAATAGAGGTTAGACAAGTTTGTAAAGGGTTAGACAATCGATTAGAAGAATTAGGAGTTAGTTTCATTTTCAAGCAAATGTTGTAACACAAAATATTAGAATTGTTGCTATTACTGGTGATTCAATACAAGTGAAGACATTGTGTTATTATTGGTGCCTTCTTTGGATTGATTTGTCTTGCATGGTTCTTATTCTATCTTCGAAATTGCTTGGAAATATTTGAATGTATTTTAGATTTAGAGTAAATAATTTAATAGTGCTTGTGATTTAATGCTTGGAGTGTTGTAGTAATCTCTGGTCCATACTTTGGGCAGCTTCTTGATTGTGGGATTGTTGTGCAAGGTCAACCTGTACCTAATATTTATGTGCTTAGTTCAATTGTGGGCACTTGTCCATGTCAACTACAAAACTAGGGTTGGCTTGGATGAATGTGCATAATCTGAAAATCTTTAATTCCTTAGAAGATTGCACTGTTTCTGTGAGATTGCAGGTATAGCCTGGGTTAAACAGAAAGTAGTTTTAAGGGATTGGTCCGTTCCAAGTATTTCTTCATTGGTATTGTTGATCTTAGGAGTAGTAGTAATCTTAGGATTTATGAAACCCTTACCTTTTGCTATTTCTTTGAACTGTAGTTGAAGTAGGAACTCAAGTATCACCCTGTTGCAAAATCTGATAGGTTTAGAGTCTCCAACATTTGTTTTGTAAAGTCCCTTTGTGATTACCAACATTTTCACATTTATCACTGAGTGGTTTCACTGCATTGTCATGACCTGACACCCAAGAGACCTTGTGGTTATCTATTTTCTCATAGAGATCAACCTTTCAATAGAATACTATATTTTATCTGAGTTGTTGCTGTGCAGAAAACACCATCAACAGGTCTCTCCTATTTCCTTCACCAAACAAGTCTCGGTGAATCAAGGGTCTTGTGACTCAACTAGATACAATGATGGCTCACTCTTGAGGTATAGCTTTCATTCTCCCCCTTTGTATACCCCACCAAAAAACATGGTTGAGGTTATCCCTTGGGGTGATGAAGTCCCCAAGCAGACCTTCTAAAGGGAAAGATTGATGCTAGTGCTTTTGATCCCCATGCTCGCATGAAGCATTAGGGGAGAGCATACACAAGCTAGCTCAACCTTGGGGTAAACACAACAAAGAAGTAAACTAGAAGGTGTTTTTGATCTCTAGGCTTGCACAAAGTGCAAGGCGATAACATACACACCGACTAGTCTACATAAGAAAAACAAACAATGTTCAATTATCCCTTAAGAAAACCAAGTGTGCAACTACTCTAGTGATAAAATAATCTTTGACAAGTGCCCTGCACCAAATGATAGTAATATGAAAATATTGTCCTGCAACAAACGATAGGCAAGTTGCACCAATTGAGTTAGTTTCCAAGGCCATAAATATTTTGTTGAAATATAAAATTCAATATTCAAAATCAATGTGCAATTACAAAGATTAGAAGTGTACCTATACTAATCAATTGTGAAAAAGTAAATGTCAGAAGTGAATATATACATGTCAAATGCACAACTTTGCCTATCAAAAGTGTCGATTTGTATGTCAGAAGCGTTGATCGATTTTTCAGAAGCGTTGATTTGTAACTGAATTCAAAAATCTTGCAAACAAAATATGAAACCTTACAAAAATAGATAGTTAATTAGATCGAAAAGAAATTTGAGGGTTAGATGCAAGTATGAAATCGTCAGATATATCAAAAATGTCAAAATCCAATGTCCTACAATAAAAAAAACAAGTTAAATTAATCAATGATTTTCCATCTTGCAATATAGATCATATGTGCCAAGATACAAATAAGAAATGTTGTCTCTTTTGTCAAATGTGTTGAACAATAGATCAAAAGCGCCTAAAGAAAAATCAAATGCACCAAACGAAAGATCAGATGCACCAAATGAGAGATCAAATGCACCAAACAAGAGATCAAATGCATTGTTCTATACCTCCACAAAGCCTCATCTTACTCCATTCATTTTAGATATGCTTCAATAGTATGATATGTGGATTGCTCTTTTACTTAACATAAATGTTGATAGCAAATGGATTTGGATGATAGCATTGATTTTTTCATAAATTGTGGATCCTTGATATGTTGGAAGATGGTAGATTTATATCTTTCACTTGACATTGAACAATAGTGGAGAGTGATTAGAGGAATCGACATATGAGATTGATTGAGAGGACATGGGGAATGTGCATACAATGTGCTCTTGTGAAGGGGTTGATTGATGAGTTAACTGGTTGTATGGATGGTTGAACTAACTACATGGATGAGTGAATTGATTACATTGATGAGTTAACTGTGTGTATGGATGGCTGAACTAACTACACGGATGAGTGAACTGATTACATTGATGAGTGAACTAATGTGTATTTTTAGTCAACTCACTTAATTAATGGAATTAAGTAGAAAAAAAATCAATTAAATAAATTTATTTAATTCATGCGCATGAGAAGATATTATTAGAATTAATTAAATAAACTTATTTAATTCATGTGCATGATAGACAATAAATAAAATATTAATTTTATTTATTTAAAGGAAGTGAAAGAAAAAGAAATTATATTAATTTATTTAATTGTAGAGTAAATATTAATTAGTTAAATAATTAAAAAATATTTAATTAATGTGGATGAAAAAAATTGATGAATTAATTAACTAATCAAAAATCAATTAATTAATGTGGATGAGAGAAGATAATGAAATAATTAAATTGTGGATGAGGGAAATTGATATTTGATAGAAGAATTGTCCAGAAATGATGAGGTACAGAATGCATTATCATTTTTAGGTGTCTACAAATATCTTCCCTGATATTGGGTAGAAGGTATCAAGGGAAAGTTGGGAAATAGATTGCCAAATTTGATGTAGTTCGCTTTGTATATCTAAAGGTCAAGATACCTCCAAAAAGAGTGCGTAGAGTTTAAGGTGTTTTGTTAACATGGCTATAAAAATGGAAGAAATGTTAAGGAATGAGGAAAAATGTATAGGTCTGGTTGGATTTTGTTCTAAGAGGATAGAAGGGGTCATAACTCTAAATATGATAAAAGTGATGAAGAAATTCATCATTCCCTTGTAATCTCATGCTATAAAGACCATTGATGGATTTTAGATTGTGAAACCATAATATAATTATTCCATCATATATTCTGTTATCATCATTCTATTATGTAGAATGTGTATGCCATAATAGATGCACACATTCATTTCTTGAGCACAAGTCTATTTGTTTCTTCTGTCCATAATTCTGTACTAAAAAATTCATACCTTTCAGGTGGGTGATACAGTTTTACCAATCAATCAATTGGCATTGCTCATTACAAGCTGTAAACAAAGCAAGGAGATTGTATCTATTAAGGATTAGTATATACAAAAGATATTTTTTTCACTGAATATAGTAACGCTTATAAAAAATATCTTGCTAATTTTGCCACTTTATTCTGATCTCCAGGTGAAAAACTGAATTTGCATCAAGACTAACTGGGTACAGATTTCTGTACAATGTTTATTACATGTCCGTGCAAGACGTTTAACAGATCAAAATTGTTTCCATACACAAAAACGGTTTAATAGCTCAAAACTGTTTACATTCATAAATACAGATTGTTGACCTCATGACACTGATCAGCACACACATTCAGACCTGAACCCGTCATTACATACATTTCGCCTTTTCACTGCAATTTACATCTTAGATAGCCTGTCAAAGTCTCCAGTCTCATATGTGAAGCCAAACTCCATCAAACAGACACCAAACTGGTGATTCAAAATCAGATAATAATCTATACAAAATATGATTCAAAAGCATTACCAGAGAGCGAATGTCTCTGCAACTTCACTAATAAAAAACTTTTATGCTATTGCATTATATCTTCTATCATTTTTGAAGGAAATTTTTTATGCTATTGCAGTATATCTTCCATCATTTTGAAAGTGAAGTTCTCCACTGCTGTATGCTATTGCAGTGTATCTTCTATCATTTTTGAAGGTGAAGGGCTCCTTGACTGTCTCTTCAGGCCCTCCTGTATTTTGTCCTTGATTGCCGTTTCCTAGAGTCAATTACCAGAAGTACAGATTTAGTTTCCATATACTATGGAAATGTGAACTTGAAACCACATAAATTAGATATGTATTCATTAGGTCGTTTACATAAAAAATGTTAAAAAAAAATAGATGTAACAAATTTATCTGCAGTTTCAAACTGAATCGGGACTCTGAAATCTGCTTTTTGTTTGTTACTCTGTGGCAGTGAGGACAACAATTGATAAGAGAAATTCAAATATATAGAGAATAATTACCATAATATGGCATCTCTCTTCAAAACTTTCCAGAAACCCAGCTACCCATCGATCGGCATTTTCAACCCACTCACTATGATGCATACCCGCTATCTTGGCAGCTGTATGTATCTGCAGAAATACATTGTGCTCATAAGAAAATTTATAAGAATTACTTCTAATAGATGTACTCTAACTAATTTATCAATTTTAATCAAAAAACTAATGTGTAGCAATTATTTTCTCATGAAATATTATAAACTATTAGCCAAATAAAAATGCAAAAATTTATAAGAATTACTTCTAATAGATGTACTCTAACTAATTTATCAATTTTAATAAAAAAACTAATGTGTAGCAATTATTTTCTCATGAAATATTATAAACTATTAGCCAAATAAAAATGCAAATTTTATGCGTTTGATGCCCATATTGGCAAAAGAAAACAGGTAAGTAGTGAGCTACAAATGAAGTTAACTGAACATGAGGCAGTTACCTTTTCCCCCATTCGCTCTTGTTGTTCTTTAACTTTCTGTCGCAATTTAGTTATACCCATGTTGACCCTTAATTGTTTCTCCTGAAAATAATCATGTATACCAACAATCATTTTACTTTAACTTATTAAATTTCTTGATTAAAGGATTCAAAATTTTTGCAGAACGTCAGTCTCATCATAGAACTTCCATAACATTGTAAATCATCTGAATTCATGCTGCTTCCTCTTACCTTAACATAGCTTACTCCAAGGTCCTTCCTTGAGTATCCACGTGCAAGATTACGCATAACATATTCATTGTAGTCTTTGAGTATTCGCATTATGACATCGGATGTAGAGACTCCATCAGTTCGCTTTGTTTCCTTGAATTTTCCTAATGATTTGACCTGGATAAAATATTATATTAGCCTTGTCATCAAAATAACAAACGATCTAACTAAATGCTTTAATATTTATGATTTCTTTACAAATGCTAACACTCTGACTCACCAATTCATAAACATCCTTTCCAGCTCCACTGGTATCAGCATACCTGTAAAAAGGAAAATAAAACATCATTTACGATATCACCACATCATTAAAATTATAAGATAATTGGCAGGAGCAGCTTGACAGAAAAAAGCCACATCATATCAATCTTCTCTATAAATCCCTCTATAATTCTGGAAACCAAAACCATCTCAACTACCAGAACAATTCAAATCAGTAGATCTTCCAATTCAAGTTTTTAGTTGGCCACTCCTTCAATTAAGCCGGCTTAAACAATACACAATTCAAAACACATTACCCCTGCTTGTGGTAAATGCATGAATAAATTTCGTACAATTTTAATTAAATTTTCATTGACATATCTTTTGTATTCACTTAATAATTGTATAGATTACAAACTTTCCTAGGAAGAAAATCGTAAACATTTTTGGGGCTCCAAGAAATATTTATCACATATTTCAAGTTCAAGCTCCATGAAAAAGCTTTTTTGCTTCTACTCCCTAGAAAATCCAGGCTGCCCATTTATAAAATACAGCTCCACTCACAAAGCTGTTAACTCCTCTTGTTTGCCTTCTCATTGTCCATTGGTTTTGTAGAGACGGAGAAATCAGATAATAATTAATATCTAGCAACTATTTCACTTCCAATTTTATCATATTCTCAAGGTTTGTGCGTACGGAAAAATTAGGTAACCTACTTGAACAAACCAACTACATTTTAAAGAACCATGGTCATTTCTGCAATTATAATGGTTAGTTTATATTTATTTCGTTCCTCTTACGTATCATGTTTGATATATTATGTGATATCACATTTGATACATTCCCTTCTTTTAAAACATATTGTGCAGAGGCCTTGCTTACCAAAAAGCATCTAATTTTCTTTGTGTAACATCAGAAAGATGGATCATGCTTTAGAAATTTAACAAATATTGAAAAAGTCACTAATAATACCAGCCTTCCCTCCCTTGGATCATGGATCCTTTGATATATTATGTGATAATATATCATATTTGATATATTCCCATCTTTTAAAACCTGTTGTGTGGCAGCCTAGCTTCCCAGAAAGCATCTAATCTTCTGTGTGGAACATCAGAAGGATCATGGATCATGCTAAAAAAATTTAACAAATATAAAATATTCACTAATACCAACCACTAAAAGTTCCCTCACAATTAAATTTTATAGCTTATATAGATCATAACTATAAGTAACAAATCAAATTATAATTATTTACACAATAAAGAAAGAACTAGTTTTATATAAACTGTATTTGAACGCTTTCTGTATTATCGACATCCCTTCTTTAAATAACTAACAAACATATGTAATATCTCACAAGGAATTAATAACTTACGGAAGAGCATCATGTGCCACATAGTCAATCTGGTGTTTGTCTATGAACTCTTTAGTAAGTACCCATGGAGCATCCGGGATAACTTCGTCAACCCATCTGCATCAAATACCAGACACAAATATTATGAGAGCTATGCCGTTATTGAATGTTGTTTATCTAAGTTAGGTCTGCACCAAATCCAGGAAAAATATAATATATTCCTAAGATCACTTATGATTTGCAAAATTAAATCATCTTGCTAAATTATGGATAAAATTATACCATGTAACCGTGTATTACAAAATATTTTATGTGGAAATTTGCCTCATTAAACCAAATCAACAGTAATTAACAATTTAACAGATCATGCAGATTCCTAAAAAAGAATAAAACATATTGAAACAGCATTTAAGAAGGGAAGAAAGCCAAAACCAAATCAGACCTGCAGTGGCGCAGGGACTCGTAGCGTTCTAATTCAGTCATAACTGTTTTTCCTTTGTACCTGTGAGTAACTTCATCATTGCAGCAACCCACGAGGAGGTATGTATTGGGAAACCTGTCAGATGCAAGAACAACATCAATCATTAAGCATCAAAATGGCCCTATTCATTTAATGTGGCAACAAGAAGACCCACTTACAACAAGCTTTAACTTGCACGACACTGGCAGATGTTTAGTTTACTGAAAGACTAAGATCATATTTTGAATATAAATACCTAAGATGAAAAAAGCATGAAAACTCATAAATGAAAATTACACATCCCTATTGAAATGATGAATCTAACCAATTCTACATCCTAACCAGGTAAACTCTTCCTATAACAATGTTAATGATGCTTGCCAATGCACCTGAACTATACATACAAGTGAGACATGCTGATAATGACACAACTGCCTCAAGTCTTCAGAGTAATTCTTGGCATGTCAGATCTGACGTAGAGATGTATGCTTGATAATTCTATATGACTAAAGGGAAATTTGAAATAATTGTTAATAATCCCAAGACACTGACCCATCACAAAAAACAAAGAGTAGTCCTACAACACACTGCTTATAGCACTATTTGTGCAATGGAAGATTGACTGCAGAAATTGTTTACAGCTAAATTCCAATTAAGCAATCCAAAGGACCAAATTTGAGTGCAGGGATCTAAAGAAATTACATTGAAAACCTTAATGACTTTATGCTAGCTTAAATTAAAGGATTATATGTGTGCTTTAAACAGATGGATGGCATCCATATATAGAAATTTTATCATTGATTGCATCAAAAATCTAAATTTGAGTAGATAACAGATAAGAAAACAATATTGTGATACAGCCTGAAAATCCATTACCATTTAAATGAAAGGCAATTATTACCAATTTCATTCCATCCATACAGAATTATGGCAAGCAACCAAATCAGTGCACGCAGGTTAAGTACCTTACTCATAACTCATTATCAACTGAGAAAGATTTGAGTCCCCCAAAAGGGAAAGGGCCTCATTTCTCCTCAAAATCCAGGAACAACTGAAGATCTAGTTCCATGCCTTAGAATGGCTTACAAGATGGAGAACATAAGTCACAATTTTGTAAACATGGGGTTACATCAAGTTGGCTTCATCCACATATAGAGAAATTTCAGATAAAGCACATCATAGGATACTCTCATAAAAAAATAAATGGTCAGGAATTCAGAATAAATACAATGTTATACCATAAACAACACAAATAATAAAAGCTAGACTAGTTTAATATCTTAATGATCTAATTGGGTGGATCCACAGTGACTCAAATTAAAAACAGAAACAAGTGATTCTAAACAAAATCGTCTCCATCACAAGAGCTCAAGAGTTTTGGATGTTCTTGTAAAATAGGTTATAATTTCAAATAAAAAAAAACGTTTATCATGAAAAACTAGATCAGGGACTCAGTTTAAGGTCTCGATGATCAAGGGGGCAGACTTTACATTGGCTAAGATTAAAAAGGTGGTAAGTAGAGTTAGACAAAATAAGATCCATCAGACGTGCTTAAGATACTTTCCAAAAATGTGCTATAATCCTGAAAATATAATGACATATCGTAAACAGCATGAGCAGTAGAGTCTTAATTAGGTGCTCGCAGTTTAAGACCTTAATTGTATAGGGGGCAAGCTCCAGAGTGAATCAAATTCCAAAAATGTACCAAATTCTGAAAAAATATGATGGCGTATCATTAACAGCACAAGCAGTAGATTCAAGATTAGGCGCTCACGGTTTAAGACCTTGATGAACTACGGGCAGTGAGTGAGTTTTGATGAATGGGCTCCATCCATTCAAATTGCAGGAGTTCAAGTGGTAAAGCACAATGGCTTTCAGAACTGAGAATCTTAAGAGACATGAAGTATTGGAGATATATTTAAGTGTTAGAATGGAGCGAAATCTAGAGCAGGGACTCAGGTGAGACCTTGTGATCTAGTAAACAAGCATCTCAAAGTAAAAAGGAAGTAAGGAAGGTTTAAAAAATATGAGTCCATCTAGTTTACCAGGATCAGCTCAAGTGGTAGAACTCAAAGAGTTCATAACAGAAGCCCAGGTTCAAATCCTACATGACACAATGAATCGTTGGAAATTGAGTAAAATTCGTGCAGCCAACAACCTGCAAGCCCAGGCTCAATTTGATCCCTAAATCATGGATACTAAACCCCAGCTAAATCAATTTCAAGGGAAAAAATACACCTGGGAGGTAACAACCGACAGCCGAAGTCTACCCTAAAAAGAAAAAGAAAAGGAATTTACCTAATCTTTAAAAAACAATTGCATCCATGTATCCCTAAATTCAAGAACAAAAGAACCCAATAACAAGAGTAATAGAAATTGGGTCCACATAAAATGAATTCAAGCATTACAATATAAACCAAATACTCACAGCTTCTTTGCCTGTTCCAGAGATCGCGCATGCCCAAAATGAAAGAGATCATAAATTCCATCGGCGTAGACACGTACTGGCTTCTCAGTCCATTGGGTGTTTTCAGGATCAGGTGCAGGCTCGTACCTCACTGGCTCCTCTATACTCTCATCACTTGTTACCTCCTCTTCCTCTTCCCCTTCCTCTTCCTCTTCTTCTTCTCCTTCCTCTTCCTCTTCCTCTTCCTCCTCTTCCTCTACATAGGCCTCAATGGAACGACTCTTGCGAGGCCTGTACTCCATGGGCATCTTATGCTCCAGCCCTATTACAGGGCCTCTGCTTCTCCTCAATGCCGGCTTATTGAATCTCGCTACTTCCATTTTCTCTAATGGCAAACACTAAGCACATGCAGAGCAAAAAAGCCTCCCAGCAGCTACGATTGACAGATTGCGGTGCCGTATATAAACTGGGAGAAAGGTGACATAGAGACGTATTGCCGGTAGGAGAACAAGCGGGTGGGGTTCCACATAGATATTTAATTGAGCCCACGCGCCTCCTTCCTCGGGATAGGCGACTCCCTCATCCAGTATTTCCCGAGTTGTTTGCGCGTCCTTTTATTTGCTCTTCGTTAGCTAGCTAGGCAAAACTGGAGTTCTCTTCGAGATTTTTAACAGGGAGTAGATATTTGCATGTAGGCAGTCTCACCGGCACACCGTAGAGGGTTTAGTGGGTAATCCCCACAAATTGAAAAAAAGATGCCTATGGTGAAAGGGATTTAGGTTAAGTTTTGGTTGGTTGATGGCCATACTTTTCTAACTGTAATTTATGTTTTTTTAATAAATATTTGGGTTAAATTATTTATAAATGAGAAAGTATAGATATTTTATATATAAAAAATCCGAGTGATATGGTTTTAAATTGTTTTATTTTGGTTTATAATTATTTAAGAATTATTTTGTTTTGTTTATATTGTTTAGTTAAACATTATTTTATAGTTTTAGTTTTTAAGAAAATATATTTTTTTTGTGTTTTAGTTTTTATGGTTGAATTTTAGTTTTTATGTGTAGAAAAGAAATATTATATTAACATGTTTATAAACAAGTGTCGGTAGTGACTAGTTGTCTTTATAGTATTGTGATTATTATGAACAAAAATAAATGCAAGGTTTGTTAATTATAGTGTTTTAGTATTATTAATTAATTCTTTGCATGATTCGTCTAACTTGATTGGCTAAAACATCCTATTGCAGGACATAGTGCAGTTTATAGGGATTTTTAGCATGGCCTAATGTTAATCTTAACTCACACTCTAAATCTAACTCTAATAATCTTAACCCTATTCTTAACTCTAACAATAAATTCTAAACCATTATTTTAATCCTATACCTATCTCTAACCCTAACTATGATCGTAATACTATGTAACTCTAATCCTAACAATAAAGAATTGTATAGTTACATTACAATTTAAAAAAAAATGAGAATAAGATTTGAAATAAAGATATTAGTTGAATAAAATTTTGGAGCATCATATTAGCAATATTTTATTTTTAATTTATTTTAATTTTTGAATAAGCTTTAACATAATTTTTATCTTATTCTTAATTCTAGTCCTAATCCTAATTATATTGTTTTAGGATTCTAGTTCTATTTCTATTTTGTAAATCTGGCACCTTAGTGCCTTGTATGAATGTACATGGGAGCTACCCCCTTTGGTTTTTATTAAAATTTATTCTATAATATTTTAATTACGCTGAAAGCGTTATACAGTGAAAGCAACAAAGGAATATTCGTAAACTTTTTGAAGCTTTATTGAAAATAACAGGCAAGTGGAAGTATGTGCTGCTTAAGAATAACAAGCACATAAAATGATTTTTTTTTGTATTTTTCGAAAAAGATTTATTACAAACTATGTATGCTTAAATAGTTTTTTATATATATTATTTTTTAATATATATATAAATAGTAAAAATAATTTTTTTAATATATTATTAGTTTTTCATATATTTTATTAATTAATATTATAAGAAACAATGTTAAGTATTGATAACTTTCAGCATTCTTTATATATACTATTAATTAATATATGTATACTAGTTACTTTAAAATTAGAGGTAGTAGAATATATTTTTTAAATTGAGTGATATTTAAATGTATATAAGACAAAAATATTAATATATTTAAATATATATAAAGAAACTTTATTTTAAAATATAAAGGTTAAATGATTATAGAATGAACATCTCACATTTGTAGGTATTTAAAAAATAATTCTTATGAGTTTTTAAGATTTCAATAATTCTAATTTGCTTTTAATTCAGAGGATTTTATTTTTTTAATAAATAGATTCTCCACCACTACATACAATTAGTCACAACAAGGAATGGACTGCAATGGGACAATATTGCATTTGAATGATTCACTTAATATTTATTATATTTAAGCATTTATATACATATAATATATTATTAATTTTTTAATTTATTTCATTGTTTTAAATTTAAAATATTAATTATAATTATTTAACTATAAAAATATAATAAATGATTAAGTTTATATTTACAATAAAATGGGGTCTTATACTGGAAAAACAGAAACAAAGATTGATATATTTATTAAATTAAATCTATAAATATTTTGAATGGATTTTTCAAAGTACAAGGAAATTAGGTATCTCTTTCAAAAATAATGTTGAATATATACATCTCTCTTTTAATCTGTAATAGGTATATAGAAAGAAATTGAGCTCTAGTTATTGCCATATAAAATTTGGGATACAATAGCTAAAGAACTTTGATGGTGAGATATGTAAAGATGTAGTGAATGGTTGAATATCAAAACTATATACTTTGAACTAAGGTCATGGTCCTAAGTCAAAGAAGACTCAATTATTAATAGGTCAAAAATACAAGGTACGCAAATTAAAGACTATAAAAATATAAAATGTTTATATAAATGAGAACATAGAAGAATTAAAATATTATATTATCAAATTCAAAGGGGATAGTAACTAATAAAAAAAGATCAATAATAGAAATTGGGAAACAATATAAAAGAATAAGAAAGATGATGGAAGTATATATACTTTTATAAAGGGTTCAAATTTTTTGTAGAGATATAATTTTATGGCTTACCCATCAACACAAATTTAATAATAGTGAAATTTTAATTGTCTAAACGTATCCCACATTTATTTTCATCACTTTTCATCATTTCTCATCATTTTTCAGTATTTTCGTTATTTTTCATAGCTTTTCATCATTATTCCTCTCATTCATTATTTTTTCTCTATGAATTGAATAATTTTTAATTTTTTTATTAATTCATCATTTTTTCCTTTTTTTTCTATCCCACCTAATTAAATTAATTAAAAAATCCAAATTTTCCTCTCTCACACAATTAAATAATTTTTAATTGTTTAATTAATTAATTTCCCTCCAACTTGCACATGGAATATTCTATTTTTAAAATGGAATATTCTCTTCCTCTCATAATTAAATAAATTTCCCTAATTTCCCTCAAAGGAATATTTCATTTTTGAAAATGAAATATTCTTTTTCCAAATTAAGTTCCTTAAAATAAGAAGATATTTTCAATTAACTAAACCTCTCATCAATTCTCCACCATTGATCCTCTTGATCTAATCTCCACCATTGATTTCAACTTTCAATCTTCACCATTGATCAAAAATTTAAAAATCTATAACTACTTGTGTCCTCCATCAAACTCATTCACCAGCATTCAAACTCACCATTATCACGATTCTTGAGCAATCAACATTCTTGAGCATTTTGTGAGTCAAATCTTCATCAATTAAGGCTTTTGCATAATTAGGTTATAAGGTTTGAGTAATCCAACACATCAAATGTACCAAAATTCAACAATAGAATGATAGGTTTTCTTGCTTTTGATCTTGTTGTTTTTAGTTTTGTCTTTGATTTGGTTGATCTTTCTTAAAAGCATTACATTCAATTTCATTGGTTAATGGGTTTAATTGATCTTTTCTTTGTGGGTAATTGATATTTCTAACAATAATTATGTTAATATTCTTTCTAATCAATTTCTCATTATTCCTATTACACATTTTGGCACACCCGGTGGGATCCACGTCCTTGATCTAATGTTTTCTTGAATTTTTTGATGACTTACAGGTTACAGTGATGCTTTTGTTGTAGATCGATGCTTATGTTTTCCACACAGTGATACTTTTGCCACACATCGACGTTATTGTCCTATACAGTGACACTTCTACCATACATCAATGTTTTTTTGTCTTGGCACTTATGTGTTTTATGTCACTGCAGGTTAGAGCAACACTTTTGTAATTTGTAGTGATGCTTTTGTTATGAATTGATGCTTATACATAGTTAAAATAACTCTTTTGAGGTATATCAATATGTTTGTTTTAGTTACAATTATGCTTTTGGTTATTTTTATTAAAGGTAAAATAGATTTTGAAGGGACCCGAAACCCTCTACAAAAGAACCACTCCCACAAATAAAAAAAAGCCAATCACCAACCAACCATTAGCAAACCATCAAAAAACCAAACAATAAACAAAAATAGAACCTGTTGTAAGTCCTTGAGAACCTCGATTTCTTCTAAGTCCTATTTCTACATATGATTGTGAAGGTAAACCACCTCTAGTATCTCTTTATTATGATCATCCAAGGGTTTCTTGGAGTGACTATGAGTACAAGTACTTAGACCCACTCCAACACTTTGAGATCCATGTTTTCCTTTAACCATACCCTTATTAGGAACATCAAAGTCCAACAACCCCACCAAGTCCTCATCCTTCAAGTTTTTAATAGGGATAACTTTAAGAAACCCCCTAGGAAAAGGTGTAAAAACCTAGTGAATCTTGTATAATTCCCAAGCAAAATATTAATTTTATTAGCGGTTTTTTCTTTTTTCGGGAAAAAAATATAAATTCAATTAGTAAATATTTTGTAATCACTAGAATTTTGTAGAAAATCTTAGCGAATTATAATTTTATTGAAACCAATCAAATATTTTCATTGGAATGAAACCTATTTTCAAACCAATCAAACATTTTCTTTAGTGAATTTAACCTGTTTTCGAACCAATAAAATATTTTTATTGGTGAATTAAATGTATTTTTAAACCAATAAAATATTTGTGTTAGCGAATTAAACTTGTTTTGAAACCAATAAAATAATTGTGTTGGCAAATTAAACCTGTATTTAACCAATGGAATATTTTTGTGGCAAATAAAACTAGTATGCCAATAAAAATCATAGTGTGAGTGGCAAAAATATCAAATGTTATATATCATTCTATTCTGAGATGAATTTACCACACACCCAAATTCCTACATAAAATATCTAGAATGAAGACAAACATCAACATATTTATAAGGTGATGATTTGATGATTTTTAAAGGTGGGTCGGTTGGGGAGTTGACCTCCTTCTCTGTTTCTTCTGAATGCATGGGTCAATGTCTTAGCTCCGCTGCTAGGCCTTCTTTGAGAGATGTTGTTGAGGTTAAGGATATGATGCCTTTGTCTGGTGGTTTGGTGGTTGCGGGCCCTTTGGTGCCTCTCTTCCTAGGTCAATTTGGCAAAGGTGGTCTCCTCTCTTGCCTTAGAAGTGATGTCTTTGGTGTTTGTGACCCCTTCAAGCACATTTCCATTCTATTTTTAGCTTCTATCTCCTCAAAACAACCCATGCTTGGCCTGGTTTTGTTGGTGCCATTGCGGTTGATGAAGATGTTGTTTCTCGGTGCTCCCTCCTTTGTATGGGTGGGTGGTGCCTTGTGCCTGTGAGTGCTCACTGCACCTCTATTCGCTATGCTTGGTTCTTGTCCTTGCTACAATTGGGTGCTTTTTTTTTTTCCTTTAGTGGTGTTAATTCTTCTTTCCTGGAACGTTTGTTTTTGCTTGGTGCTTGCCTTGGTTGCAACTGGGTGTTGTTGGGTTCCCTGTTGCACTGCTTCTAGGCTTTGTCTCAGATTCCTAAGCTTGTGTGTGGGCTCGTTTGTGCACTTGGAAGGTGGCCTATGTGTGGTTTTGATTCTTGTTCTTGTGGTGTGAACCCTGTTGTCTTTTATTGTTGTTGTGGTCCCTCTGTTTCATCTGGTTATGCTTGTGCGTGGTGGAATCTCCTCATGTTTGGACACAAGATTAGTGGGTTTCTAGCTTTCTTGGTACTGCATGTCTTTGTTTGGGATGTGCATTTGGTTAGTTGACCCTTTGGAGGTTGGTTTCAATGTTGCTCTAGGTGCGCTCTCATGGAGGGGTCCCTACCTTGTTTCCTTGCTGATGGATCCTAACTTTGTTGCCTTCAACCTTGGACTATCTCTTTCTCCTAGGGTAGCTTGTTCATTGACAATCTTCAAAGGTGTGGTGATCTCCAAAGTCTCGTGTATTCCATTGCTAAAAGGGTTGTATTTGAAAGTTTGAATGCTTCTCTTGCCTATGGTTGCTAGGATTGTTCTCTCCACTAGAGAGTGGGCTTACTTCTTGTATCTATAGAATGTGTCTCCTATGGAGATGGAGACCTCTCCTATCGTGGTGGAGACCTCTCCTATCGAGGTGGATAAGGATTTTGAGGGTGTGGTGGGGTGATCTTTCTCTGTCAGTTGGTCCTCTCCTCTATAGCTCTTTTTGAGGTGGAGTCCACTTCTATTGAGGCAGAATTTGGGTGGTCTAGAGAGTATTTTTTGTTGTGGTCTGGGTTCTCCTAGTGACTCCTCCTATAGAGGTGGAGAGGCAAGTGGGATGGTGTGGCTTACTTTCTTCACTTGCATTCCTACTGTTATTGTCTCAAATTTGAGCTCATTGAATGAAAGGACTGTTGTTGGATGGTTGTATCAAGGATCATGGACCTGTCAAGGATTACACTACTGAATGGGGAGTTTGTTCTACAATGGATTTTTCAAAAGGGTATGTTCTATTGGATGTAAGGCTTGTTTCTCAAGTGACCCGCCCACCCCTAGGGTGGCTATTGTTGACAACTATTGTGGTGCTGCTTTGTGGGTGGCTTGTTGGTCTGTTTTACTTGCCATGAAGCTTGTTTATCTTATGACTGGTTTGGATTGTATTCTGACCTATGTGAAGATAAGAAGGAACAAGAAGGCGATGAAGGCTTTGTTTGGGTTTTGTTTGAGGTGGTGCAGGTTGGATTTAGCTCCTCAGAGTCTCTCTCACTTATCTTTTGTGCTGAGGAGTTTTGATGTGTTGGTTTTTCTCATATTAGGGGCTAGTTTTCAACAAGTGTTTATGTTTGGGTGGTTCTTCTTATGGAATATGCTTCCTTCCATAGTGATGGATAGGCAAGTAGGTTGATGGGGGATCTTTACCACAATAGTGCTAATGTTGTTTCTCATTCAAAATTGGTTGCTATGAGTAACAAGATTGAGGTGGGATGGTTCTATCAAGGTGAGATAGGTTTAGTTGTTGTTTGGTGGTTTGAGTTTCAAGATCCTCTTAATCTTGCTTGTATGGGTTGGAAGTATAATTTGACTTACCCATCCTTGGGGTGGTTTCTATTTCAGGATTTTGTTTTGTCTACTTGGGGGGTGGCTTGTTGGCCTGTTGGATTTGAATTTTGTTCTCTAAGAGTTAAGCCTGTGGTGAGATGGTTGTCTCATGATATGTTGGTTTAAAATTGTTTTGAAATTTGTAATAATTTGTTAGAATTTTGGGTAGTTTTGCCCACCCTTGGGGAGGTTATGGTGATTAGGTGATGTGTTGTTGCGTTGTGGATAGCTGCTTGGCCTATTCTATTTGCTATGAGGAGGAATCATGCGGAGGAAGAATATGTAGGTATCCAATGGACTCATGCGTCGTGTCATGTTGGGTGCAGCCTCAGGACTTATCTTTCTGCTCTGAATCTACTGGTGCTTAGTTTTATTATTTCATGATAACAATGTTATGGTTTTGTACCTGTTGGACTGTGGTTAACCTCATAAATGGTTTGTGCACTATTTTGGGGATTAATCTAGGGATTTTGTTTTTGATTATGTTGATGATTGTTCTATAGACATGGAAAATTTACAAGTTCGGTTCGACACACTTGATCCTGTTTACTAACAACATTTCCTCCTAAATCGCACTCTCAATATTTCATCATATTTTATCCCTTAATTTAATAAATCATTATTTATTTGATTAAATCTTTCTCCTCCAGTGATTAAATTAATCAATTTAATTTAATTAACTTTATATTTCTATTTAATTAAATAAATCATTTTATTTAATTAAAGTCTCTAAAGTCCTCTTATTAAATAAAACCTTATTTGATTTAATCTAACATTATCCCACTTAGTTAAATAAATCAAAATCATTTATTTAATCAAGCATTTCCTCTCAATTTTGATTTAAATCAATTCATCAATTTAAGTCAAAATTGTCAAATAATTTAATCCCTCAATAAATTAATCAAAATCTTGATTAAGTTAATCCCTATCACTAAAATCTTCTAGAGAATTCAACTTGCACATGAAAATAGATTTAATTCATTTATTAAATCTCTATTTTCCCTCACATGGCATCAAAAGGGAATATTCCCTCAAGTTTGAATTCAAAAAGTCTAGGTGGACTTGTACATCCAACAAGGCATTCACTCCTCTTACATGTCCTTGTGCATTGAGCCAAGTGGCATTTATTTCATTCTTTTTTCCCTCACATGTCATTTCTTCAAATTCAAATTCCACCTAATTGCATTTATTGACACTTTGCCCAAAATGTGCACAACCATCAACCATTCACATGGTGACAAGTGGCATTCAACCATTGGGTGAAAGTTAGTCCCACATTGCTCAAATCTTGATCTCTCTTCCAAATTCAAATCTATAAATGGAAGGCTTATCTTCTCATTATACATCCACAATTTCATGCAAAGTTACTCTCTTAACATTGAGAGCCAATTTTGTGCATATCACTCCATACTTCATCATTTTCACAATTCTTAGCTAAGTTATGCTCAAATCTCATCATGGAGATTTGATCAATCTACATACTTCAACATTGCAATTTAGGAGTTGGGAAAGGGCCAATTTCAACATTCAATTGGCACCAATTCCCCCATGGGATCACTAGTTTGCTCACTTAATTAGGATTTCTTTTCATTTATTTAACTTTGTTCTTCATTTTCCTAGTTTAAGTTTTAGTAAATAGATTTCATGGGGAATCCTTCATTCTTGTTTGCATTTGATCTAACATCCTAATTTGTTTGTTGTTCTTGTGCAATTGCAGGTTTAGGGGTTCACATTTTGGCACTAGAAGGAGGGCTTTGTCTGTTCCTGTCAAATAGGTGGAAGGAGCCTATGTTCCTGGCACACTTATGACATAAATTTTGAAACATCTGTCTGTTCCTGTCAAATAGACGGAAGGATCTTAGGTTCCTGACGCATTTGTGACAAAAAGATCAAAACATATATGTCTGTTCCTGTCAAACAGGTGGAAGGAGGCTTTGTTCCTGGCGCACTTGTGACATAAAGTTCAAAACATCTGTCTGTTCTTGTCAAATAGGCAGAAGGAGCTTAGGTTCCTGACGCATTTACGACAGAAAGATCAAAACATATATGTCTGTTCTTGTCAAACAGGTGGAAGGAGGCTCTGTTCCTAGCGCACTTGTGATAGAAAGTTCAAAACATCTGTCTATTCTTGTCAAACAGGCAGAAGGAGCTTAGGTTCCTAACGCATTTGCAACAAAAAGATCAAAACATATCTATCCGTTCTTGTCAAACAGGCAGAAGGAGGCTCTGTTCTTGGCGCACTTGTGACAAAAAGTTCAAAACATCTGTCTGTTCTTGTCAAACAGGTGGAAGGAGCTTAGGTTCCTGATGCATTTGCGACAGAAAGTTCAAAACATATATGTCTGTTCCTGTCAAATAGGCAGAAGGAGCCTATATTCCCGATGCACTTGTGACAGGAAGTTCAAGATATATCTATCCTTTTTTGTGACAAAGTATTAGATTAAATTTATTTTGGTTGCTAACTGGTTTTTCTAACCTTTGATTTGCAGTTCTAATCAGTTTTCGTAGGTTGGTTGATCAAGGTGAAGGAGGAAACAAGATTGAAAGTGGCATTATGACATCATTCTCACATTACACCAAGTGTTTTTGAACACTTTAGTGTTTGTTTAACACTCTTAGAGAATTCATAATCTCTCTTAAAAAAATTGTTATCTTTCATACTTTTAGGAAACACTAAATTTCTTTTTGAGCTCTAAAAAGAACAATGCAAATTTGTCTTTCAAATTTTGCAAACAAAAGGCTTAAAAAGAATTTTAGGACAAAATTACTAGAGTTCATTTTTGGATTTTAAAATTGAACAAGGCAACTCTCACACTTCAAAGTTGTTGCTTTAAAAAACACTCATTTTTTTGCTTTGAGGATTAAAATGAACATGTGTGTTTTTGATGTTTTGTAATCCTTTTCACAAAGTAATATTATTTAAAAGGCATATGTGCTTCTCTCACGCCTCATGGCGATCTTGAGAATCAAAATTATTTTTGTGATATTAAGTTGTCAAAAGTATTACCTCCACACTTCATTCTTTGGGTTTAAAATTGAACAAAGCATCTTGCAAGTGTGAGTAGTCTTATTGCATGTTTTCTCCCTTTGTTTCTAAACAAAGGTTGATCGAACTATGAATATGTTTATTTGCTTTTTTTTATCTTTGTGGGTCTACCTTGTGGGAAAAAGTACTCACCCAAGGGAACGAACCAACCGGTAACACACTAAGGACATGTGTATTTCTAGTTGGGATATAAAAGTGGGTACTGGAACAAAAGCCAGTATCACATGGTTGGCTCCAACAAGAAGGGCAACAATGGTCTCTTGCCACATGGGTCAATCTCCATGAACGAAAAGTACGAATTAAAACCCTTGTTTAGAAGGCCAAATCTATATCTATTTTGTTGGTACAAAAGGTCATGTCCTTTGAAGCCACCCCACGTTATACATGCGGTTTTGTTGTAGAGATGAAAAGTATGCCATGGGAGATTCATGGGTATTGATGCTTGGCTAACCCGAGAAGTGTATGCCATGGAGGGGAGCTAGTGTGGTCAAGCATCTAGTCATCCACACAGCATATGCGCAGTTGGATTCGTCCAAGTGGAAACCCAACAAAATATTGTCTCTTCATCCTAGGGTTGTACATGTGCTTGGAAATGAAAAATACATTGTTTGGTCCTCAAAACAATTGAAAAAACAAACATTCACAAAGAGCTCCAAATTGCAAACCCCTTGGAGGAAACAAATATCCTTGATGAATTTAAGTACTCTTGCTTTCCCTAGGGATCATATCCTTAGAGGTTTCTAAGTGCTTGGATTTTATCATCATTTTTTTTCACTAAGGTTAAACCTAGGAAAATTTTGCCCTAATTTACTTGATTTCCACATAATGGACCTTGTGGGATGAAAATAAAGTGGGACATTAGACATAAAGTTTGAAACACAATCAAGAATGTGCTTTTGGTAAAAAGAAATTCACTGAGGAAAGATAAAAGACAAATTGGACCAAATGACCTCACATGTGTTGTCTCAAATGATTTCTCAGAAAGTCAAAATCCCAAAACCAAGATTCAAAAGGATTAGTCTAAAAGCCCGCGAACAACGTCTTGAAATGCTCCTTGAATTCAGAGAAAGAATAGTGTACAATTTCTATAAGAAGGCTTCAAGGAATAACCCAAGTTTCTATGCATTCTATTATCAACAAAATCTTGAGCTTTTTGAAAGGTTTGCTTTCCTCACATAGGAAGTGTAGCATGTTCTTCAACACCAAGGTTTTGTAAAAAGAGTCGTGTCTAGGTCAAAGTCTAAGATCAAAATCTTCACTCTCATCCATCTCCCCATCAATAAAATCACATCCCATCAACAAACTTTTGAGAACTTTAGAAAAATCATTCATGCTAAACTTAAAGGCTAAATCAACATCGCTCTATCTTGGCTTAATACACCTAGCCAAATAGTCAATTCTCTTGAACAAATTCACCTCTAGGATAATGCAACTTCCTGAGGTTTACTAGTTCATGATCACCTTGGTTGGCTTGACACACTTAGCCAATCCATTCTCTTGTGTGAGTTCTCCCTAGGATAACACAACTTCCTAGGGTTTACAAGTTCACTACCATCTTGTTTGATTTAATACACCTAGTCAAACCATCACAATCAATCCAAGCCCTAAAGTTTAGCATAAACCCTAAAAGTCTCTTCAAAAGTTTCATTCATTCACATCATTCATTTATCTCATCATTATCACCACCCCGTTTTTGATCCTTTGCTTTCCCTAGTTCTTCTCTTTTGGGCCTAAAGATTAAGATCAAACGACCCCTATTTTTATGGTCCAAACAAGATTACAATACAAGAAGAACATGGAAAAAATAAACGAAATATCAACTTCCAGTGACCTAGGTCAAGTAACCACCGAGGTAAACCTTGCGGGATCAAGCAATCCCCCAAGTAGCTCTCCTCTACCATCACAAAATCCTCAAGAGGAAAGCTATGAAGATGACATCAAAAACGAGGACGTGGGGATGACACAATCTGAAATGCTAGAAATGGTTCAAAATCCAAAGAATCATAAAATTGTTAATGCCATGTTTAAATACTTACACACATTAACGGAAGGAGGGATCCAGATCCCTTCTGACCTTGACATAGGAACTAGTATGGATATGCCTCTTACAAACACATCCCCAATGTCAACTCCGAATATCACTCAAGAAATTCCTCAAACCATATCAATAATCACACCAACCTCACCAATTGTAAACAAAGGAAGTGTAATGTTTCGAGAGTTACAACAACATCACCTTGTGAACAACAAAGAGGTAAATGTCAGCACCACATCGAAAAAATCTGTCTCGATGAATGCATCACACCCATACATCCCACTCACCTTCCATAATCATGCAGATTCATCCTCATTCCATGCAACACAAACCTATCCGTTAAACATACAAACTTCTCTATTGCAAGGAGAAGGTGGTTTGTTTGGAGCAACATGATTCATTGACCCGTTCTCCTTCTCGGGGAACTTACCACCCTTTCCTCCATTACCACTCACATCCACATCACCTATTGGATTGGGTCTTCCCCCCCTAGCCACATTAGTTTATCAAACCCAGGCAATCCGAGCATCACATTAAATCCTCTCCTTTTGCCTGCATTATCACAACAAGTGGCCACCACTCAAGTCACCACAACCAATACATCAGTCGGTCCTCAAATATCTCAAAACACACCTTCTCAAGGACCGAGCATCTCAACCACACCTCCAACAACTCAAATCCTGAACACCAACACAACCCTTTCGGCCGTCACCATGGTTGGCATCATTCCCAATCCACCACCAATTTGACCAAAAGCTAATGTGACAAATTCATTCACCACCCTGATCCAAACCATCTAGAAAGACAATCATCAAAGGGTACTTAAACAAAACCAACAAACTACACAATAGGCTGCTCAACAAGGACAAGCACAACTAGCCGCCCAACAAGCTGCACAAGTTGCACAAGTGGCTCAAGCAGCCCAACAAGCACAAGCTCAAGCTCAAGCCCAACACCAGGCTCAACCGGTGCAAGCACAATACCAAGCGCAACTCCAAGCAATTCATCGACAAACATACCAACAAGCCCTGCAAGACTTTCAGGCGCAACAATAAGCCAAACAACAAGCTTTGTTGGCACAACAACTCGACCAACAAAAAACTTTGTTGGCGCAACAACAACTAGACCAACAACAAGCTTTGTTGGCACAACATCACCTTGACCAACAACAAGCTTTGTTGGCGCAACAATAGCTAGACCAACAACAAGCTTTGTTGGCCCAACAATAGCTAGACCAACATCGGGGTTTATGGGAACAACAACAGATAGACCAACAACAAGCTTTGTTGGAACAACAACAACAAGATCAACAACAAGCGTTGTTAATGCAAATGCATGCATACCAGTAGGCCTTGAATGCACAACAGATCTTGTAGCAAACTCCCACCAGTGCCCCTCCCACCAACCAAACACCACAAACACCTCAAAACACGTTCATCCCACCTACCGATCTGCACAACGATGTTGCAACACAAATTAAACTGCTCTCGCAACAGGTGTTGGACCTCCAAGTAGGAAAAACAACCAGAACACCAAACAACTTGTGCCCTTATCCATTTGACATGAGTCTCACAATGGTACCATTCCCAAAGGGACTCAAGATCCCCAAATTTGACAAGTATAATGTAACGGGCAACCCTGAAAACCATGTCAGGGAATTTCAAATGCATTGCATGGAGGTTGCATACGATGACACATATCTAATGCAACTCTTCCCCCAAATTCTGACTGGTCCGACCATGGAATGGTTTTCTTGTCTACCCACAAGTATTACAACATTCAAGGAGATTGTGGAAGCATTCCTTAAGAATTATTCTTTCAACATGGGTGCAGACATTAGTTTGGAAGAACTATCAATGCTCAAACAAGGAAAAGGAGAGCTATTCACATCATTCTTGCAAAGATGGCGATCCAAGGCCAATCAAAGAAAATGGACCATGCTAGAAGAACAAAAATTTTGCACAATCATATCCAATCTAGATGAAATCTTGGCGTTCTACTTAAAAATGCAATGCATCACATCATACGATCAATTGATCCCAAAGGAGCTCAACACTGAAAGAGCCCTTACTGTGCGAGGAGGCACATCAACATTTACTCCACCATAGGATAACCGCCCGTCCAAAAATTATAATGATAAACCTCAAACGTGGTCGAGGAAAAAAAACATCACAAACGATGGCGTGGTCGATGCTAAAGTGGTCATAAGTGCTCCCAAACCAAACATCCAAACTCATCACCAGCCACAAAATCATAATCGCAATAATGTGCAAACTAATACAGTAGTAGCACAACAACAACCACTTCCCACCAACCAAATCAATAACTTGGGCAATCAAGGAGGACCACCTCCCTGAGGAAAATACCCTCTCGAGTGGAAGTTCACAACCCTTGGGGAATCCATCGAGTCCATAATGAAGAAGTTGGTCAAGGAAAACCTAATCAAAGTCTCCAACTCCAAGCAATATGTAGATCTCATGGCCAAACTGCCATGGTATAATGAAAACCTCCTTCGTGACTTTCACAAGATCAAGGGACATACCACTGCAAATTGCATGAGGCTGAAGAATATCATCCAAGACCTCATCGAGGACAAGATCATCAATGTCGAGAAACCAACCGGTAATCAAGATCTGAAAATATACACAAATCTGATGCTGAACCACAATCAAGGCAATAGTCAGGGGAACAACAAAGGCAAGCAAAAATATGCTAGTGCTAATCTAGTATATGAAGATATAGTCACATGTGTTGATGAAATGGTCATGATCATCAATGTCAAGGGTGCCAACACTGACTGTGGAGTCACCACACATGGCGGAAAGGTCACCATTGTAGGGGCACCGAAACCATCTACGACCCCCACTTCAAATACAAAATTTGTCCCCTATGACCATAATGTCATTGACTAGCTGAAGAGAGCTCCTGCACAGATCTCCATCATGGAACTATTAAAAATTTCTGCTGCCCATAGGCAAATTTTTGATGGAGCTTTAGCGACATCCACTATCTCCGCCACTCTTGACACAAAGTAGTTTCAGGCTATGGTTGGTAATATCATTACCCCGAATCTCCTTACATTCTCTGACCAAGACTTCCCCCTGCAACTATCTCATAACCGTGCACTTCACCTTCAAGTGCTGGTCTACAAAAAGAAAGTTAAAAGAGTCCTAGTGGATGGAGGTGCATGTCTTAATATTTTCTCTCTCAAATTTATAAATAAATTGGGATTCGCTGAGGATTTCATTAACAAGAAAAAGAGCATCACAATAAGGGCATATGATGATCAAGAAAGAGTGTCTCAAGGCACTATTAAAATCCCAATCCAAGTGGGACCAAAAACTAAGGAGACTACCTGTTAGGTCCTCGACCTCGACTTGCCATATAACATCCTCATAGGACGTCCATGGATCTACAAAATGAAAGCAGTGGCCTCGACATATTACCAATGCATCAAATTCTTGCACCAAAATGAGGAGGTCAATATACACGGGGATCCCAAACCATTTTCCTACTACAAAAAATTGGAAGCCAAGTTTTATAAAATCCCCAGAGTGCCGAAAAATGATGAAGGCCCATCCATTGCATACATCGACCCAACTAAGCTCGCCTCCACTTCTGCGACAAAGACACCTACCATCCCTAATATATCTGACATCAAACTCATGATCCATGACAATGGATGCAAAGACTACAAAATGAAGAAGAGTGCATTTTTTGTAGGAGAGTTACCACAATCTCCTAGGTGACATGGGCAACCTCGATCAAGCAAAACACCATCCACACCCTTAGGGCAGTCCCCTCTGGATTCCACCATTGGGGAGACCTAAGTCAAGAAAATGTTGATGAGGAAGGTATTTCAAGCACAATACACCATGATGCAGAACCCATACCCACATTACCTATGTATGAAGCCAACATAGGGCTACAAATAATGCTTGGCATGGGCTACAATAGAAACCAAAGCCTTGGAAGGAATAGTGATGGACGACTGGAGCCCATCATTACAGAAAGAAGAATGCAGACCCTTGGCCTCAAATGTACTCCCCCAAGTATAACCGTACATGGCAGAGGTACTCCCAGCAGGGCAATTAGGTCCTCCCCTTAGGTATCGGTAACCACCCTTAGACCACCCGTATGCACAGGTATCCCACTTGACAATTTCACTTTTGACATCACTGATGTCTATGCTAGTAGTGACGATGATGATACCATAACAGGGCTTCCCTTACTTTTTGAGGACTCCTCCTTAATAATGATTAGTGCCTCACTCACTGAGTCAAACCAACAAACCCATAAAATCACCTTAGTATACCCTCAACTCATCGATCACAACCAACGTGGACCGCCAATTCTAGACTCATTCAAAAATGATGAGGCTCTCTTGGAATTCATGGGACTAAGGAATGCAGTTCCATGTGGGGATCACAAGGCAAGTTTTGACATCACATTAGACATTCAAGCATATTATGGGGAGATGATTGAATCCTTTAGTCGCAAAGGAAAAATATCGAGAATAAGCTCAGAGTTATTGAGTGAAAACCACACTGTGGCACTCTATAACCACAAAACAGTAAAAATAAAGGACGCATCCAATGGTGAAAACCTCTCTGGGGCGCCAGAGGATGAAGGATTCAATCTCCCCCTACTGCACTACATCAAGAAAAATTACTTTCTATGCCGAGTCTCTCCTAACAGAGGAACATGAACTACTAGCAGCATTTCTGAAATAAAGGAAGGTAAACTTTGCATGGACCTATGCTGACATGCCAGGTCTGGATCCAGAAGTTGTGGTTCATCATTTGGCTATTTACCCTGGAGCAAAGCCGGTAAGACAAAAATTAAGAAAAATGCATCCCCAGATAGCCTTGCTAGTCAAGGTAGAGTTACATAAGCTCTTGTATGTTGGCTTCATACGCCCGATTGACTATCTAGAATGGGTATCCAACCTTGTACCAGTTTCAAAACCAAATGGGGGCATCCGCATCTGCATAGACTTTAGAGACCTCAACAAAGCATGTCCTAAGGATAATTTTCCACTACCTATCATTGATATGATAGTGGATATGACAACCGGACATGAGATGCTATCACTAATGGATGGCTTCTTGGGGTACAACCAGATAATGATTGCAAAAGAAGACCAACATAAAATGACATTTACATGTCCTTGGGGCACGTACTACTAGAATATGATGCCATTTGGGCTAAAAAATGCAGGGGCTACATATCAGAGGGCCATGCCACTAATCTTCCATGACATGATACACAAAACCGTCGAAGATTATGTAGATGACATACTAGAAAAATGAAAGAAGAGGCAAAACCACATAGCAACCCTAAGTGACATATTTGACAGACTGGAGATGTATAAGTCAGGCTCAGCCCCAAGAAATGTTTCTTTGGGGTACAATTGGGGAAACTCCTAGGATACATAGTGTCGATGAGGTGAATAGAGGTGGATCTCGCAAAGGTTAAGGCAATCCTTGATATGGAATCACCAAAAACATTGAAACAACTCAGAGGATTACAAGGCAGACTCCAGTCCATCCGAAGGTTCATAGCACAATTGGCAGACAAATAGATTGCTTATTCACATCTACTCCATAAGGGAGTAGCATACAAATGGGATGAAAAATGCGATAAGGAATTTAGAAAAATCAAAGAATATCTGCTCACACCACCCGTATTGTAGGAAAACCATTGATATTATACATCTCAACAACAACAGTAGCTCTGGGTGCTCTTTTGGCACAGCATGACGAGAATGGAACATAAAGGGCTATCTATTACATCAACATAACAATGGTTGGCCATGATTTAAACTACACATTCATTGAGAAAGCTTGCTTAGTAGTAGTGTTTTCTTCACAGAAATTCTGACACTACATGTTGGCACACAAAATCAAACTCATTGCCAAGATAGATCCCTTAAAATATCTACTGTCAAAAGCTATGCTCACAGGAAGGATGGCTAAGTGGGTCATGATACTATCAGAGTATGACATTGAGTATGTGGAATGAAAGGAAATCAAAGGACAGGTCATTACGGACCAACTGGCAGAAGCTCCCATCTTTGCAGAGAATCCACTCATATCAGAATTTCCAAATGAATCCATCTTTAATCTCAACATAGCCGATCACGGGAAACTCTACTTTGATGGTTCCAACACACAACATGGATTAGGAGATGATGTATTCTTTATCACCCCACAAGGGGATTGCATACCAAGATCATACAAGTTGGCATTCCCCTGTACCAACAACATTGCAGAGTACGAGGCTTTAACCATAGGTCTCAAAATTGTGGCACAATGGTGAATCATGATATTAAAGGTCCTACGGAGATTCATAGCTTATTATCAACCAAGTCAATGGCGAATACCAAACTAAGGATGATAAGCTCACACCATACAAGAATCTAGTAGAAAGCCTGAAAGAATCTTTTATTGATATCACTTTTGAGCAGGTACCAAGGGAAAACAACAAAGTGGCTGATGCAATGGCAATGATTGGATCCTTGCTAGATATCCCTCGCAATGTCTCAAAACATGAATTTCTGGTAGAGCAGCTTCTCGTACCCACTTTCGAGGTACCAGAGTCAGAATATGCATGCGAACTCGTTGGTCCCAGTGATCTTTGGTATCATGACATTTACACCTATCTAAGACTAGGAGTTCTCCTAGTCGATATTACCCCTAACCTCAAATGAACCTTTATCAAAAGGTCTTTACATTTTTTCATCCTAAGGGAAACCCTCTTCCGTAGAAGCATTGATGGAACCCTATTACGTTGGTTAAAACTTGAGAAAGCCCTGACTATTTTGACTGAGGTACACAATGGCACTTGCGGTTCACACTCGAGTGGGTATGACCTTGGCCAAGAAGTTTCTAAGAACCGAGTACTACTGGCCATCAATGGAAAGAGAGGCACATGATTTTGTCAGAAGGTGTCTATAATGCCAACATCATGGAGACCTCATTCATGCACCAACTCAAGAATTACATCCTATTGTTACACCTTGACCCTTTTCGCAATGGGGGCTCGATCTCATAGGTAAAATCTCACCCACCTCATCCAACAGCCACAAGTTCATCATCACCGCTATAGAGTATTTCAAAAAGTGGGTTGAAGCAATTCCCATGACCTACATCACCAAAAATTAGATATCCAAGTTCATCCTGAACTATCTCATTTGCCGATATGGTGTCCCTCAATCCATTATCTCTGATAATGGGACACCTTTCAAGAATCAGGATGTTTGTGACTTGTGTGAAAAATTCAAAATCCAACATCGCTTTTCCACACCATATTACCCACAAGGCAATGACCAAGTAGAAGCTACCAACAAAACCATTCTGAAGATCCTTAAGAAAATAGTCAATGACTTTGGTCGTGACTGGCATTTGCAGTTAAATCTTGCCTTATGGGCCTACTGTACCAGCATCCGCATGCCAAGAGGCGCCACCCCATTCTCCCTGGTCTATGGATCAAAAGCTATCCTCCCTATTGAGATCGAGCTCCCGTCACTAAGGATATCATTGAAAAACCTCATCACATATGAGGAATACAAGGTTACAAGACTAGATGAGCTGGAGTTACTAGATGAACGATGCATGGATGCCCTCAATCATCTCCAGGTCTACCAGAATTGCCTGAAACATAGTTACAACAAGAAGATCAGGCAACACACCTTCCAAGCCGGTGACCTTGTGCTAAAAGAGAACCAAAAGAATGTGCCAAATCTAGAGAGCAAAGAAAAATTTGAGCCCAATTGGCTGGGACCTTTCGTCATCATAGCCAGCTATAAATCAAGAGCATATCAATTAGCAACACTAGAAGGCGAGCCTCTACAAGAGCCTTTGAACAACTTCCATCTCAAAAAGTTTTATGCCTAAGAACTTGCAAGGTATAAAACCAAAAATACAAAACCAATCAAAAAAAGTCCTGAAAAAATGGTTACCTTAATGAAAACCTAGCAAACAGGCATCTTGGTGACAACAAAAAAATAAAAAATATATGAAAATCCAAAAAATCACAAAAAGGAGTGAAAACAGTAAAGAAAAAAATCATCCTCTAGTGAAAACCACTTCGGTGGCGCTTTGGACAAATACCTTGGTGAAAACCTGGCAAACAGGCGCCAAGTGTAAATAAAGCACTCCCCATCAGCCAGAATTTGCATGACTCACTCATCCATTCCATCACATTTCATTAATCATCCATCCACCCATCCACTCACATCCATACCATAGCCTGAGCTGACGCCCATATCATATTCCACCATAGTACTACTTGGCATATTCTTAAGGTCAATTTGTCCTGCCTTTATTGAAGTAGTCTATCGCTTAATGCTAGGGGCATGTCCTTGAAAATGGCATTGGATCAGATTTGTGTATATTTTTGTGCTCTTCTTAGGACACCAGAAAATCCAAAAACATTCAGAAAATTCATCAAAAATCCAAAATCATGTCGAAAATATCAGAAAATCTTCAAAAAAATTCATCATTGAGTCTTGTCAATCTTCCACCTTGTTCAAACTACGTCGTCTCTGAGCTTGAATGTAGGCAAGGTTGATCTTTGATGATCCCCCAAGACATCTTAGGCTAGTCCTTAGGCATTCATCGCAATAAAATGGCAACCTGTTTGCCCATCTATCTCATCATTGAGTCAAGTCTGTCGTTAGTCGAACTATGTGGTCTCTGCGTATATAAAATAGGCAAGGCTAATCTACATATCAGCTCCTGAGACCCCTAGGATAGGTCTTTTAGTTAGGCCTTTTGTCGTAAATATCGAAAACACCAAAAAAATTTGTAAAACACTTAAAAAAAAATACCAAAAATAGCCTCAAAATATCCAAAAAAATCCAAAATGGTGCATCCATTTCATATCGCTTTCACCCATGTTTTTTTCATCACTCATAATAAAATCAGTCATCACTATCATCCTTTGGTGAGTCAGTCAAAAGCAAGTCTAGCAGGTTTAAAAGTGAACACCCTAATCATCAAAGTCTCGAAAGTCTAAGTCAGTAAGCAAGCAAGATTGGTCAACTCGGAGTATCAATAGCTTATCATCCAATTAGTCCCATCAAAACCCTGATCACAACATGTCCTAGGATGAATCCTTCCCACGATGGACATAAGCATCAGGTACCTCATAGTAGTTTAGTCTTGGCTAGTGGTATTAAGAACATTAGCTTGCTTGTTTACTTTTTCTTGGTCTTTATGACTTATCTTATTTTGCGCTCATTCCAAGGACCTCTTGATGATGCCTAAACAAAATAGGTTTAGAGAGAAAGGAATGGGGAAAAGATTGTCGTCTCTGTTATCTACTATTCTTGTGGGATACACTTGTAAAATAACTTAGTCATATGTACTTTTTTTGGTTTGTGGAGAGGATGTTTTAGATATCTTGTTGACCACATAGGAAAGCTTGCTTTCCTATGTTTTGGCTCGAGATGTTTAGAATGTCTAAACTACATCCTGAATGAAGTTTTTATGCTAAGTGTGAACAAGAATACTCCTATCTAATTGTCGAGTCAAAGTCCATCACACTAGGTACCACACCATCCTGGTCCTTTATACCTTGATGCATCGTACCTACGTGTGTTATCAAACATAAAGTAATTGGCCCTTTGCAAATCCCAACTCCTAGTAAAAAAATCATCATCATCATCATCATTAATAATTTAAGCGTGTTGGATCCTCCTTCCATCCATCTTATTCTTCTTATTCTTCTATCTTTACTAACATTTCTATCTAAAATTGGTGTGTTGTATCAAAATATACACGAGGCTATCCATGGCCAATGACTGTCTATACATAATTAGAATTGTCTACATCAAAGATTATCTTTCATCCTTTGATCAATAGAACCACTCTCGCATTTTATCGTGATCTCGATCGAAAAATTGAACATTTCCGCTCGATCTCTCGAGGGGGCAATATACCAACATAATCCTTCCACTGGGGCAGCAGTGGGGCATCTGAAAAAATTGAGAAATTTTGAACTTTGATCACAACAGTTTATTCTTTGAATCAATGCAACAAGTACATTGCTTCAAAGAGGGGCAAAATGTAGACATGGAAAATGTACAAGTTCGGTTTGACACACTTGATCCTGTTTACTAATGACATTTCCTCCTAAATTACACTCTCAATATTTCATCATATTCTATCCCTTAATTGGATAAATCATTATTTATTTGATTAAATCTTTCTCTTCCAGTGATTAAATTAATCAATTTAATTTAATTAACTTTATATTTCTAATTAATTAAATAAATCATTTTATTTAATTAAAGTCTCTAAAGTTCTCTTATTAAATTAAACCTTATTTGATTTAATCTAACATTATCCCACTTAATTAAATAAATCAAAATCATTTATTTAATTAAGCATTTCCTCTCAATTTTGATTTAAATCAATTCATCAATTTAAGTCAAAATTGTCAAATCATCTAATCCCTCATTAAATTAATCAAAATCTTGATTAAGTTAATCCCTATCACTAAAATCTTCTAGAGAATTCAACTTGCACATGATAATAGATTTAATTCATTTATTAAATCTTTATTTTCCCTCACATGGCATCAAAAAGGAATATTCCCTCAAGTTTGAATTCAAAAAGTCTAGGTGGACTTGTACATCCAACAAGGCATTCACTCCTCTTACATGTCCTTGTGCATTGAGCCAAGTGGCATTTATTTCATTCTTTTTTCCCTCACATGTCATTTCTTCAAATTCAAATTCCACCTAATTGCATTTATTGGCACTTTCGCCAAAATGTGCACAACCATCAACCATTCACATGGTGACAAGTGGCATTCAACCATTGGGTGAAAGTTAGTCCCACATTGCTCAAATCTTGATCTCTTTTCCAAATTCAAATCTATAAATGGAAGGCTTATCTTCTCATTATACATCCACAATTTCATGCAAAGTTACTCTCTTAACATTGAGAGCCAATTTTGTGCACATCACTCCATACTTCATCATTTTCACAATTCTTTGAAAAGTTATGCTCAAATCTCCATGATGAGATTTGATCAATCTAAATACTTCAACATTGCAATTTAGGAGTTGGGAAAGGTCCAATTTCAACATTCAATTGGCACCAATTCCCCCATGGGATCACTAGTTTGCTCATTTAATTAGGATTTCTTTTCATTTATTTAACTTTGTTCTTCATTTTCCTAGTTTAAGTTTTAGTAAATGGATTTCATGGGGAATCCTTCATTCTTGTTTTCATTTGATCTAACATCCTAATTTGTTTGTTGTTCTTGTGCAATTGCTGGTTTAGGGGTTCACAGGCTCTATGGTTGCAATTTTGGTTACTTGGTGTGCATGCCATTTTGATGTTTTTTTCTGGTGGGAGTTGTTGCTGTTCTTTCCAACTTGTTTCTCTGTTTGTTGTTCTGGCTTTGTAACCACAGGATCAGGGCCCTTTCCCTGCTTATCTAATAAAAAACATATTTATAAGTTCTAATAAGAAGTGAGTGAATTTTTTTGGCTTGTTAGTGGATATTGATAATGCTTAAGGTACAATAAGCCATTTAATTCACCATATTTTCAATGCTTCGAAGTACTCTACCTGAAGCTAGATTTCAATCCAAGCAATATTTGTAATGGTTCTCTCATGTGTTGACGAAGCGTGAATGCAACAATTGGTAATTTGTCTCACCTTTCAATTAAATTTAATTATTCTTCTGACAAAATTAAATTTTAAACATGTAAATCAAGGTAATATAACAAGATGAAGATCCTTGATGAAATTATGCAATATCTTTTGTATTAAATGTTTTAAATTTCGGATCGTGCTTCACCATAATGGGATGCAGAACCAAGGTCCAACTTTTTTATAAATTCAGTTGACATTACTGATGAAGTTCATCATAATCTTGATTAAAGCTTCAGTTCAATTTTTTTTATGAAATTTGATACACCAATTTGACTAACCAGTCCTCAACGACAATTAGCCTTCCTAGGAGAAATTACTAGCCAAAGACTTACATATATTTTCAAGTTACACAAAAAATGGACTATAGTCTTTATCAAGATGGTGTTGAGCTTTGAATTTGTAGAAGCTACAAATAAATATTGAGTGAACATTGATATTTCCTCACGATTCGTGGCTCCTTTACTAGATATTGGAGTTCTATAGGTTGATGTGTTGTTCCTGATGAGTCTGATGGTTTGGCATGATTATCTAGGAGGCCTAGGTGATGTTTTGGCTATTGTGCACATTGGAGTTGGAATCCTTGCACCAAGGGATATTCCACACTTCTTAAATGAAGGAACCACTATAACTTGGCATCCTTTTGTGTCAAATTTCCATAATGTTACTTTAGTGAGACATCGTCAGCTGGTCACCGTGGGATATGATTTTTTGAGGAATGAAGTTTTGTCATAATTTTGATAGATGTATGTGAAGAAATTTGTCATGATTTTGATAAATGTGAATATTTCATTCTTCTGTTAGCAAGATTCTTTTACTTAGTATCTTTCTTATGTAAGTTTTACAAACACCTTTATACATGCTACATTATCAAAGATAGAAATGTCGACATGTATATATTTATATTATTTCTATTAATATCAGTTTTATATTACTACGTATTTATTCTATGTTATTTTAATGAAATAATTCAATAATTATCTTGTTGTTTTATTTTTATTGATTTTCACAATTTTGCAAGATTATTTTTCATTGAAGAAAATATGGTTGCGAAACCGTGAATTAACACTTTCATGATTTCTAATCCAAAGTGAGCAATTTTTTTATTTGATAACTTGATATTTAAAACTGCACAATGTAGTAATCCTCAACCCCATAGTCCTTGGGTATTAAATGTAAGAACCCATTTTTGAAATATCAATACAAACTATATCTTACCTATAAAAAAAGCTACACAACATACTGTACATGATGATGTCATGAATCCACTTATCAATCTTAATAAGATTTATAAATAGATTTCATATGCCCACTTAAAAATACTTTTTTGCATGTGTTGAAAATAAATCACTTAAGTGAACTCATGCTTAATATAGTTCCTCTTGATTAGCAAAATTTTTTCGCTAATCCACAAGGTAAAATTCACTAAGGAAGAGGGAAGCCACAAAAATGGTAGAAAGTAGGGCACACATTTTCCTTTTATTGATTTTCATAATTATGCAAGATTATTGTTCATTAAAGAAAACGTGGTTGTGGAACCGTGGATTAATGCCAAATGTACTTTCATGATGTTCTTAATTTAATGTTTCAGTGGGAAATCTTTAAAAGAATAAATAATTTCCCTCTTTTGATCTAAAGTGAGCGAAATGTATTGATTTGATAACTTGATATTGAAAATTGTATGATGTACTATACATAATGTTTTCATGAATCCAATTATTAATTGAATAAGATTTATAATAGATTTCATATCATTTGAGTGCTTATTTCTTGATAAGTAGGAGGTATTTTCCACAACATTTCAAATTGTGATATTGCTATTAGGATTCAACCGTGTAGTTTTACAAGTCAAACTCATTGACCCATGTTTCATGAGTAGTGGTTCACAAGAACCTATCTCTCATGATGATGAGTTGTCCAGTTAGCACTCATTGCATCTAGGTGATTCTCACTAAGGTGAAAGCATTGGGCCTTCCTAGGAGGTCACCCATCCCAACACTACTCCATAAGCATTGGTGATGCTTATTGTTTGTCAACTTGATGTACAATATGCATGTAGTCAAATGCCAATCAAAATAAAATTGTAAGTGGCTTTCACATGATTAAATTTTGTTACTTGGTTAGCGTAAAAAAGTAATTATACCTTGCACGAATCATGAGTAAATGTCATAGCCCATAAATAGGGATGGTAAGCTCAACAAAAATCATTCTTAAAAGTCCATAAAATGGCTTTAATTTTGAGTGCAATGTTTTGAATTCTGATAAGTGTTTCCATTTGCAAGGTTAATAAGGAATAAGATGATGTGATATTTTCGGGGATAATCTAAATTCTCCTACCTCTAGTAATGTAGTTACAGAGTAAAAGAGAGACCAATTTCCTTCAAGTTCAGAATGGGTGAAATTGGAAAGAATTTGATTTGGTTCACCTGGCCCTTGAACCAAGTTTTGAACCAGGATGAGGAGTTTTGATGGAGATAAGTACTTTCATAAAGAGTGCAGCCACATAAGTATTTTAATCTTGTACACATTGAAATCCATCGATTTTTCATACTCTATTTTGATAGAGGCCCTCAAAGAGGAACTGTAGACTTTCAAATTTATTATGTGCTATCTTGGTGCCTTGGAGTTGTCCACAGAGGGTGGTAGGAGATTTAAGTTACCCCTTATCTTCTACATCATTCCAATTGGTAACCAAGATAGGTATATTTTCTATATTCATACCCCCGCTTTTCCTAGCATGGTATGCAAGCCCTGTGGATTTTCAAAGTCATTTTTGGTTGTTCTAGTGGGTTAGATTGAGCATATTATGTACTATATTTTGTATTAAATGTTTTAACTATCAGCTTGTGCTTCACCATAGTGGGATGCAAAATCAAGGTACAAAATTTTCTGTAAATGTAGAACCATAGAGGTGGCTTGGAGCTATCATGTGAAATCCCAAGATCCTAAGCATGGTTAGAAAGCCCCGTGGTTTGAGAATATAATTTGCATCCCATAACACCACTATCAACTTGGAATTAATTGTGGTTGGATTAAATAATTAATAATACATGTTAAATAATGGAATGAAATAAACTTAGACAAATCTAGATTTTTTACTTCAAGAAATTAAGTATTATCTAATTATGAAATATTTGCATGAAGATTTAAAACATAAAGCAATACAAATGAAAAAATAAAGTTTCCATCAAATTGACAAAAAATACTAAAAATAGAAATAGAATGTTCCCATCTAGTTGTCAAATATATATATTTATCTAGCTTTCATGTGAAAAGTGAGATTTTGGAGGCTTTTACTTCATATTTTGGAGGATTTTACCATTAAATGACAATTGGTTTACCATTAAACAACACTCTTGCTAGGGTTTGGTAAATTATTGTTACTTTTGCTAGGGTTTGCTAAATTATTGCTTTATATGTGAATTTAGGTTCAAAATCCCTAAAAAACCCTACCTAGTTTTCTTCACCTTGCACTTTATTAATTATTTTTAATTTGTTGTTGACCTTCTCCCTCGATTCTCGGTATCATTAGTTATTTTATTAGGTCCTTTACAATGTCAAGTTATTGGTCCCTTGATCCTCTCCTAGCGCTCACTTAAGAAGAATATTTTGCATGTGCTTAATTATATGGCTTATGTGAGGCCACACTTAATATGGTTCCCATCACTTATTGTTTCTTTCCACTAATTTGTACGAAGAATTTTACTAAGGAATAGAACATCGATAGAACTGCAGAAGGGTTGACACTTGACTCCTTTTTAGTGGTTTCCTTCTAGCATGACTCGTGAGTTTGATGATATTTTTAGAAAAAGGTTAAGTCAATTGCCGTAGAACCATAAAAAGGGGACATGTGTCAATTTCATGATTTTTAAAGGGATTTCACAGGTCCATGGGATAATTCAAGAAGATCTATATGTGACTTACGAAACTACAAAATAAGGACACATAGACTCATCTCAATGTCTCCAATGTTATTTATATCAAATAATAGGATTGTGAGAAAAGAAATGATGGCGTGTGACAATATCATGAGGATTTTGTATCCTAGCACACTTTAAAAGATTTAAAACACATTTTTATATCATAAGTTACTCGATCATTCAATTAATGTTCGATGGATGGTTGTAGTTAAATTTTGGAATGAAATGCACAAAGAACTAGGCTTGTGAACTAAAACCTCTGGAATCACCCTATAATCATTAGGTTTACAAGATCAACAGTTGAGAATTAATTTTAGATGGATCATTTGAATGACGTTGCCTCTTGTCGAAAGTGATCAACTAATAGAAGATGCAAAAATGTAGGAAAAATGTTAAATTTATTTCTAAGTGTTTGTACAAAATTTTAATGTACAAATTGTGTAGTTTGGAGGTAACACATTTCATTCACTTTAATATTTGAGAAAAAGAAAAAAAAAGTGAACTTTCTATTGCCAAGTGATTTTATTTTTAAGTGAGAGTCAAAGGTTCAACACGAAGGGAGATTGCTCACTACAATGCACCAAGGAGATTCGAGGTTCCAACACAAATAGTCCACCCCTTTTAGTATCTTTGTGTTAATCTTTTTCAAGAATCAAAATCTAGGTAAGTGAAAGAAAAAAATCTTACGTTTCATCATTTCTTAATTTTTGAATATTGGGGTTTAGGGTTGAGAACTTGAGAGACTTAAGAAAAAATAAGGACTTAAGAGGGACTTCAAACTGTACAAGCATGTCTACCACCACTCCAAACCAGTTGTTGGGAAATGCAAAATAAAATCAAATAGAAAAATAGATTATGCTTGAGTGCTTAAAACCCCAAGTTTCAAGGATGAATACCATGATATTTATGATTCTAAAATCTATGGTAAGCTTACCTCAGAACTTAGATTTTCATGTGAGAATAATTTTGTAAAGCAAATGAAAAATAGTAAAACAATTCCAATTAATAGTATCACTACACCATGGGTAGTTGGATTGGGGTACATGATGTTACATGAGGTTTTCCCTTGCCTAGAATTTATTGTGGTCTACGCCCATAATTATGATGAAAACAAAAGAGTAATTGTTAATAAAGATAGAAAATAAGATTTATATTATACATTATTGCAGAAGAATATGTAAATATGTTGGGGTTTACAATGGAAGAATTTGGAAATATCCACATTAACCTAGAAAATATTTCTAGTGATTATGAAGCAATTGGTGAAGGGGAGAAAAATAATTTTCTAATTAAAATAGTTTAGGATAGTCATAATAACTCATTCAAAAATAATCATAAGCCTCCTTATGATTTGGGAATTTTTAAACCATGGTTCAAGATGCTATTTCCATGCTAGAATTTTTCCTCGGACTAGATAGAAATCAGGAAGTGGTGCAAGCCTCTTTGAAATGGTATTTAATATCCACTCTAGTAAGCAGCCTGTCAAATATAACTTTTTGGAGCACATTGTAGAATCAATGTATAAATAATTTTTAATGATTAAAGGAAGTTCCAATAAGATATTTAGGTTCACAACCTACTTGTGCTATTTTTTAATTTATATTTAGTGAAATTTTTTTGACCAACAAGCTTCAATTTTAGCCCTATATGAATGCTGAGAAAAAAAGGCTTTAGTATATGATTGGACCACTAAGATAAGGATACATGATTCTTGAAGGAACTACAATCATTTTGTAGACTACTTCTTGGCTCCATTGTAAATACTCCAATGCTTAGATTGCCTATGTCTTGTAGAAATTACATTCAACTAGGAAAATAAATACAATTGGATGATTCACATTTAGTGGAAGAATGTATTGTGCTAAGATTTTATAGATTAGGAGTAGAGCCATACAAACTTCCAATACATCTGACAAAATGGTTTTTTGCATTTTAATATGTATGGAAGATGGAGAGTACTGATCAAATATACTTTGTTAGTAAGCAAAAGAAGAGTATATTTTTTTCTTTACCTTATTCATGTGGAGGGTTCACATATGAGACAAAAGCATTTAGTGTGGTACATGAAATTTTGAAAAAAACTCAATTTGATGTTGTCTCTCACTGGCAGTATGATCCATGTGACACCATTATATCAAAGATTATGGCCAATAAGAATGTTTCAAGTAGAATTCAACATCAAAGTAAACCCTTACTTGAAAACTTGAAAAACAAGGATTCTTGGGATGAGGTCAAAATAGCAATTTATAGAAAATTGTTGTTGAGAAATATATTTCTTTTGAAAAATTGTCAATAGAAATTATGGCATTGCACCAATTGAGAGAAGCAGATCAGGAGGTATGATATTTTTATGAAAAAAGTGATCAACCATATACTAAAATAAAAATACCAGATTCTCTATAAATGGCTTGTAGAGAAAAAAAATGGACACAATAAAAAATACTACCTTTTGGTCTATGAGGAAGGATCTAGGTGAACCAAAAACTAGTGCAGTGTTTCAAGAGATTGAAGAAGATTTCAAGTTTAGCAATTATGGAATAAAGATCATCCCTCTAAAGTTGAAGAAACTAATGATGAATCTAATGATTATAGGGAAGAACAAAGTGTACAATATGCAAGAAAAGTCAAATCTAGTTTAAGTGAGACCGTAAAACAAACATATAGTTCAAGAGCAACCATAGCTGAAAAAATGGGTTATGAATGTGGTGGTTTGGGGTCCAAAGGAAAAGGCATTTGGGTGGTAATAGAGGTAGGACATAGAAAAACTACTGATTTGCAAAGCCTCAGAGCTGATAAAAATCCCAAGGGTAGACAAGGATAGTTGAAACAATTCATTTTGTTACAACTTGAATTCCTAATCCTCATGGCCAGATACAATCACAACCAGGACATGCCCATGGTGGAGAATCTGATGCAACTGGCACTACCACTAGTGGCAATGGTATGAGTAGTAGTACTAGTAGTAGTCAACATGTGCTACAACAATAGATTACACACAAGAGGCCAATAGTACAAGATACTACACAAATACTTAGTGATCAAGTCATTTTGAAAAAGCAAAGGATTATGATAGGTCCAAGTCCAACTACTAGTACTAGTACCGCTACCTTAATTTCCACCCAAAATGTGTTATTTTAAGGCACTCTTCCAGTTAGTGTGACTACAACAACAATGGCTAATCCTCAGCCTCAAGATCAGTCTTAGATAATTGAAGATGTTCAAGTACTCCTTCACCATTGAAGAATTCCATTATGTTTGAGCCCTAGGTTTTGATTACAATGATGAGTTTAAAAAGAAAATAGAAATGCATAAAAAATAAAGGAAACAACCGATAGAGAATACATCTACTGTAACTTCAAATCCTCTAACAACCAAGGTATTGCCCACATTTGACCAAAATACAAAAATCATGGAGTACATGTTTTTTGTTCCCCAGAGTTCAAAATAAACAAGAGAATCATATATATCACTCTGAATTTTGGGTGAGCAGTTTCCAATTGAATTTGTCTGGATACAAGAATTATGACAAAATTAATGTATCAAAACAAAATAATGAATTGTTGTACACATCATTTTTAAAGAAAGAGAGAGAAAAAAGGTTGCATATTCAAATAGAAAATTCACAAGAAGACCTAGAAAATGAGGAAGCAGAGAGGAAAGCAACATATAACAAGAGAAATGAATTCAAAAAAGAATAAAAAAATATGCCTCTACATCTACAAGAAAAGAGGATAAATAAATAGATGTAGAATTGAATGAGCTGAAGCAAAGGATAGATGGGAACAAAAATAAATATGATGATGAAAAATCCACTTCAAAAAAATTAAAACATAACCTGGAAAAAGTAAAACATTGGGAACAAAAATTGGACGAAGAGAGAAAAATAGTGAAAGATTGGTAGCAGAGCTGAGGGAAGCAAAAAATGAAATAAACTCTTGTTAAAATAAGTTTATATTTTGTAGAGAAACAATGAGGCATATGAAACAAAATATCTAGGAGGAAATAATGTAGAGGATTGATCATTTGTGTGAATTATTTCAATTGATTGATGATCTAATAATACATAGTAGGAAACTCAAGAAATATCTAGTGGGCAACAAAGATGTGATTTCAATAGAGGAAATTACAAATCAAAATTTGCAAATAGTCTACAAAGCTAGTGACAATGAATTGAAATCAAAAGGAATTAGTGACCAAATTGATACCTCAATAAAGGTGTCATCTATCATTCAAAAATATCTGAAAATATCAAAAATAGAGGAATTTTTGGATTAGGCTGCAAAAAAGATGAATAAGCTAGATAAAAAGGTAAGGAACTTGATAGAGCTTGGTTTGCCAAAGGCTTTTGAAACAACTGAGTGATTCATTGAAAAAGATGATTTCAAAAAGAATATGGAGGATACAAGGAAGATTTATTTGGACCAATTTCCTCAGAACCCAAATGAGGCAAACTATTTGGATTCCATCAAACCACTAATAACCTTGAATGCAACTTTGATTGAAACATTCAAGTCAAGTTCCAATTTTAATCATAAATGTAGTTAACAAATTTTTAAGTTAGACATTATCAGTTATAACAAATGGCACTTCGATCAAGTGAACAATGGATCATGGTATAAAAGCTGATAGAATTATATGATAATATGAGTTTCCAACTCAGCTTTGTGTAGAGTTATCTTTGAGTAAGATTTTTCATTACCTCTATGTATGTCTTCATTTAAAAATTAATAAAAAAACTCAAATTTAGTAATGTGTTCAATTATCTATATTATTTATTTTCTCAATTTTAGAAAAAATTTGGTTTCTACTACTAGATACACACTAAATGATTGATAATGTTGTATATGCTACTATTGTTAATATGTTATTAAGAAAGTTGGGTTGAATGATGACTCACTAAGTACATGTAAAACTTATTAGTATGACAATTAAAATATAAAATTATTAGTAGTATGTTAATTTATTCAATCTAATTCGTAATTTCATGGAATGCAATATAAAATATCATCAACTATAGTTTGGAATATAAAATGCAGTATAAAATTTAAATACCTAGAAATTGTTCAATCCTTGGACAACAGTTAAAATTTAGAATCTAGATTCTACATTGGAAATTTGGAATTGTGGAAAATAGTAATACATTAATTTATTCAATCTAATTCATAAATTCATGGAATTAAATATAAAATATCTCCAACGATAATTTGGAATATGATTCATGAAATGTACTATAAATGCCCAAAAATTGCTAAATCCCTTCCATTTTCCAATTCACCTATTGTTCCCCACTCTGACGATGAGATTGAGAGTTGTCTTGACTCTGAGTTTGGTCTTCATTTTCTTTTCCCTACATACGTCTGCTTAACTACATCTCAAGTTCAACATTCATTGTGTCACTATCATTTGTTCCACTGCCACTAACATTTGAAGTGTTGCACAACCCTCTTCTTTCACATATGGACTTCTAGATTGTGAGTGCCCTTTCAAAAGGAAAACTTTAGACATTATACCTAGTTGTAAACATCCTCAAGCAATTTTCAAAATTCTTGTCTAGTTTGTTTCTTATCTTTGATTTCAAAAACCCTAATACATTGGAAACTCTCTCATCCTCCACTGACCCCAATATCGTTGTTTGATATAAATCAATAAGTTTTAAATATTCTGATAATAAATCATGTAATATTTCACTCTGACTAAAGCTTTCCCAAACCCTTATTATTGATCCTGCTTGCATGGGATTCTCCATCGAGTCAAATTAGTCAATCATACTTATTACAAAATGGAAAATTTGTTCTCTAAGCTTAGATTCATTTATTATTCCTTCCATTTTTGGTCCATTGTATTCTATTTTTTTTTAAAATTGTTCGACCAAGGTAAGTACTTTTTAATGAAAATAATCTGGGTTGTGATAGTTGCTTGGGACCCAAAATTGAGGATACACAATAGACATGGCTCAAAGTATTTCATCTCAAGAGAATCATTTATAAATCTTCGAGGAAAGAGATTTTGCAATACCACTTATAGATTTAACAAAGTCATTAAAAGATTCCTTTGTAATAGGTACTTCTCTAGTAGAACGCCTGACCATCGTACAATAGTGTATTGGTATCTCAAATCCACGTACAAAGACACATAACTACCTGCTTGTATTAAACTATAAATATTTTTCAAGATTGTTCAAATCTATAATTAATTGACAACTTATAAATTTTGGACTTTGAAATCGATAATCTGATATATATAGATTATCAAGGGTCATGTGTGTCATTCTACATAGTTTAGTATATTCTTGAATATACATAGTTTTGTCTTGGGCTTTTTTGACAAGATTATTCATTTCATCTAGCATGAGGAAAATACTAGATAAAGTTAAGAGTGTCTCTATATCTCTTAACCTATGTAAGAGGTCAAGAGCTTTGTCTACTATGTGGTGATGTTTATACATTACTCCAATAAAGGATCAATATTCTAAAATAACTCATTAGATAGGTCCATGCAAGGAGATTCATCTAGTATCAACATCCTTAAGAAGCTTGTTTCCTCTTATTATTCCCTCAACAAAATTTTCAATTTTTGCAAAATGTTTGGGACTTTTACAGAAGTATGAGTAGAGCTTGCAAACTAGATTTCCAACTTTTCATACTAGAGGAAACTTGCTTACAATTTTAAATGCTAAATTCATTCTGTGGGCCATGCAGTGAATGGAAATCATGTATCTGAACAAGTAGTTTGTAAATTTACACAAAGACCATTCATGTGGCCTTGCATTACTAAAGCTCCATCAGCTCCTACAAACACTAACTCTTTGGCAATTGCGAAGTCATCCATACCTCTAATTTCATTCAAATATTTCTTAAGTAGTTTTGTAAATAAGGGTAAATTTCAAGGTTAGTTCTAAATCAAATAAGAAATATAAAACCCTAGTATTACTATGAAGCACAAAGGAGGAAAAAATGCAAGACAAGGAACAATGTTACCAAAGCTCCTCAAGACCTCCATGAATCACCTCCATAGCCCTTCTCCATTTGCTATAATATTATGTTTTCCCTCAGATTTTGATGAGAAAATTATGCCTATGATATGACCTAGCAAGTATTGAAGGATTCCATGAAAATGCAAGTGAAAACTAAAGCCTATATGCTATAGAAAAACCTACAAAAGACAATGTTAGACTAAAAGTATGAAGCCAAGATGTGCAAGATGCAAGATGTCAAGAGCTTGAGAGATTAAGAGATGTAGATGTCAAAATGAGGGTAAATTTGCCATTTTATAGAAATGTCAATTTTAGATGGAGGGACAAGATTGAAGGTTCAAAAAAGCCCTAAGATCAATGGCCATAAATGCACATGACAATCCCTAATTAGGGTTAGGGAAACATTAGGGTAAAACTTGAAATGGAGGGCTAAGATTTGATTTTAGGAAAATCAAATCAATGGTGGAGAATGCATGTGACAAGAAGAGGTGGCACCGAAAAAGAGGAAAGTGGGGGAATTAAAATTGAAATTTAAAATTAATTCCCTCGAGAGGTGATGTGGACCTTCTAAATTAAAAATTAATTTAATTCAAAAGTGGTGGGACCATGTGACAGTAAATAATGATTTAAAATTATTTACTTAGAAAGAGGGAAGTTTAAATAAATGATTTTATTTAAAAATGGAGAAGCCAATGGGACAATAATTATTTAATTGTGGAGGAAATGGACCAATAATTAAATAAATTAAGGGAGATTTATTTAATTATGAATAGACATTAGAATTAGAGACATATTTAAATAAATAAAAATAGTTTATTTATTTAAATAATCAGGAGGAAATAATGGATTAATTAAATAAAAAAAAATTATTTAATTAAAGAGGACATTAGAAGTTAGTGGCATATTTAAATAAAATAAATGTGATTTATTTATTTAAATAGTCATGAAGAATAGAAGATGTGAATTAATTAAATAATTAAAAATGATTTAATTAATAGCTGAATTTGGACAAAAGGACATAATTAAATATTTTAATTATGTTTAGAAGAATTATGGAGAAAATCGAGTTCAGAGGCCTAGGTCAATTTTATGTGTCTACATTTTGCCCCTCTTTGTCATAATGCAGTTTATCATGCTATGGCAAAGAAAACTAGTAAAAAACATGCCCCAACAAAGGTACGGAGTGCCTATGCCCCCCCGAGAAATTTTGTGAATTTTGGCTTGGGGTTGGAAAAATTTGGAAAGTGTCCCGATAAGTTAATTTGATGGTCATAAAATCAATGGTGCAATCGGTTTTAAAATTAGAGGACGGTAAGCCAGTCAAAAGGTTGGTCAAAAGAGTCTCCAGTAATAACCCTAAGGATAAAACCCTAATTTCAACCTACAAATAGGTTTGAAAAGGTAAAAGACATGTCATTTTCACTTTTCACTTTTAGAAATTTGGAGAGCTCAGAGCGAGAAGAGATTGCAGAAAGATGGTGATTCTAGTCATAGAGCACCATAGGTACTAGGTTAGGATATTTCGACAGACAGAGGGTGCAGAGGCACCGATAAGTAACCCTTTCCTTCTTTGTCATTTTTAAATTTTTTTGTGCATTTATTAAGGTTTTAAGCTAGGGAAACAAATGTGTTGTGATGCATATGCGTTCACATAAGCCGCAATAGAAATCACATCGCACACATCTGATGCATCACAACACAAATGCAAGGGATGGGTAGGACCAAGTTATAAAATGATGCAATTGATAGGACTTAAGACGTAAATGCCAAAGTGCAACACAACCACCAAGTTTAGAGACACAATCGCCAGATTGCGATGCATATGCTAGACCACACGATGTAAATGTTATCAAATGAAGCAATTGACTTGTGAAACGACACAAGTGTTGCAAATGTGAGGTCAAATGACACAATCGTCGAATCGCGATGCATGTGCATGATGAAACAACGCATGTGACTTGGAACGATGCAAGTGAATTCAATGTGACACATTTGACTTTGACCAGTGTTGACTTAGTTTAGACTCATTTTTATAATGTAATTTTGACTAGATAGATGACAATAATGCTCAATATGTGCTAATTCTCATTTCTGCATGTGTAGAAACAACTAGTGCCCTTCTATACACGTGAGTTCAGACCGACCACATACGATTTCAAAGATCAGCTATGAGACACCGAATGATGATGATTAATGCGAGTGGGATTGTACTATGTTACCTACATGCCCATTATTTGGGAAAACATAGGATTTTTGACAACATTGTGCGAGAGGTGGCATTTAGAGACCTGTTCCTTCCACATGTCGATAAGGGAGGCCACCGTGACTTTGGAGGATGTGTACATGATACTTTACATCCCGATCAATGAAGAGCGAGTAGTTTATGATCCTCACAGAGGATGCTAGGCCATGAAAAGGTACTATGAGGCTGTGGGTGATGTAGGATTGGGGATTCGGGGCTACAAGATTAGATGGGAGTTTGTAGTTGAGCATTATGCTCAATGGGATGCCATGTTGTTCACTTTGATTGTCGGAGTCCTTATTCCCAATCGTCGTGGCCACGAATTTCCCATCGGGTGGGGTGATGTGCTAGTTAGGATGCACCGGGACAAGACAGTTTTTGCATGGGGGTTGTGCCTACTTGGGATACTTTATCACTAGCTACACAAGGTGGCTTACAAAGAGGGACATAGTATTAGTTGTGGGACCACTCTATTGATGATTTGAGCTTGGGAGCACATTACCATCTTCCACCCACTAAATCAGATTCAATAGTTGGGTGAGGGGATGCAATCGAGTGGGGGACATAGGTTATTGGTGGCATAGGATTGATACTCGAATGAGTTTTGTTTGGAGGCCTTATAGAGATTGTGCATAGTAGCCAGGGGAGGAGGAAAATTTGACGTTTTTCCAATAGTTCCGATATTTGATTGGAAGGATAGTCCAAAGCTAGCACATCATTGAAATGTACCTGTTGATGTTTTATTTTTCCAGCTAAGCTTTGAAACTCTCTAAGAGGTAGCCAACCTCTATGTTTAAGAATTATCAAAGTTAGTGGCCAATTGACAGGATTTAGTCAAAGACTAAAATCTCCTACACTTCTGGCTCTACGGGACCAAGGTGGGTCAACCTACATAATGTCTAAAACTTAATTCAACCATACACACTTCCATTACTTTTTATAGCAGATAATTCCCAATTCAATTAAACCATAGAGAGAATTGATAACTTCAAACTTGGCTAAACTCTCAGTAGATCAATACTCATTCAACAATTGAGAGGCATAACACAACATTGAACCTCAATCTAACTACAAGGACTTAAAATGATTTTGAATTTTTAAAATATTTATGAGATGCATAAAACTAAATAATAGATCAGTGCCAATTCTAGGCCATGGAGTCAAACACAAAATAAATTCATCAGCAAATAGACTTCAACTAGTGGATTTAAATTGCTAATGCTTTACATCAATTGTTAGTGTCTTGCACCAACAATCCCTCTCTTATTATCAATCAAATTCTCCTTATCAAATCCCATCTGCACACCTAAAATCACAATCACCTACTCAAAGCATTTTAACCATTTCTTTGAAACATAACAATGAAAAAACAAAACAATCTCATGAAATTTGAGATGAAAAACTCAAAGATACTTTGTATTATTGAATTCATATGACTAAATGTATACGAATATGGAGACAATCTGAAGATATTCATGAATGTGCAAATACCTTCATGATTTTATTTGCATAAACTAGCTGTATTTGCTCATGAAATCAGAAAATTACAGCTTACAGACTTAAGAAATAACTCATAATTTACAATTCTCTATCTACCCAACCCCATACAAAGTTTTAGAGCCCAATCTCAGAACCCTTTACAATGAGAGAAAAAGAGAAGAAATAGAAGAATGGAAGCAACCCTAATTTATGCATCCACAGTTGAAAATTGGAAGCTTCATCCTCCGTTAACCTGTAAAATGAAAAGCATCTCTCCTCTCTCATCCATCAAATTTTACCTCCAATTATGCCTTTTCTTTTCAACAACAAATTCACCTTGTTGTTTTGCAACTGAAAAATCTCCATTTTACCCTGTTGTGTAAAAATGCCTCTTTCCCGTGAATTTTTTTTGTTTCTGTTCTTTATTCCACCAACACATTAGATTTTTCCCTTTATTTAAAATTCCCCTATTCACTTAATTGGTGGAAACATATAAAATTCATTTGGTAAAATATTTTACCCATACCACCATGTATGCACTTTGTATTTATCCCCAACAAACAACACATTTTATAAAGTGAATACTTACTTTATAAAATCTCTTCCCATGCATTTCCACCAGATAAAAATTATGTATTTAACATATTTCAAGAATTTTACTTTTACCACCATTTCACCTTCAACCCACGTTTAAAATATTTGAATTTAAAACAAAACCATTTAAATATTGCTTCAGACAATATTCAAATCATGTGGGCCACCTTTTATACTTCCATCAGGCATATTTCAATATTAAATGCTTTGCTTTTATAAAAACAAAATGAAAGCCTTTTGAAATATTAAACCATCCACGTGCTTGAAAAATTTACCCGTGCATTGAAAATGTTGCTTGGGCCCGCCATTGCCACATGGTATAGATTCAATCACCTCATAGGAAGAATGCCAACGTCATCTCCATTTGTGCGAGGCCTGCGATTAATGGCTAAGATATGATCTGCGCCCTAGCTCACTTAGCAACAGTCGATCAAAAATTTGTGCCCTATTTTCTTCATTTGGCATTGTTTTGCAAGTTCTCATTCACCATGGCGGCTCAGGTAAGGTTTTCAAATGTTTCTCATAGAGTTTCCTAATAAGAATGTGCAGAGGAAACATAAGCAAGACCTCAACAAGCCATCACATCGACCTCTTTCAGCTTGCATAGCGACACCCCTACGCAATAGTAATATCACATCCCATCGTGCCCCTGGAACAAGGATGTCCCCTATAATGACTCTTTAAACCTGCGTAGAGTCCTTCCTTTGCAATATCAAAAAGATTTTTTTAGCTTGGCATGGTGGTTGCACATGCAGGGGAAACGTTTCATGACCTGTATGCCAATACCTTCCATATAGTTGGCTATCCTCCATTCACTGCATAAATAGTGGCTTGACTTTATCTCGTAGCATGGTTTCTCAATTTTGAAACCTTTTCAACAAGTTCATTTTTACGTATATGTAGTAGTAGTGGTATCCCATGAAATTACATTCTATCTGGGTGTTGGCTGCAAGCATGGCATTCCACGAAACGACAGTCATTTGGGGGACTTCCTCAAACAACATCATGCCTTGTCCATGTCGATGCCACCACCAATTCGACACATCCCCTTCACATGGCGCAAGCCAAGATAAACTACAATGAAGGTGCCTATTAAACTTGCTTAAAGGTTTCCGCAACCTTTTCAACTAATCCATTTTATCTTGCTCTGCCCTAGTTTCATGATGCATCCCAATAGAATTAAATTAACTTCTTTCAATCTGAATGGTGGTGACTTCTCCAATGCTACAACAAATCTCACTTTTCCATGCTTTGAGGAATGTAATATCTCTATGCCATGGCTATTGGAGCAATATTTAAATCTTATAAAATTGATTTTCCTCTTTAGTTCCCTGTAGCTTGCATTTTTATTTTGGAAGTTGCTTCCATAGCACTTTATTTTGCTGCCTAAAATTTCCTTGGTACTCTCTTGGATTCAATAAACCTCAGTCTTAGCTATTCATCTAAAAAATAACTGCAAAATAGAGGTATGGCGACCTCTTTTTATTAAGAAGATTATTTATTCAAGAGCCACTTGAGAATGTGCACCCATGAATTTCTACCACCACTTAAATGTGACATTTCACATGTTTACCAACATCTTCTACAACCAACGAAAATGACTTTATATGAAATTGGACATTTGAAGAGTTCATTCCTTATAATATGTGGCCCATGACTACCACATTAGTCATTGTGTCTCATTTACCATATTGAAGCAATTACAACCTCAAATTGAGTAAGGCATGTCGGGTCCCCATATGGGCCCGACTAATTTTTTTTCATTTTAAAACAACTTTTCCCCTCAAAATGACTTAGTGTAACTTTTGAGTGCATGTGGAGTTGAAAAAATGAACTGGGTTATCATTAAAACTTGGTTTCTGGCAAATTCGAACAGTGAGCAAAACTGGTCAACCTGGCTCTAGAATCGACCTAGGAAACTAGGCAAACAACCTTCTGGAGTCACAAAAACTTGTAGGCATGCAGTCATTTGACCTGAGAGTGCAGTGAAACAAAAAAATCAGAGAAACATATCATGAGGTGAAATTTATTAATTGTTGAAGTTGCTTACTCAAAATGTTCTGAAGCAACAGTTGTTCTAAACCAATTGAAACTCACCCAATTGCCATTTTGAAAAAATAGCAAATCAACTCCTAGCAAGCTGCCACTGAACACAGTAGATCATTTAGGTACCCTTAGCACATGTGCAAAAGAAATTTTCTTGAACCATCATTGGTCAAAGATATTTAGGGTCAAAGTTGACCTCTCAGAAAGATTTTTGGAAATGCAGGTGCAAAACAAGAGAAATTGCATTTGGTTTTGACTCGTTAAAAATAGCAATTGAGGTCATGAAACTCTAAAAACTAACATACGAGTTCATTTAGGTGGGGAGAATTCAAAACAATTTTTTTTTTGGCATGATGATCAACTGGTTGCAAAATGAAAGCTCAAACGGGAAGCTACTTTGCAAAACTAAAAGTTTGCAAATAGGAGAAAAGTGTCAAAACCCTCCAGCTTCACTTTTCGAAACCCTGACAAAACTTATCATGGGAAGCTGAAAATTGACATGCATGTTCACATATGTCAATTGAATATGTCTGCAAATGGGCTTGTCACAAAAAAAAATAGGCTTGAAAATCTGACCCTCGAAAGTGGGTCACTTAGGCAGATTCATCAGGTGCACTTCTAAAAGTGCAAAGGCAATTTTTTTGAAATGGGCACTTCAAATTTGCAAAATTTGAGAGTGCCATCAGTACCTTCCCCAGTGGGTACTTCTTTAGTTTGGAGAGCAATAGGGTGTGCCTATGGGGACATCCAAGAATGTGCGGTTGTCAAGAGAGACCATGTGGGGACCTTCTATATCAGTGTCCCTTACAGAGAAGTAGATCGACGGGTTGGTAGCATAGAAGTGGGGATGGAGTGGGGTCCCAATAGATGTAGGGACCTTAGCAAAGTATGATTCCTGGTGGAAGGTACATAGGTTGATACCACTCATAGATCCAAATGGTCCAACACCAATTGATTGACAATCAATGATACCACGGGTGCAAAAAGGAGGATGGGGAGGGAGAGATGGTGGCAAGGATGGTGGACAAGGATATGGAGGGACGAAGGCTAGGGAGATGATGGGAGAGGTGGCAGAGATGGAGGAGGTGGTAGGGGAGGAGATGGTGGTGGGGATGGCAGGAGGAGACATGCTAGGAGAGTGCGATAACATGTGGGTGGATCACCATTGTCACCTATCAGAGAGGAGGGTGAGGAGGGGGAGATGGAGGAGGATTCCAGATAGGAGGGAGAGTAGTCAGAGGGGGAGGTAGAGATCAAAGTAGAGGTGGAGGCATATGTCAGAGAAGAGGGAGAGGCAAATGTCAAAGTAGAGGGAGAGGTTCCAGGAGGGGAGGATATTCTTGTAGAGCATCAGGAATTAGATATTGGTGGGGAGGAGGAGATTGGAGGGGAGGAGGATGAGGATATTGAAATTGGCCATGAGGATGATATGGATGATGTCGAGAGGCAACTACAAGAGCAGATGATAAAGTGGGAGGATGAGGGGGACAGGCCACCACATTTTCCATGAGATGCCATAGTGGATCAAAGGCTAGTGGATCTGCAGAGAAGACTGGATGTCGCCTTGTCTTAGAACAAGGCATTAGAAATAGAGTTGGAGGTGGTATAGGTGGAGAGGGACCAGGTTGTGATTAGGAAATAGGAGTTTTAGTGGTGGGTGAGGGAGTTTGTAGAGCTATGTACGGAGACCACAGGGGATATGGCTAGGGAGTTGGCTAGGATGAGAAAGAGTTGGGGTCGATACAAATTACTTTATGAGCAAGTAGTACCACCTACGAGACAAGATTCTGGGTTGTCTAGGTCACATAGTAGGATAGGTAGTGGTAGCTAGACTCATAGTAGTAGTTAGAGCCACAACAATGCAGGTGGTTTGACCTCTTCAGGGTAGTCCTCGAGGCATATATCTCATCATAGCCATAGGCACTCATCGGGTCACAGGTCCAGCCATAGTCATGGGTCAGTGTCATTAGGACACCAGTTAGAGTAGAGACAACCTCCTATCATCGACCCCTTAGGATCTCAAAGCCATACCACCTCATTGATATAGTTTATAGTTGAGCTCATGAGCGAGTGTTGATCACCCCACTCCTCACCCCGATGGGACGGAGAGGGCACAACCTACGACTTATGTTATATTTATTGTTATGATGAGACATTTTATGTATTGACTTTTGAGCCCGCGAGCTCCATTTTTGGGATTCTGCTAGACTCTATCATGTGAGATGATTATTTTGAGATATATATTTATGACTTTGATACATATTACATGATTTGTGTTATGATGTTATGCATTATGATGTTATTATGCTTTATGTGATGTTATGCATTATAATGTGCAAGGTAGAACCATCACATAAGACAATCAGTCACAAAAAAGGATGATCATGACACATGCGAGGAACTCAATTACCCCTAGTCATTTATTCATAACCAAACACAAACATACAAGACTAGTCATGAAACGTCATTGCTCTTCTAAATCCTAATGCTAGGACATCCTCATGGAACTAGCCACATGACAGTCAAAAAACACAAGATGACCATTGTACTACATCATTGCTCCCCCAAATCCTAATTTCAGGACATCTTGAAGGAACTAGTAGTAGGATGATACAAAAAAGACAAGGACAATCATCATGATAAGTCATGGCTCCTTCGATGCAAGGAACTAGTAGCATGATGAAAGTAAAAAAGATAGATAATATTTTCCAAGTGTTTGCCAAATGTTTTTCCAATGTTCAAATGTTAGGTGTTTTGATGTCAAGATGCCAAGGTTGATGAGGTCTAAGTTGCCAAAGGCCGAGTGATGCCAGATTCAGGTTGGACACATCCTGAATGATGTCGATGTCGAGAGGATCGATTCTCGAATATCAGGAGAATCTCTCAAAAAGCTAGATGATGATGATGATGCTTAGGAAGAACACATCCTAAAGAATAGGTAACTGACAAAGGTTGTTCCTCAAAAGGACACATCTGAAGAAGAACCAAGATTTTGATAGGTTGACTTGCTTTGATAGAGTTTCACGAGAGGACAAATTTGACCACATGCCTGCACTGGCATGTTATTTTGATAAAAATACCAATTGAAGTGATTACGTAAAGTTTTTTGTAAGATTGCCTATTTTTAGATTGATGAGGAGTTTACTCAACTTGAAGATATTTTTGTGTGTGAAAGTGCAGTGTCATGATCCCTAATGGACTGACCTAGTGCGGCCTCGAGGGCTCATTGATAGATGGCCTTGCCTACATCATACACTCAGAGACCTTGCAGTTTGACATGAATGATGATTTTTTTTTGAAGGACAAAGATTGAGTCATGATTTTATTTTGCCAACCTAAAGGAACAAACCTGATGTCTCGAGCAGCTAGTTAAGATGTGCCTTGCCTATGTAGAAAATGCGTAGAGACAACATAGTTCGACTATAACAAAGACTGACTGATAGGATTGACACAGATGATATGATAGACCTTGACTCCATTTTTGAGATTTTTGAGGCTATATGGATGTTTTTGTGTTTTCTTCAAGATATTTTATAATTTTTAGGTCTTTTTTATGACATTTTCTAATTTTTAGGTCTTTTTTCAAGACTTTTTATAATTTTTATGATTTTTTTCAAGACTTTTTACGAATGTCAGGACCATGTGTGATACCCACTGGAGTCAGGTGATAAAGGTCTTTCCCCCAGGAAGGTCGAGGACTATCCGAGCAGAATGACATGGAAAAGGGGCATGCATAGGATGAAAGGCAAGGGATATGCAAGGCTTGACGTCAACAAATGCTCGACACGGATGAAAATGACGTGACTTTATGACAAATGTTGCAACTATGTCGAGATGTCATGGGTATGTATTCTGGATGAAGGTAGATGGAATGATAGTAGATGGTGAAGCAAATATTGACTACACATGACACCTATTTGTAAGGTTTTCACTGTGGTACCTATCCAAAGCATATTTTTACTAGGTTTTCTCTATTGGATGAATTATTTACCTTTACTAGTTTTGTCATTTTTTGATTTTTTTGGTGTCACCAAGACCCCTATTTGCTAGGTTTTCATCGAGGTGAAGATTTTTTGTATTTTCCATTTTTTTTGTATTTATAAGGTTTTTAGCCAAGCTCTCTGATGATATGTATAGAACTTGCGTATATGCAGACTGTTGATAGGCTCTACCAATATTTCCCCATATAGCATAGCTAATTGATAAGCACTTAAACCAAATGTGGCAATAATGATGTAAGGACCTAGCCAATTGGGCTCAAACTTGCCAGGTTTCTCTCGATCAACTTGATTCCTTGGATTTTGTATGAGGACCAAATCGTCAATTTCAAACTTTCTGACCATTACTCTTTTATTATAGCTCTTGCAAAGGCAATTTTGATATGACTGTAAGTGGTTAAAGGAATTTTGTCTTCATTCTTGTAACATATCTAGCTCATGCAAGCGAGGTTGTCTATACTCTTCATCATCAATCGAGCCCTTCAAGGAGACCTGGAGAGAAGGAATTTTGACCTCAATGGGCAATATAGCTTCAGATCTATAAACCAAGGAAAATGGGGTGGCTCCAGCGGGTGTACAGATGCTGGTGCAGTAGGCCCACAAGGTAGGATTGAGTTATAGATGCCAATCACGACCAAAATCATTGCTAGTCTTCTTAATAATTCAAAGGATTGTTCTATTGGATGCCTCATCTTGATGGTTTACTTGCGGATAATAGGGCGTGGAGAAATGATATTGGATATGGAAGGGTTCACAAAGCTCACAGACGTCTTGGTTTTTGAATGGACGAACGTTGTTTGTGATGATGGATTGTGGAACACCATACCAGTAGATGATGTAATTAAGGATGAATTTAGAAATCTTCTTATCGGTGATGTAGGTGAGGGGGACGACTTCAATCCACTTAGTGAAATACTTAGTGGTGGTAATAATGAATTTATGGCCATTAGATGAAGTTGGATGGATCTTGCCCATGAGATCGAGTCCCCATTGTGCAAAGGGCCAAGGATAAGTGATTGGTCTAAGATCTTGTGCGGGTGCATGAATTAGGTCACTGTGCACCTAACATTTCTGACATGTTCTGACAAACTAAAGAGCATCCTTTTCCATTTTCGGCCAGTAATACCCAAGTCTCGTAACTTTCCTATCTAAGATTGGGCCACTCGAATGAGATCTTCATATACCCTCATGTACCTCACATAAGTTTGTTCGAGCTTCATCAATGTCAAGACAACAAAGAAGGGTGTTGTCAAAGCTACGACAGTATAAGGTTTTGCTGATGATGGTATAATGGGCGGACTTGTGGATGAAGGATTTTCATTGGTTGTTGGATAGATTTGGTGGGATGGTTTGGGACTTAAGGTAGTCATAGATGTCTTGATACCAAGGTGAGCTGGGACCAACAAGCTCATAGACCATTTTTGACTCTAGAATATCATATGCAAAAACCAATAGTTGCTCCACTAAAAACTCAAATTGTGGCACGTTGTTGGGAATGTCCAAGAGATATACTATTGTTGCCATTGCATTGACTGCCTTGTTTTGTGCTCTAAGGATATGTTCAGAAGTGATCAAGCTGAAATAGGTCATAAAGCTATCAACCATACATTTGTAGGGCAACTATTTTTCATCCTTGGTCTCATAATCATCATTGACCTGGTTGATGACCAACTAAGAGTCTCTAAAAACTAGAAGTGTCTTGATGTTCCATTTGATAGCTAGTCGGAGTCCTATGACAAGTGCCTCGTATTCTACAATTTTATTGGTACAAGGGAGGGCAATTCAAAATTCCTTAGGGATGGAGTCCCCTTGTGGTGTGATGAATAGTATACCTTCTCCTAAGCCATGACTAGTATGAGACCCATCAAAGTACAAATTCCAAGGTGATGTAGGTTCTGTGTGAAAGATAGGCTCATTAGGGAAATTAGCTATCAATGGATGAGTTCCTTGTACAGGTGCATCTGTGAGTTGATCGGCTATTACTTGTCCTTTTATTGCCTTGCATTCAATATATTATATGTCATATTCACTCAAGATCATTACCCATTTTGCTAATCGATGTGTCAATGCTGCCTTACTGAGAAGATACTTTAACAGAACAATCTTTTCTACCAATTGTGTTTGGTGGTTCAACATGTAATGTCTTAATTTTTGAGCTGCAAAGATAACTGCAAGACATGCACGTTCAATGGATGTGTGGTTGAGTTCATATCCAACCAATGTGAAACAAATGTAGTATATAGCTCATTCTTTTTCTTCATAGTCATTTTGTTTAAGCAACACCCCAAATGAAATAGTGGTTGCAGAGACATATAGGATCAAAGGTTTTCCCTCATTGGAGGCATTAAGATAGGTGGTGACAATAGATAGTCTTTGATATGTTGGAAGGTCGCCTGACATTTGTTTGTCCACACAAAAGGGTTTCTCTTGCGTACTAGGTATTGAAACGGTTGGCATTTGTCTACAAGTTGTGCAATGAAGCGACAAATAGACTGTAATCTTCCCTATAATGTCCTTAGCTCACTGATTCCTTTTGGCGGAGGCATGTCTAATATTCCTTTCACCTTTACAAGATCCACCTCAATGACTCATCGAGAAACTATGTAGCCCAATAGTTTTCCTAAATTTACTCCTAAAACACATTTCTTAGGATTCAAATGGACCTTGTATTCTTCCAACCTCTTAAAGATTTTGTCTAGTACTCTGAGGTGATTTTGCATGCCAATGATTTTTCCAAGAGGTCATCCACATAATATTCCATTAGTGTGTGCATGAGATCATGAAATATCATTGTCATGGCTCGTTGATATGTGGCACCTGCATTCTTTAGACTAGAATGCATGATGTTCCAACAATATGTTCCCCAAGGATAGGTAAATGCTATTTTGTGCTGATTTTCAGGGGCGATCTAGATTTGATTGTAGTTTGAGAAACTATCCATAAGGGAGAACCTCTCGTACCCCACTGTGAGATCAAAAATGATGTCTATGTTTGGAAATGGAAACTCATCCTTCGAGCATGCATTTTTAAAATCTCTGAAATCTGTGCAAATGCGGATTTGTCCATTTGGCTTAGTGACTGGTACAAGGTTGGAAATCTAGTCAACATAGCCTATTGATCTAATAAATTGGGCATCCAATAACTTTTTAAGCTCAACTTTCACAAGTAATGCAATCTGTGGGTGCATCTTTCATAAATTTTTTTTTTGACTGGCTTAGCATTAGGCAATAAGGGCAGATGGTGCAACACTAGTTCTAGATCCAATCCTGGCATGTCAACATATGACCATGCAAAGTTAACATTACGTTTTGAGGAGAATTGTCAAAATTCAGGCTTTTCTTCTTCTATCAATAATGCGGTAAAGAGAACCATTTTCTGATCCTCTGATGTAGCAATGTTAACTTCTATGGTGTCTTCAATTAGCATTGCCTATTTTTCTTGTGTTATGGGAAGAAAGTCCAATCCTCCATCCTTGGGAACCTCAAGGAGGTTTTCACCCTCAGATACATCCTTTATTTTTACTTTTGTATGGTCAGAAGGCACCTTGTGGTTTTCACCTAAATACATGTCTTTTTTTTGTTTTATTTTTAATATTTTTGTGACTGGAGGATTGCATAGTCTCCTCAAAGTATGATGGAAAATCTAGGTCTATAGAAAATCCTTCTTTTTAATCATCGCTTGGTATGCCCTCATGGAGTCCCATGAATTTTGCAATAGCTTCATCATTCTAAAAGAAGTTCATAGAAGGCGAGCCTTGTTGGTCCCAGTCAATAAGTCGTGGCTAGACAAGGGACATACCATTGTCGGTGTTGGTAAAGGGTGGGGATGATTCAAAAAGAATGCAAACGGAAGCCTCTAGTGTGAAGATAGAATTGTTGTCCTCAATGCCCCAGTTAGATTCTATCCAAGGACCATCTTCAGATTCAAATGAGTTATATTCATGGTCATAGTAGGGGATAAATATATCAGAATCATGATTAGTATGTGCAAATGGAAATTTAGAGGCATGGGTGGTAGTCTCCAACATGTCAGGCTCATGGAGGGGTTCAGGAATGGGGTGAGACAATTCAAACAGTGTAAAAAATGGTTAAGGTTTATTATCATTTGGTTCCCAAAAAATGCTTACCCATTCCTTTTGTTTAGAATGGCAGTCCAGAGGATCAATGTTATACATTTGTCTAAATATTTCCTCGAAAGAGGTTTCACCGGGTTCTAGGAATAGTTCATCAATTTCATAGTCACTAAGGGTTTTGTCAGAACCCCATTCCCATTCATGTGAATCAGTTTTGGTAGAGGAATCTTCACTTGTCTCAACACTTTTAGGAGCCAGTAAGTCCTCACTCAAAAATACATTGGTACGTTGATCATAAGTTTTGAGTTGCTTGAACCCTAACCCTAGGTACTTTGGTCTCTTAGTAGGTATGATAGGCTCTCTCCTTCCAGTTCTATCTTTTACAAGGCTACTAGTGACTTCAAAACCATGTGATTTTCATATGTCATATCCTTTTTCATATATGAGTATTGGTAGCGGGGGTAGTTCTTTCAGGTCTTTGTAGATCCAAGTGGATAAATTTGAAATGTCTTCATCATTCATGTCTCCCCATAATGTGAAAATCATCATTAGAGGGACCTTGAAATTATTTTTAGGCTCCACTCTAAAATAAGGTCAACGATAAACTTTGGGTGGCTTGGGTATTATTGTGATACAATAGGTCATGTTCAGTTTGTATTCTCTACAATCAACATCCTAGATCTTAAGGTCAGTACCCAGTGTGGTGGAAGTGGATGGTGTGGTGGGGGTTGATGGAGTGGATGTGGATAGCTTGGTGAGTATGGATGGATCAATGTATTTGGATGGTGTGTATTTTGAAGCCTTGCGGTTGATGGGCACTTGGTGTTCAGAGGTAGCTCTTAAATTGGTACAATATTGAAAAAGGTCAGGATCTTCTGGTATGGTGATTTCAATGCCTTCAAAAGGGAACTTCATACATTGATGGTAAGTAGAGGGTATGGCCTTTAAGGAATGGATCCAAGGTTGACCAAGAAATATGTTGTAAGGTAGTTCTCAATCCAGGACTTGACATGATGTATCTATGATGACCGGCCCCACACGAATTGGAAGTGTGATAATACCCTTAGAGGCTCGTTCCTCGCCATCATACACCTTTATTACAATGCTCTTTGTAGCATCCACACAAGCATCAGAGAAGTCGAGAGATTTATCTAGTTTTAGAGAGTAGATAGTCAATCCTACTCTACCATCTAGTAGGATTGGTCTAACTTTATGCTTAGGGATGAAGACCTTGATATGCAATGCATCATTGTGAAATGGCTTCGATGAGACATAATCAAGGTCTGAAAAGGTGATATGATGAGGGGAAGTCAAGTATCCGACCATGGTTTCAAAGTGGTTGACATCAATATCGGTTGGGACAAAAGAATCTTGCAAGACTTTGTCCAATATGACCTTGTGTGGGGCAAAATGCGGAGTAGCTCAAGGATGGAGATGTGGGTGGGCATTTTGTTTAGTTGCTCAATAAGATTAAATTATTGATTAAGTTGTGGCGGTTTTGCAGAAGGACCAGGTATGGTGATATTGGGCCATCTAGTAGAAGGAACTAGGATTATGACCTTTCCTTTATGGGTAGTGGCTTTGCATTCTGGGGTTTTCTTGATAGTGATGGTATTGACACATTTGTCTTTGTCAATAGCTTGAATGTGATTAATGATAGTACCACTAGACTAGTTAAATTCAGCATGAGTGTAATTGGCTTGATTGCCAATATTATTTGTACCAGATGATGAGGGATTACTTGAACCATGATATTGTAGTGGGTTTTTATGAATTATATGGTCAAAATTAGATGTAAACTGTTGGCCACCAAGTTCAATGGTACGATTTTCAATAAGATCCTATACAAGATTTCTTAAATGTCAACAAGAGGAAGTTTTATGCCCTTTTACATGATGGTAATCATAGAATGCATTATCATCCCACCATGATGGCTTGAACTGACCAGGGTCATATGATTTAGGGTCCTGCAATGTGATATCATTTTGGATAAGTTTCTTAAAGACAATTTCAATTGGTTCACCCAATGGGGTGTATGTGTGTTTTTGAAATTGTATTGTTTGACGTGGTTGACTTTGGTTTGATTGGACAATATTTTTTCCAATGGCATTGATGGTGGGTGTTGGTGTGGTCACTGGTGCATTTTGGGATTGAACTCCTTTAACGATAAGTGTAGGACCCATTGCATTTACTGTTTTTGCGTTAATAATTCCATCATTAGTGATATATTTATTCTTGACCCAATATTTAGTTTTGTTTGTAGGAGTATTTGGGTTTGTGTTTGTGGTGATGTGGGTATTTTTACTGCCATATTTGAGTTCACCTTTGGCGATTAGGGATTTTTCAAGTTGAACTCCTTTTTCAACAAGGTCGGTGAAAGTGTTGCAACAATGGACTTGTAGACCATATTCCAGTGGTCTGAGGAGATTTTGCACAAACATGGTGACTTTTTCCTTTAATGCTATTTCCACTAGACATCGACTTGCTAAAGTTATCCATCTTTGAAAGAATGGAATAAATGTCTCGCGCGTGTCTTCTTGAGTGAGTCTACATAATGATGCAATGTCAATGTCTAAATCAATGTTATAAGCATAATTTTTGACAAACTTGTTGGCCAATTCATCCCATGATTTTATTCCTTTAGGCAACTATGCGAACCATTCAAGTGTGTGACCTATGAGACTCCTAGAAAAGAGTCACATTAGATAATTATGTTCATAGGCAACGTCCACACAACTGGTTGTGAATTCTTTGATGTGTTCAATGGGATTAGTTTTTCCTTTGTATTTAGGAAATTTGGGCACCACATATCTTGGTGGGAATTGTTGCATGTACAAGTTTGTGTCGAAAGGATACAAACATAAGTCATATGACGTGTGGGTATTTTTGTTGGACATTTGTAGGTTTTCCACTTGTGTTTGAAGGGCATCAAGTTTAAGTGTGAGTGCCTCCACTATGGGGTTGTTTGTAGCATCACACACATTGGTAATAGGTATGGATTGAGTTCCCACTTTTTGTGATGACATGTTCTAATTTGGGATGTGTTGGTGATGAGAAAATTATGTGTTTTGGTTTAGCATGTGTTGGTAATGAATGTTTGGATTGGGGATATGTTGATGGGTGTGGACATGCGATGCATACGTGGGAATGTGTGTTCCATCTGTGTTGGATTGGATCTGCAAAATTTTTTGTCCTTGAGAATTTTGGTGACCAAATGGAGCCATGTGTTGTGTCACTTGATTGCCTTTTCCAAATTAGTAGATGTAGCCGTGTGGAATGTTCGTATTTTGTCTTAGGGGTATATTGGTGTTGGTATTGATTTGTGATGAGCTAGGGACATTGGATTGAGATCCTTGAATGATAACTCATCTTTTGTTTCTCCCAAAGGGATTTAATGAGTTTTTTGCCATGACATTAGTTGAGGATCCAATAAAAGTGTTAGATAATGTTGTCCCTATAGAACTAGATGAGGCTGCCCATAACAAGTTTGATGAATTGGTTCCCATTGTGTTATTTGAGGCCCCAAATGTTGCTCCAATAGTTTGTGATGGGATTGTAGATGTGTGGTGCAAAATTGAATGTGATATGGAATTTGTTGATGTTCCCCCACTAGATGTTGTATTGACCATAGTGGTTGTGTTTTTTGCGGTTTGAGTGGTAGCACAATGGAGGTAGCATTAATGGTATTTGTAGAATTTTGTGTTGTAGCTCCCATGGAGGTATTGTTTGCATCATGTGATTGTGCTGACTGTGATTGACTTGTTTGAATGGTAGGATCAGGAGATGTTGTTCTTAAGGTGTTAATATCAAATTCTTTTGGCAACCTAGCCCCTTGGTCAAGGATCATGGCTAGATATCTGTCTGAATCTTGTAGGAATAATTCTTCCACAAAGGAAGCCACTTTTAAATTTTTGGCAGCAACTTGTATATCTTCCTCAAATACTTGTCCATTATCATCTCTGCGGATAAATGGTTCAAAAGGATTACAGGAGGATGACGGAATGTTCATGCCACTGAATGGATTTATAAAAGAGTTTCCCATAATTGTATTTGCATTCATGTCATTAGGAATATTATAAAAGTTATTGCCTTGTCCAAAGGAATCCATTCGTCTTTTTCTTTATAGTCTTGTTTCAACCATATAAGTCCTGCTCAAAATGGGGGAGGATGATAATGACCAACAAAAAATGGTATGACAATATGTTTTTGGATTTTTTATGAAATAAGGAATGCTATAATGATAATGGTGTCCAAAGGGAGATGCAAATGCAATGAGGCTGGTGATGACTAAAGTGAGGGAGACAAAAGGTGCTCTAATGCTAATGCAAGAAGGTCTATGAGGAACTCACTATGGATAGACTTAAGGAAAGGTATACTCAACCACACAAAGTTTGGGAAATTTCTCAATTTTGGAGTGTCAAGGGACTTGTTTGAAGGAATAAATGACAAGGTGACAAATTAAGGTTTCCACACTAGAATAATGAGTTGGAATTGACTCAGAAAATGACAAAGACTAAAGGAAATGATTGTGATTAAGTCCAATGAGAACCTAGTCTTGAAGGAAAAGATTTGGAAAAGTATGACAAATGTTCCCATGCTAAAATCTAAAAAATGAGAACCTAAAGTAATAGTGAAGCCTAAGGATTCAAAGAAAGTGAAATGGTAGACCTATGGAAAACTAAAAATTCAAGCTAGAATGCAAGGATGGAGGATTTGATAAATTCTTGGTCTGGTTTTAGATAGATACTGTAGAAAAAGGTGTTTGGAAATTGTCTGAAAATGTTTGGTCTCAGGTTTTGATAGTGATAATTTCTTTTTAGTTGATAGGAAATTGCGTCACTGCAGGTTTCAAATGCATTGCATAGTATCAAATGCATCACAAAATGAGAAAATGCAACATTTCAGATAGCAGATGCATTGCAACAAAGAAATTGTAGTTTTTAGGAAAACAAATACGTTGAAGAAAAGGAAAATGCAATATTTTAGATATCAAATGTGATTTATTAGTTTGATTGTGTTGCAGGGAGTTGTGAATGCGGTCCAGAATGTCAAATGCATTGAAATTTCAGAAAATGTGTTGTAGAGTCTAGTTTCTTGGCAATTTTGGCAGATTTTGAAGATTGTTTCAATTTGAAGGTGTTTTTCTAGATATGAAAAAGGTGTTTATTTATTTTATTGGTTCTGAAAAAACACTTGGGAAACACGCTGTCTTTGAATTTTGTGAAAAAAACACATAGAAGAAAAGCACAATCCTAGGGTTTGCAAGGACTATATTATTTGGATTCCATGTGGATTTTAATCCGACACTTATTCTTAGCGGGTGACTTAGAAGCTTGGCCATGCTGGATCCCCCAACATGACACTCACTTCTTAGGTCAACCAAGCTTCAAGCTCTCATGACTCTCCCATGACAAGCTTTTCATCTCTACTAAGAACTGTGAGAATGTGGATGCCTTGGAAACAATCGTTGCTACACCAAAGAATAGATAAAGGTTTTTGGTTTACTATAACAAAAGGTTCTAGTATGGGCATTCCATTCGTGGGGGATCATCCATACAAAAAGAAACCATTTGTTTCCCTTCTTGTCGAAACAATCCTCATGATACTTGAATTTTCCTCAAGTACCCACACTTATATACTGGTTGGAAGTCACTTGGCTTTAGTGTGTTTCCGATTGGGTCATTCCCTAAGGTGATTAATTTTTCCCACCAGGCAATCCCTCTAAGGATAAAACAAAAGTGAGTTGAAAGTTTTGTTTTTTGTCATCCAAGATCGCACTAAGGCACGAGAAAATCACATTCACAAAGCTTTCAATCCACACTCAAAAGTTTGTTCATTTTTAAAACCCAAATTGAAATGTGTGGGGGGTAAAGCAACAATCCTCTTAGTGTTTTTGTCTCTCAAGATCACACAAAGCACAAGAGAATTGCATACACACTTAAGAGAATATGACTACACCATAAGACACACAAGACACTTGTTCATTTTAAAAACCCCTTTTAATGTGAAACAAACAATGTTCATTTTAAGCCAATGTCATGAGAATGTATGTTCATTTTAAGCCTTATGAGTTATAATGCAAATTTGTGTTTATTTTAAGCCCATGAGTGAATATGCATGTTCATTTTATCCACATGAAATTTAAATGCAAGTTGTTGTTTATTTGATTAAGATTGTAAAATAAAAACACAAACACACAAGGGTTAGACTCCTTTTCTAGCTTGCCACATGCTGCAACCAATAGGTTAGTATCCCAAAACCTCTAACCTATGAAGAAAAAAAAGTAAAATCTAAAAAATACAACAAAAAATGAAAGCAAATTTTTACTAGGTGAATACACTTCAATAGAGCAGATGCGTCTCGGGACCGAAGGATGAAATAACTAGGTAAATGCGTCTCTATGCAAAGAAAATGCATCTGAAAAGTCAAATGTGTCACCCGAGCATGCGAATGTGGCTCAACAAAGAATATGCATCGTTCATACTAACAAATTTATGACTTGACAGATCAGATGCATCGTTCTTGAAAATGAGTGCATCGCGCAAGAGCATTTGCATCTCAGAAAGGTGCGATTGTGGCATTTTGTACCTGTACCTACAAAAAATTTGAAACAAATCCGTACAGAAACTGCAAAAAATGATTGTCAAGTTCACCAATGTAACTAAGGGTAAATTTCAAGGTTAGTTTTAAATCAAATAAGAAATATAAAACCCTAGTATTACTATGAAGCACAAAGGAGGAAAAAAATGTAAGACAAGGAACAATGTTACCAAAGCTCCTCAAGACCTCCATGAATCACCTCCATAGCCCTTCTCCATTTGCTATAATATTATGTTTGCCCTCAAATTTTGATGAGAAAATTATGCCTATGACATGACCTAGAAAGTATTGAAGGATTCCATGAAAATGGAAGTGAAAACTAAATCCTATATGCTATAGAAAAACCTACAAAAGACAATGCTAGACTAAAAGTGTGAAGCCAAGATGTGCAAGATGGAAGATGTCAAGAGCTTGAGAGATTAAGAGATGCAGATGTTAAAATGAGGTTAAATTTTCCATTTTATAGAAATGCCAATTTTAGATGGAGGGACAAGATTGGAAGTTGATAAAATCCCTAAGATGAATGGCCATAAATGTATGTGACAATCCCTAATTAGGGTTAGGGCAACATTAGGGTAAAATTTAAAATGGAGGGTTGAGATTTGATTTTAGAAAAATCAAATCAATGGTGGAGAATGCATGTGACAAGAAGAGGTGGCACATAAAAAGAGGAAAGTGGGGGAATTAAAATAGAAATTTAAAATTAATTCCCTCAAGAGGTGATGTGGACCTTCTAAATTAAAAATTAATTTAATTCAAAGTGGTGGGACCATTTGATTTAAAATAATTTACTTAGAAAGAGGGAAGTTTAAATAAATGATTTTATTTAAAACTGGAGGAGAAGCCAATGGGACAATTAAATAATTAATTTTAATTATTTAATTGTGGAGGAAATGGACCAATAATTAAATAAATTAAGGGGGATTTATTTAATTATGAATAGACATTAGAATTAGAGACATGTTTAAATAAATAAATATAGTTTATTTATTTAAATAATCAGGAGAAAATAATGGATTAATTAAATAAAAATAATTTATTTAATTAAAGAGGACATTAGAAGTTAGTGGCATATTTAAATAAAATAAATGTGATTTATTTATTTAAATAGTTAGGAAGAATAGAAGATGTGAATTAATTAAATAATTAAAAAATATTTAATTAATAGCTGAATTTGGACAAAAGGACATAATTAAATATTTTAATTATGTTTAGAAGAATTATGGAGAAAATCGAGTTTGGAGGCCTAGGTCAATTTTATGTGTATACAAGTTCAAATAGATTTTGCGATGTCGAACTCTCATTCATTTTATGAACACAAAGTAGATGAGGCTGGAGGAAATATTGGTGTACAATATACACATGCATACATACCCAAGAAGTATTATCTACCGTAGTAACTTCATCGAAAAATAATGCAATGAAGGTTGACTCTTTTATTTTCTCCTATAAATCTTGTTTTTCCACCTCAACAAGACAACTTGCCCATTCTCATCCAACGTTTATTGACCAATGTGTGCTAGGAAAGTGAGGAACAATAAAAAAAGATAATAAATTATTATATTATAGGTAGTCTATCATAGGACACCCTCTAGACAAAATATGAAAAATAACTCATTTAAACAATTTTTGCCAATTGTGTTCCTACCATTATCTTTCCAAATTGAGCTTTAATTAAACCTCTACATGTCGCAAAATTCACCATTCTTTGCATATTCTCATCATATTCCATGGCATAATTAACATGAAGACATTCTTTGATTTCCATCTTACTATCGATTTTTCCTTTCCATCTATGATTTTTTTTTCATAAAATTTACTGATATGCTTCTCTATCTATGTGTTAAACTTTAGGTGCAACTTCTTGTCTCTTTTATATTTCCAACAATAAATATTACACTTTCATTCTATTGGAGGTTCATCTTTGTTTGTATTCTCCACTAGTTCAATGAATGGGTACTTTGACACCCGATCTATCTCAAAATTCCTTGTCATATCCCACTTGTGCCCCGTTTTAAATATTTGTCTTTTCTTTTCCTCTTCCTTGCAATAACATCATATACAGTGTCAAAATTTTCATCTAGTTTAATTAACTCAGTTTGGCTAACCTAGGCATCCCTTAGAACATCTTCGACGGTATTATCATCCTCATCTAACTTAATTAACTCAATCCCATATTCTAATACAGTATTGCCAATGCATGTTGATGATGTAGTTCCATCTGGATCTGATAGATCAATTTTTTTTCCAAAGTAACAATTTATGGTAAATCTACGTTTTGGGTGTTTTGATGGCCTCCCTTCACCACCTTAAGGAGTCTTACTCCTGTTGCACTTGTTTCTCGACATCTTGATCTCTCACGAAATAAAATCTATAAAATAGTTTCTAGGTTAAAGCAAGAATGGAAAAGAGATTAAAAATATTATAACACTACGAAGAAATAATCAATTACTTTTAAGTTTTCACTAACTCACTATTTGTTAATGCAACAATGCCTATAGTTGTAATTTTGTAAATTTCCTATGATCAAAGTTCCAAGTGAGCAAGTCCAACTTTTGAATTGAGAGCTCACAAGTTCATAACTGAACAAAATGTGTAAGGGTAAAATCACAAACCTATGTCACACTTTTGACCAACTAAATAGTTATGAGTGAAATGGTTTCAACCTAAATAGTTTTGGTCGAAATCGTTTCGACCAAAACCATGTGGCTTATATGTGGGACATAGAGTTTCGAGTGAAACCCTTTCACTTGAAACTAAAAAAATTGAATTTTTCCCTTTGCCACTTTGAAATATGACTCATTTTATGTGTAAGGTTTCGATTGAAAGGGTTTCAGTTGAAATCCTTTTGACCGAAACACTTTTTGCCAAAATTGTCTATGTGGCATCCTAGTTGGTAGCCAACTTGACATTTTTTAGAATTTTCTAAAACTTTTAACTTCAACTAAATACTTCTTCAGTAAGAATGATTTAAAAAAAAAAATACCCTTTTGTAGAGCTTAGAGTGGTCAATTAAAATATCTAATTTTTTGATATTTTAATTAGTTTTATTATATATTTTTAAAAATAATGCAAATAGGTTGTTAAATTTAAAAAAGAGGTTGATTAGAAATTTTAAAAAATAGTAAAATATATATTAAAAAAATTGTAAAATATATAGTGCACTAGAGGATAGAATCATCTTCAAAAGGTTTTTTTTTTAAATGATAAAAAAGTAGACAATAGTTGACTTCAAATGAAAACTATCAAATTCTAGTAAGTTTGACTTTAAAATATTATTACGAGAAATATATACATAAAAATTTCAGATTTTTTTCCATACACTAGATATTGAAGTTATCTATTTGGAGAAATTTTTTTAGGGGAAAATGAAGTTTCTTCTATTTTTTTCTTGACGTCAACTAAATGTCACCGTTTCTTGAAATTTTCAGCATTAAAAAATCTGCTCTTAAATTCATAAAAAAAATTTAAAAAATTCGAAAAGTTACAAAAAGAGCATTACACCAAAGCAAAGGGCTAAAGCTCGAAGGAATTGAAAAGAAAAATCCAGACAAAGCCAGAGACAAAATCAACCAGCACTAGCTCCATCCTCAACAAGAACCCTCTCCAATTCCAAACATAGCTCATGGGGGATCTGTACCCATTCTTCAATCTTCCATCCATCCAAACGCTCAAAAGCCCATTTGGCCAAGCAATCAGCTGTCCTATTCCACTCCCTTGGAATATGGAAAAATGACACCATCTCCATCAAAGTTCCAATCTAAAAGATCTACTACACCATCACCACCAATTGCTAGCTAACATCTGACAACTTCTGTTCATTAAGCAAGTTGATCAGAACTTGAGAATCCAATTCACAAATAACCCGATGCCACCCCAAAGCATAGGCCCTTTCCAAAGCGTAGAGGATCACCAAACCTTCCATAAGGTTGATAGTCTACAAACCTTTATAGATAGAAAAGAGGAAAACCACCAAATGAGAAGAGTCCCTTCCAACCCCACCAACACCAACAGGTCCCGAATTTTCGTTAGAAGAACCATCAGTATTGACCTTCAACGTGCCAACCGGAGGGGGTTGCCAGTTCCCCAATCTTTGAACACGCTACCTCACTTTCCTTCCTCTCTTGCAACAAGAAGAGGTCGAGGATAACCCAAGGATACCCAACCTAGCCAACAACCCCGCATCCCTTTTCTCTAGCGGTAACTGTAGACATGCAAAACTAACATCATGCATCATGCATTCTTCTCTAATTAACATTCATTTCTTCTATTAATCAATTAAAGCAGTTTATTGATTAAATCCTAAGGTTCATCAGACTTAATTAAATAAAATTATTTAATTAAGTTCCTAAAGTTCTTATTTGATTTAATAAATCAAACTGATTTAAAATCAAATATCAAATCCCTAAAATCCCTCAAGTTAATTAATCTAAATTTAATTAACTTCTAATCATAATTACCATTCTCTAGCTTTTGACTCAACTAGAGTCAAATCTAAACTCTCAACTAACCCACCCACTTGCACCAATAAATCAATTATTTGATTTATCAATTCTTCTAATTACTTTCAAAAGGGCATCAAGATGGAATATTCTTCCAATTTTAATCTTCCCTCCAAAGGATTTGTCCCTTCCAACAAAGCATTAAATGCTCTTACACATGTCTCTTGCACAAGTCAAACTTGGCATTTAATGCACCTTTCATGTCTTCTCATGCAAAATTCAAATTTGAAATTGGCACATTGGCCAAGACTTGCACATTCCTCACCCTCTCACAGCTTGACAAGTGTCATCTTGTCATTGGCCCATGAATGATCCCGCATTCATCAATTTGGCCTCTCCTCTCTTCAAGTTCAACTATAAGTTGAAGGCTTCTCTCCTTCAAACAACAACACTTTTTCATGCAAGGTTACTCTCTTCATTTGAGAATCAATCTTGCTCTTCAACATCCACATTTTGAAGGCATCACCACTATAGGCAACTTGAGCTCATAGCATCTCATTGTCTATCTCACTAAGCTTATCAAGGATTGGGAAAGGGCTCTTTCACATACTCAAAGAGCACCAATCCACTATGGGATAGGAATGATTCATGTTTTTGCATTGTTCTTGTTAGTTGCATTGTTTAACATGATTCTATATTTCATAGGGATGTTTAAGTTTGCTGATTTAAACTAACTTTTGTGCTAACAACATGAAATTGTTTAAGTCTCATTTTTCAGATTTTAGCATCCACAGTAACACCACCTCTCCCTTAGCTTCAATCGTCTCATGAATCATACCTAGGATTCTGAGCAACACCTATTGTATCGACAAGTTTTCACCTCTGAAAATCATCTTATTCCTTTCTAGCCAAACCTGCCACAATAAGAAAATAGGCTCAACATTCAATGCTTCTTGCAAAAAGGGAGCCAATGAGGGAGGTCTTCCAAAGCTAGTCCAGAAATCCACCAAGGAGGAGGCATGAACATAAAGGCTATTCCAAAATCCTCACCACGAATGCCAGAGCTGAAAAGTAAAAGGACACCAAAAAAAATGAGAATCCTCCTCCTCACCTCCCCCACAAAGAACACACATAGAGGGGCCTTGAAACCCACGGTTCTGAATATTATCCCATGTTAGACACCTGTTCCAAGCCAAATTCCAAATGAAGTAATTACACTTTGGCCAAGATAATTTATTCCACACCTTCTTCCACCAAGGAACTTCCACCCCCTCGATCCTTTGAGAGAGAAGCCTCTGGTAACCAGAAGAAATAGTAAAATTACCCTTCAAGTTAGGAGACCAAATAGAACATCCTTATCCATGAGAGAACTGCACTATTGTCCAGAAAGAATATTATGAATCACCACACACTCCTCTTCCATACCCACCACCAACCACTCATTGGGATTCTTCCACCTTGCACTCACTAGCTGCCCATGAAAAGAAAGCAACTTAAATTTGCTCACCCTCAACTAGCTAGCATCACAGAATCTCTGGCAAAAGGTCAAAAACTTAGGAAACTGAGAGATAATCTGGGGTAGCTATCCCAAGAATCATACCAAAATTGAGCATATGTCCCACATTTACATATCCAAAATAAGCCATCCTTGACAAGAAAAACTCATTTCTTGAGTGTAGACCAAATTGTCGAGCTCTTTCCCACCAAAGGGTAGTGAGGGATATCTTGGAAATAATTATGGGATAAAATCCTTGCCCAAATCCAATCCTGCTTAATGCACCACCACCAATAAAGTTTAGCTTCCAAATCTGTACCTGCCAATGAGGATTGCCTTAATCCCAAACCATCGTACTACTTTGGGTAGTACAAGATATCCCATTTAACAAGACTCCATTTGGTGGACAACAAGCTGCCAACCCATAAGAACTATCTTTGCTAATGAGTCCAACTCCCTAAAAAAACCCATCGGGGCCACCTGAATCATACACTAATAGATGGGGAGATCCTAAACCACAAATTTTAGCAACTAAACATGATCCAAAAAGTGCAACAAATGATTGGTCCAATGAGTAAGTTTTGCATGAAATTTATCCAAGATAGGCTACCACAAATCCCTTGGTAACCTACCCACTGAGATAGGAATCCCAAGGTAAGTCAACAACATAGCCCCATTTTGAAACCGAAGAATATGAGCAATTCTCCTCTGAATGGGAACTAGAGCGTTGAAGAAAAAGATGGAAGACTTATCCTCATTGATTAATTTCCTTGAAGCCACAAGATAAATATCTAGAACCTTGCACAAATTCATGACTTCCCGAATAGTGGCCATACCCATCAAAGTTGTATTATCCACAAACTGCAAATGAGTCTGCGGAGGTAAATCACTCCCCAATACCACCCCTGAATTAGGCCCAGCTCTGCATGTCTTCTCAATAAGCAGCCAAAACCCTCAACAAGTAGAAGAAACAAGTAAGGAGAGAGAGGGTAACTTTGCCTCAATCCTCAAGAAGCACCAAAAATCTTAGAATGTTCTCCATTGATTAAATTTAAGGAAGAGACAGACGTAACACTACTCAAAACCCATTGAATCCACTCTTCTCCAAAACCAAAAGAAACCAGAACCCTCTAGAGGAAGGACCACCAAACTCTATTGTATGACTTAGCCATATCAAGCTTGATAAACATAGCCTTTTATTTGGAAGTGTTCATGGAGTGAATGATCTCTACTACAATAACAAATCCATCTAGAATCTACCTACCTTCCACAAAACCACTCCGCTCCTCAGAAATGAGCATCGTAAGCCAATTTTTCAGCCTTTTAGCAATTAGTTTGGAAATAATCTTATAAATAACATTGTAAAGAGATATGGGTTGAAAGTGGCTTAACCTATCCGACCCCTCACACTTGGGAATGAAAGAAAGGAAGGTAGAATTGAGAGCCTTTATCATCTGCTTATTCCTCTAAGATTCTTGGACCATGGCCAATAAATCCAACTTGATAATCTCCCAAAACTCTTGAAAGAAATCAATCGGGAAGCCATCAAGACTTGGAGCTTTCCTCTTCTTCATCTGAAACACAATCCCCTCCAAATCCTCCAAAGAAATCTCCCCCATAAGATGATCCATCATTTCCCTTGAAACCAAGGAAGGGATACAAGAAAGGACCTAAGCTTCCTCCACTGAACCATCCTACATATTGTTATGCCTTGCATAACCACCCCATATTTTTCCTTGGTCAAAACGGTTCCCCCTTTATGTTTTTATCCTTGGTTGATTTTCAAACAAAGTTTGGAGTCTTTTGTTTCCAACACTTTGTTTTTCTTAGGTTTAGTCTATTGGGACCAGAACCGGAACTGAATCGGGTTTTGAAACTTTCTTTAAAACTCATTTTGATCTCCATCTCGACGGTCTTTCTTCTAAAACTTTTGTCTTGTCTTTGTCGGATTTGGAGCCGGAGTGGAAGTTAAGTCGGTCTTTTATTCAAAATTCCAAAATCAATTCCGATCCCGCTTCTGCCTCTACTTTTTGGACTTTTATTTTGGACTAAGTTTTTATTTTATGTTTTCTTGTGTCAGTCATTTTGTTTCGCTTTTCTCTTTGTTGGTGGAACCAGACCCGGAATGGGAACCAAGTTGAGAAATTACTCAAATTTCCAGATCCATTTTCATTTCCGATTCCGCTCTCGACGGGTTTTGGTCATTGACTTTTTATTGAAGTCACACAACAGTAATGGGCCAGTTCTTCTGCAGTTCTGACTCTGCTCTACTCCATTGATGGCATTAATGACAGGTGCCAAACATGTGTGAAACTGCTAGTTTTTTCCTTAATTAGGATTAAACGCGTAGTTATCATTATTGTTTTTAAAAAATTGAAGAGCAAAGTAGAGCAACAGTTGAGTTTTTTTTGGAGTGAATCGATTGAAAGAAGAGAAGATAGTTGCTTGCGGATTTCTTCAGAAGGTTTACCTATTTAATTGCGTTCAAGGTAGGGTTCCTATTATTGTTCTTCTTTTATTTACTTTTGTGTTTTCTTGTTTTTGTTCATGTTAGATCATTTTTGCTTTGGGCGGGTTCGTGTTTCTCAGTAGGTTTGCATGATTAGTTTTTCTTTGTTTTTGTTTGTTTGTTGTTCTTGTCTTCATTTTTTTTCTTTTGTATCTGGTTTTCTTTGTTTTAGGGCACGGTCATTTTCATGTTTTTGTCGTGATCGCGTCGTGTTGCTTTGGTTTTTTATTGCGTAGATTAAATTAGGGTGTTACAGTGAGATAGGTTAAATTCAGGTTTTACAGTGAATAGGGTTTAGTAAATGGTAGTTTTTACTTAGAATCTATTGCGCACTTAGTCTGGTTAGTTTCGAAAGGGTTAAATTTGTGCCCTAGTTTTTATATTGAGTTTGTTTTAGATTAGGGTTTAGATGCATTTCTGTATTCGCATTTTCAAATTTTAAATATGATGCCCTAAAATTACAGTCGCCCCTAGTCATATGGGGATGGTCTTATCATGTTATATTTTAGCCCCTTTTCGTTTAATATGACCTAGTCTTTAATCATGAAGATATGCATTAAACTGTTAAAATCATATATGATGTCATGGTCAACCTAGGCGTAAGGGGGAACGAAATTGATTTAGATTTTGGGCATATTTTATAATTAGTGTCAATTCCATTTTCCATCCCATCTCCGAATCCGCTTATAGTGAGAAGATTTATTTCAAAATAACGATAACCTAGTCGGAAGCGGAATTGGAACCGAAACAAAATATGAAAATAGAAAATCTAAAAGAAACCAAGTTCGTTTCCATTCCGGTCCCGGTTCTGATCACCATTCTAGTTCCAACTCCGAGCCTGCTCGTTATTATGGAAATGTTGATAACAGTTTTGGCTCCGAGACCGATTGTGTTTTAAATAAGACTGTTTAGAATGTTTTATGTTTGGTTCCGCTTCTGATGTATGTATGAAAGGTATGACTTTAGGGCATATTTTGTGATGTTTATTAAGGATCTAACTAGAGGTTTTGTTGCAGGAAAGGTAAAGAATGTTGGGAACATCAGGAGAAGCCTCCCAAAGGAACCGACCTATAGGAACATCAAAGGCAGCACCTAAGCCCAAGAAGATAAAGCCAGAACAGTTACCTTATACCTTGAGGTATAACCACAAGAGTCCTGTTGCCATTGCAAGCAAAGTAGAATTGGATTGGTCTGACATAACTGATACCAATCTAGGCCAATACAACTTTGAGGAATCATATGCTGACACATTCAATGAGGATGTGACACCTATAACTAAAAGAATAGTGGATTATGGTTTGACTAATATCACCCTATTTCCTCTATCAATCCAATGCTCGAAGTTAATTATGACAACAACTAGTGCTTACAATCCAGCCACTAGGCAGTGTATGGATTCTTAGGACAATGTGATTATTGATCTCACTCCTCAAATGTTTCAAACTATGTTTAGTGTCCCAGATCCAAAGAATTTGGTGTAGTTAACTGAGGTAGATGCCCTAGATAAATATAGAAAATACAAGGAATACAACAAGTCTCACTTGAACAAAAGGTGGTTAAAAATAGAGAAGAAGTCTCTAACCAAGCTGTCAAACCAACCAAAGAGGGCATATTTTTACAAAGAAGTATCGGATTTAATAATGATGTTGTCTAGGGCCTTTGGGAAGACAGATGCCTTTCATTTCAAGGAGTGGATATTTCCCTTCATCCAGATAATCTTAAATGGCACCCAACAATTCGGTTGGCCGATGATTGTTTCAGATGCCATTCATGATTAATTGACCAAGATTAGGGAAACTAAATGATTTTTCATGACTTCTTATATTGTGTATGCAACAAAAAGAGTAGGTATCTTCCCAGGTTTGAACAAAGTGGGGATAATAGGAGAGGCTAAGGGAAAGAAGAAAGTATGGGTTCATTATAACCAGCTATCCCTACAGGTTGCTGAGACTCAATTCAGAAGGGTTAATGATGCATTCCTATATGTGATCATTAACCAGTTCAATGGAGATGCTAGGTATAGATTGAGCCAAGAAGCTATGGCATTTATCACTGAATGGGGATGTTGGTACATTCAATACCTCAAGTTCACATACTTTAGGCTTGCTAGATTTGAAAGTCATCCACATTTGCTGCCAAGGTGTTGCAATAATAGGATAGTGTTGATGGAATTTGTTTATCAAGCTTTGGGGGTTAATGCCCTGTTTGCATTGAAACACAAAACAGGATGTCATAAGTTCCCCATGCAGTTGGGTGAATACAGTTGTTAGCATCTGGTGGGAGAAAAGGTAGTGTGTAGTGAATTGATACATCTAAAACTAGGTTTGTAGAAAACTCGGAGGTACTTTATCCCGAAGAATAAAATGAATGCCTTAATACCCTCTGTTTTTGATAAACATTTCAATTTATTGGAAGATTTCTAGAGTGATCGGTAGGATGAGTTTGACCTCAGAAAGAAGAATTATGAGAAGTTACCCGTCTCACTCATGGCAGAGCTTGGGATCAGAAATGACGTTCCTGACACATTGGTGGATGATGGAGTTATATTGGATCCATTGTATGAAGCTTTAAACATAAGGACTAGAATCCTGGATCCGATTGATTGGGATAGTGAGGAAACCATTGACATTAAGTAGGTAGGGCAAGCAGTCTTGGATAGGAGCATTCAATGGGTGGTTCTAAGAACCAAAAATCCTCAAGGACTAGCTCCTAAAAAGGGGAAAGGATATAAAAGGATCAAAATAAAGACACCTCCCAAGGAGCCTTTGGAGTTCCTCCCTCTAGATATTGAAGAAATAGAGCTTGAAGCAGTAGTTCAAGATGAACCAGAGACACAAGAGGGAGATGCCCAAATAGGACCAGTTGCTTCAACACCTGCATTAGGTAAATCCTCTAGACAAGTCCCACTTGCAAAGAAACAAAGTGAAGAAGTGCAAAAAGGGACTCTTCATAATATTGTTGAATCCATGAAGGGAAAAGAAGTAGAGGTAGAAATTCATGATATTGGAATAGACTTTGATGAGACTCTGTCACAGAGGGATGTGCAAGAAAATATGCCTCTAGAGGAGGATATTGAATAGGTGTTGACAGAGGAAGATTAGTGGGAATTATTTGAAGAAGCCAAGAAGGCTACTGATGATCAAGCACTTGCTGCAGCAATAGAGAAACAAAAGGTAATTGATGCCAAGGTACAAGTTGATGCCATATTAAAGCAACAACACATAGAAGCCAAGTCAAAGGCTGATGAAATAGAGGAGCAACAAAGGCGAAAAGAACATGAGCTCAAGGTCAAGGAAGAGAATGATAAATTAGAATTGATACAAAAAATTCATGAGCTTGAGGAGGAAAAGGCAAGACATCGAAGGGAGAGGGAAGTTCTGGTAGCTAAGCTAAAGCTTGCTGAAGAATCTCACAAAAAGAAAGAGGAAGCAAAACGATTGAAGAAGGAGAAAGAGGCCAAAGAACTGATCAAAAAGCGACAAGAAGAAAAAGAAGATGCATAAAAGCTTAAAGCTTTAGAGGAAGAAATAAAAAGGGAATTGGAGAAGGAAAGGTTAGAAGAAAAAAGATTAGAAGAAGAAAGGTTGAAGAAGGAGGAAGAATATAAGAGAATACAAGAACAAAAGGACAAATAAGAAGCTGAAAAGATGACACAAACAAGTGTGGAACAAGAGCAGCAACAAAAATAGAGGGTTGATTTTAAACCTCAAATAAATGTGCAACATCCCTTAGCTACTGCCTCCTCTTCTTCAGCTATGATGACTATTGCTCCAAGTGCTCCCACTTGGTTGAAATTAGATTTTCAAAAGAGAGCATCGACACCTTTCCAACCTCTCAATTGGGAGGATATGATGAAGGATATTGAGAGAGAAAGGCCTAAAAAGAAGGCCAAGATCCTGCATTCTACTAGGCTAACTGACAAAGGAGAAATTGTGGCTGAATGTGCTATATCCATGATAGACAAGGAGGTAGGAGACATGCAATTGATAGATTATTAGCTAGGCACTGTTAATTTGGGGAGACCTACCAGAGATCAACAAATGAATTTAATTGATGTGGTAGCATCCTCAACCAAGTCAAGAATGATGGAGGACAAACAAAGGAAAGATGAGCTTAAGGCTCAGTTAGATCAGCTGCATGTTTTTCTGAAAAGTGTTTCTGCTTCAAGATCACAATAGGTTGCTGCTATTGAGACCCCAATTTTTCTGAGAAAGAAGGAAGTAGATGATTTGGTACAGGTGAGGGGCAAGGCATAAATGTTGGATCGATGGGTTGATAAGTTTAATCAAGAAATAAATAAAGTATTGGAAGGCAGTTTTAAGATCTACAAAGTGACTAAGGGACTGATAGAAGAAATGAATCAATATGTTAAAACATTAGAAGCACAGGAGGAGGAGTACAAAGGGTACAACCATACATTAAAAGAAGTCAATAAATTTCCAAAAACTACTCTCCTAGAACAATCGATACTAGAAGAAGATAATAAAGATTTCTTGGAGAAAACTTCTTGCATACTCCGGTTTGGATCAAATTTTCTGTATAAGATAGAAATGAAGTTCAAGATTCTGTTAAGGATTTGAGTGAATAGTTTGAGGAGTTGGAAGCTATCATTGCTATCATAGTGAACGTGGAGGTACTAGTAAAGGAAGGTCTACCTTTAAGCCAAATAAAGGAGAAGTGGAATGAAAGATTTAAAAAGATCATGCAAAAAGGGGATGATGGTGAAGATCTGTTGCTAGACCGATTAATGGATGTTAAAGAAGAAATAAGAGCAACTAATAGGGAGTTGACAAAGCTGAAGGATATGAGAAGGTTTTCTGCAGTAGAGTTGGAAAGAATTAAGTTTGAAGATAGGTGGATTGATGGGCCTGAATTGGACATACTGCAACAAGTCTTCTCTAGTTTTGATGAGTAAATGGCCGAACAAACTTTGCATGCACAATATCTCATGCATGCATGGCTTTCTTCTCTTCTTTGCATGTTGCATGCAGGACTGGAAATTTTTGAAGCACATGGCTTTCTTCTCTCCTATCTTCTTTTTCTTCTAGTTTAACTGAGTGTCCAAGATAATTGTAATCCCTAAAAGGGTGGGCCGACTTAAAATAGAAGAGGAGTTCATATTTTTGTATTTCTATAAATACCCTTGGGGTATCATATTGTAAAGGTCGACTAATAGAGAATAGAATTGGCCACCTAATTGTAGGAGATAGATTTTTTTTGATAGCTGTTACAGAGATACATTGTACTTCGTTTGCAGTTAAATAAAATTACAGGTTTACGAAATATGGTGTTATAATTAAGTTGTTTTACTTGATAAGGTTGATGAGTTATAATCTATCTGTATGCCAGTGATTGTGCTGAAGCATGATTGTTTCTTATGTGATGAAAGTCATTAGAAGAAGTTGGATTTAAGGATTATCTCATTAGATTATTGGTGAATTGGATTTATTGAAGTCTGTTGATCTATGATCTTGACAATGAATGAATGTGTGTTCTTTTTCAGAATCTTTAAAATAGTTATGATATGCGAATTGTGATGTTGAAATAAGCACTTTAGATGCATGAAATAGTATGGATTATTCTATAAATTATGTCATGCTTTGGTTTTCTTGATCTGTTGGAAAAAATTCATTGTTGAAGATATATGTCCGGATGCTAGATGAGTTTGATTCATGTTCACTGGTTTACCCTTTGATCTATCTTTTTCTTTTATTTAAAAAAAAAAACCCCTTTCATTGTGAAGAATAGCTTGATGAACAAGTCATTGCTTGTATTCTTTATTACTAGCATAGGCCCCTTGAATATTACAGTTGCATGAACCAATTGAGTGACACCAAATAGTTAAGAACCAACTAGCAGGACCTTGGGAGTTAGGCTACTATATGTTTTCTTTATTTTTCAAGAGAAATAGAGTAGAAATATTCTTTTTTAACGTTGTTTGTGTCATTTTCACCATCAACAAATTTGGAGTTGCAAGGAGGGCCTGAAAGAACAAGTTGGCTCACATTGTGTCTTTCTCACCGAAGAAATATGGGAGGATTCTCAAATCCTCTACTAATCCTGAACCATTTGAAGAACTTCAAATCCTGGTCAGACCTTGATCCGGTGGACATTTTTTAGTGGAAATTGAAGTGTCTCGTTTTTCTCTAGAATCTGCACCATCAGAAAGAGCTCAGTGTCCCGGTTCCAACGCAACTCGGACGGAGCAAAAAGGAGTCCGTTTGTGCAAGTTATGGCCAGTCAAACCTTGGGTCAAACTGGAATCAGAGGGCGTCCAGGAAGCGAAAAAAATGATGTCATCAAAAGTTGTCGAAGTTGGCATCATCGCGAAGATCTCATCGCAAGCTTTCCAACGCAACTCGTTTCGTCGAAATCCGACATCGTATGCTCAAGATACAGCTGGTCAAAGTTTCAGGTTGACTTGGTGGACTTGAAGGTACAGTGATGACGTCATCATCCGTACAGCTGACGTCTGCACATAGCACGAAATTCAAAATGGACCAATCAAAAGTTGACACGTGGCAGTCCGTATGATCCGTACATGTCGACGTGGCACGATGATGTGGCAGGTGACGTCAGCAAAGGTCAGCGAATAATGTGTTGACACGTGTCATCCGTACATCCAGTCAGCGTAGACGTGGCATGTCCAATCAGCATCATAGTCAGCGTTGTCAGCGAATTAAATCTCACCACGTGGCACCCTCCAGGTTCGGCACGTGGCAGCGCTAGTTGTTTTGTTAGCAAAAGGTTATACCGGCGTGCATGGGACTCGACCTCCCGACCACCCACGGGCGAGATTTCCGGGTGGCCATTCCACCAAATCGGCGGCCGTTATTTATATATGGAAGTTGGTTGCTTTTGTTAAGTTGGTAATCAAATTTGTTGGAAATTTGTGGCCGGTAGGATTTGAACCCGTAACCGGCGGGTTTCCAAAACGGTTTTCCACCGCTCGGCCATTGAGCCCGTTTGAAATATATTTGGCAGCGGTGGCATTTGTTAACTGTTGAAACCGGATGCCTTATTATTAAAAACAACTCCCCTATAAAATAAATTAAAACCAACTATAATCCTTTTTAAAGGATTTAATCAAACCTCCCAAACGGCAAAAGCCCGAGAATAAATAAATGGAAGGGCTTAAATTATTTTAGGGAGATTTTTAAATTAATTTTTTTGTATTTATGGGGGATTTATAAGGATTTCTCAAGTATTTTTACTATGTAAGGGGATTTGGTGTTGAAAATGTAAAAATGGGAGATAGGGAGAATATTTTGTAAATCAATTGGTTAAAGACCAAATTGAGCAAATTCTTTGTATAAAAAGGGGGCTTGAGGTGAGGTTTGAATCAAGTTCTCTTTCAGGTGACGAAGTCTTGAAGCTGTGGAGATAATCGAAAGAGAGGTCTTGTAGAGATTCCATTCTTGCACGTCAGAGCGATGTTATGCTGCCGAAGTGCTTGGAGAATGGTTGTGGTGCTTTGTAATTGATTTTTGGAGATAATCGGATCGGTCTCTCTATTGGAGTGGACCCGGAGACGTAGTCACGTTGTGACGAACTCCGTTATCAACTGTTTGCACTTCTCTTCTTCTCTCTCTCATCTTCTATCAGTTTTGTTAATTTCTGTTAAATCACCTTGTTATTACTTTCATTCTGTTATTTCCTTAAGTTAATTTCGATTTAATTAACTTGAAATAATCATTGTAAAAGCATTGTAAAAGTTTAAGCATTTAAACTGCAATCTAGTCTAGATCCTATACAGATCAAGTTGGTATCAGAGCTCAGTTGACTATTATTGCAGTTATTTGTCTTTTTGAATGCTAACGAGATCCAGGATTCAGAAGGGCGAAGGCAAGCTCGAAGACTTTGATCCTGAGATCGGAAAGCGTAGATCATTTCCAAAGATGTCAGTTTCTGGAATGGAGGTTCCTGAAGAAATCAGTGAGCAGGAATTTCGAAGAGCATTCCTTGAGATGAAGGCTAAGGTGGACATTCTTTTTCAAGAGAGACAAGAGTGGAAAGGACGTGAAGAAGGTTCGTCGAAGCAAGAAGATCGCAAAGACAAGAAAGGGAAACATCATGGAGATGGTGACAAGCAACCAGATCCACCCTCTTCTTCTTCTTCTCCCTCTTCTCCTTCTTCTCCATCTTTTCCTCATTCTATTTCTTCTAATCCTTTCAAGAGTGGGTATAAGCCTAAAATTAAATTGGATGTAAAATTTGATTTGCCTAAATATTGTGGTGAACTTAATGCTGAAAAATTAGACGATTGGATACAACAAATAGAGGTTTACTGTAGAGTCCAGAACCTATTTGATGATGTTGATAGGATCCAATTAGCTACTCTTCGTTTAGGAGGTACAGCCTTAACCTGGTGGGAGAGTAAGTCTAAGGCAGAAGTTTCACAACATGGTAAAGTCAGTTTAACTTGGGCAGAGTTTGTTAATGCTTTGAAGAAGCAGTTTTATCCCTTAGGACATATGCAGCAGTTAATGATGGACTGGCAAATGTTTAGGCAAGGGAAGGGTCAAACTGTCCAAGAGTACACCCATGAGTTCAGGAAAAGGGCTATTTCTTTGAATGTTCCTTTGTATACCCAAGACACGTTGTTGAAGTACATAGGAGGTCTACATTCCTACCTTAGGCATTCCATTTTGGTTTTGAACCCTTGCAATTTGGATGAAGTGTCTGTTCAAGCTACACACTTAGAGTCAAGGGGTAAAGGATCTTTCATTGACAAGTTTGATAATGATGTAAAGAAATCTTCTAAGAATTTAGAGACAGGGAAAGGAAAGAAGGCAGCTACAATTAAGAAGGATGAGAAACTTTCTTGCACTCATTGTGACAAGGAAGGTCATGATGAAAATCACTGTTGGAAGTTACATCCCGAATTGAGGCCTAAGTGGGCTCAAAGATGGAATCAGAAACAGAAAGGTAAGGACAAATCCACGAATGTTGTTATGGATCTTGGTTCAGATTCAGATGATGAAACTAAGATAACAGCTATGGGGTTAAAAGGTAAAGCCTCTATTTCTGGTGTTTCTGTTGCAAGTTGTGCTTCTTCTTCTACAGTTAATGGTTTATCTGAAGATGCAAAAAGGAATGAGCTTTTTCATTTAAGGGTTATGGCTAAGAACACTAAAATTGATGCACTCATAGATAGTAGATCTCAGGTTAATCTGATTTCAGAAAGTGTTGTAAATAACTTGGGATTAAGAACTACACCACATAAGAAACCTTATCCACTAGGTTGGATTTGTGAAAATGATAAGCTGCAAGTAACGAAACAATGCACCTTAAGGTTCACAATTACTAGTAAATTTGTGGATGAAGTACAGTTTGATGTAGTTCCATTGGATATCTGTGGGATAGTGCTTGGTAGCCCTTACTTATATGACAGGAAAGCTATATTCTACAGGCAACAAAATCATTATCATTTGTTTAAGGATGGCATTCAGTACATAGTACATTCTCGCAAGATTAAGACTGATCAATCTTTTGCAAATACAGGACAGTTAGAGAGGGTAATTAATGCAAGTAAGGAATTAACTCTGATGTCTGTCAGTACAGGTGGTTCTAAACATGAACTTGGAGTAGCTAACCAGGGTCAGAAGTTGCAGGATGCACTTGCAGTACAGCATGAGAAAATGATGCTTGAAAGCATTGATGGATCCTTGGGTAATAATGTTCCTGTTGTGAAGGATCGATATGTTGTTGACTTAATTTCTTTCATTTCTGCATTGATGTTCAGCTTGATGCTAGTCAATTTTTGTTGGTTAGTGGCTACGACATTGGATGTAGATGTTTATGGAAGTGATAACATTATGTTTATGTTCAACAACATTGTTGCAGTCTTTATTGTGCTTGTGAGTCAGGTTTTCAGATGTACAAAAGATACAGGACAAGTGGGGAGGCCAAGTCCTCACTTATTGTCAGAGTAAATGTCACTTTTGGAGGTCCAAAAGGTCTTCAGTGGGGAGGCCTGATCCGGTGGACATTTTTCAGTGGAAATTGAAGTGTCTCGTTTTTATCTAGAATCTGCACCATCAGAAAGAGCTCAGTGTCCCGGTTCCAACACAACTCAGACGGAGCAAAAAGGAGTCCGTTTGTGCAAGTTATGGCCAGTCAAACCTTGGGTCAAACTGGAATCAGAGGGCGTCTAGGAAGCGAAAAAAATGATGTCATCAAAAGTTGTCAAAGTTGGCATCATCGCGAAGAGCTCATCGCAAGCTTTCCAACGCAACTCGTTTCGTTGAAATCCGACATCGTATGCTCAAGATACAGCTGGTCAAAGTTTTAGGTTGACTTGGTGGACTTGAAGGTACAGTGATGACGTCATCATCCGTACAGCTGACGTCTGCACATAGCACGAAATTCAAAATGGACCAATCAAAAGTTGACACGTGGCAGTCCGTATGATCCGTACATGTCGACGTGGCACGATGATGTGGCAGGTGACGTCAGCAAAGGTCAGCGAATAATGTGTTGACACGTGTCATCCGTACATCCAGTCAGCGTAGACGTGGCATGTCCAATCAGCATCATAGTCAGCGTTGTCAGCGAATTAAATCTCACCACGTGGCACCCTCCTGGTGCGGCACGTGGCGGCGCTAGTTGTTTTGTTAGCAAAAGGTTAAACCGGCGTGGATGGGACTCGACCTCCCGACCACCCACGGGCGAGATTTCCGGGTGGCCATTCCACCAAATCGGCGGCCGTTATTTATATATGGAAGTTGGTTGCTTTTGTTAAGTTGGTAATCAAATTTGTTGGAAATTTGTGGCCGGTAGGATTTGAACCCGTAACCGGCGGGTTTCCAAAACGGTTTTCCACCGCTCGGCCATTGAGCCCGTTTGAAATATATTTGGCAGCGGTGGCATTTGTTAACTGTTGAAACCGGATGCCTTATTATTAAAAACAACTCCCCTATAAAATAAATTAAAACCAACTATAATCCTTTTTAAAGGATTTAATCAAACCTCCCAAACGGCAAAAGCCCGAGAATAAATAAATGGAAGGGCTTAAATTATTTTAGGGAGATTTTTAAATTAATTTTTTTGTATTTATGGGGGATTTATAAGGATTTCTCAAGTATTTTTACTATGTAAGGGGATTTGGTGTTGAAAATGTAAAAATGGGAGATAGGGAGAATATTTTGTAAATCAATTGGTTAAAGACCAAATTGAGCAAATTCTTTGTATAAAAAGGGGGCTTGAGGTGAGGTTTGAATCAAGTTCTCTTTCAGGTGACGAAGTCTTGAAGCTGTGGAGATAATCGAAAGAGAGGTCTTGTAGAGATTCCATTCTTGCACGTCAGAGTGATGTTATGCTGCTGAAGTGCTTGGAGAATGGTTGTGGTGCTTTGTAATTGATTTTTGGAGATAATCGGATCGGTCTCTCTATTGGAGTGGACCCGGAGACGTAGTCACGTTGTGACGAACTCCGTTATCAACTGTTTGCACTTCTCTTCTTCTCTCTCTCATCTTCTATCAGTTTTGTTAATTTCTGTTAAATCACCTTGTTATTAATTTCATTCTGTTATTTCCTTAAGTTAATTTCGATTTAATTAACTTGAAATAATCATTGTAAAAGCATTGTAAAATTTTAAGCATTTAAACTGCAATCTAGTCTAGATCCTATACAGATCAGACCTAGACCCCATGCTCATAGGATATTGATACCTACTTTGCCACCACCACTTACTCCACTTGGATATCCTCCAAATCCACCCACACCACCACTAGTTCCACCTACATCACCACCACCAAATAGGCTTGAGTATCCACCAATTTGGCCTATATCACCACCTGCTCAACCATTCCCACCCATGGCTTTCTTTGTGAATAATCCTTGCCCATTAGGGACTATTCCTGGAGGAATCCATGACTTACCAAAGAACCCAGAAAAGTTTTGTCGTAAGTACATACATGGTGAATCAAGAAGTGCTCAAGAGCACATAAAAGCATTCAAAGATGCTTTCACATGAGCTCAAGTTTCTCATCAAGACGTGGTATGTAGATTGTTTCCTTACTGTTTAGGAGATATGACATATAAATGGTATTTAAATTTGCCTCGGGGATCCATTCTGGGTTGGACAGATTTAGAAAATGCATTAATTAATTAATTTCAGGTTTATGTGGACCATGCCATTTTGTATCACAAGTTTTCCACCATAAGAAAGGAACATCATGAGCCACTACCTCTTTTCAATACGAGATTCCAAATAATGTTTCGTAGGTTGCAAGACCCTTATCTAGTAGCTGAGAATATTGCCATACAGGCATATTTGAGAGCTGTTGATCCTTTAATTGGCCTATTTTTGCAAAGGACTTATGCTGCCAATGAAATAAACTCTTTGTCTAAAGTGTATCACTTAGCCGTGAAATTGCAACAACAGATAAGTCTGCAATCAAGAAGTTTAGGAACAACTGTTCCTCCCATGAATTATCAGATGCCTAACCCACCATTGTACAACATTGTCCCAGGGATGTCTTACTCCCAATATGGACCTATGTCCGAGTTACAAGCTCCACCTACCATGCCCTTCTTCAGCAATGGCATGCAAGATTCTTCCCAACAACCTCCAAATCAACAACAACAAGTGGGAGGATCAACCCATGTTCATTCCCCAGCCATAATGTAAAATGTGCAAAATGACTCTATCTCAAATGTCTAATAACATGGCACAACTTAGGCAAAATACTCCCCACAACCAAAATCAAAATTATCAAAATAAGGGAGGTTACAACAACCAGGGAAATTACTCCAATCAGAATGGGAGTCAAAACACCGACCACAACTTTCAGAATCAAAATTCCTCTAACCAAAATTACCAAAATAAAAACAGAGGATATAACCAGAGGTTCAATAACAACAATAGACAGTGGAACAATGGACCTAACAATGGGGGATTTCCCCATAAATATCATCCAGGTGAGGAGAGACCACATACAAATAATGTAGCTGACCTTAATCTCATGACTAATTGGTGCAAATTACATGATACTGCAGCACAATCTGAGGTTAATTGCCCTGAAATGGAGAAAATTGTAAAAATTGCACAAGCTGATTCCCATCCTCCAGTAGGAAATTCCAATCAGGATAATGGACCAGTAAGTACTGCTATGAATTATGAGACAATTGAAGAGAAGTATCAATTCACCATGCAGGGAGACAATGGGCCAAAGGAGGATGTATATGATGCCCAAGCTTTTTAGTCTAAAGGTGGTCACTTTCTGATAAATCAGAATAAGGGCCCATTTACTACATTTGCACCTCCCAACAATATGGTCCCACTTAACCAGAATGCAGATAATAATCCACCACCACCAAAGGGACCTTCTAATTATCAGAATAGAGGTAATCCACCTCCTTTTCCTAAATATCAAATTAGGAATGACTTAGAGTTTAATTTTATTGCAGAATTATAGAGGTAGAAGACATCATTGTCATTCTTTGACATCATGAAGTGGTGCCCAGCTCAACGAGAAGTTGTATTGAAGGCTTTGGAAGAATCAAATCGCTTAAAGGGAAAAGGTAAAGTGACTCCAACAAAGGAGACAAATGTAGCCATTTATAAAAGTAAGAACAGTACCCCACCTTTTCTTTTAAGTTTAAGAATTTTTGAAAAGAATTTGCACAATTGTTTATTGGATTCTGGAGCACGGGAAATGTCATTCCTTTTTTGATATGTAATAAGTTAGGATTAAGTCCTATCCCAACCAATAAGAAGGTGATTCAGTTGGATAAAACTGAAGTCAATGTTGTAGGAGAACTAAAGAACATGCATGTGCAGGTTGGATCAGATCCAAGGATCCAAACCTACATAGATATCCAAGTGGTTGATATCCCAGAAACATATGGTATGCTCCTAAGTCGGGAGCTAATGAAGAGTATAGGGGGATATTTATCCTTGGATTTCTCTCACATGTGGTTACCCTAGAAAGGGGTTGCAACACAAATAAGAATTGAAAGTGAACCAAGACTCAAGCACATGATCATATAGTATGATGCTTCAAATGAAGTAGCATATTTTGAGACTGAGATAGGAGTTTACAAACAAGAGGAAGTCCTTACTTTATCTGTGCTTAATCCCGGGGATACATTTCCCCTAGAACATATTGACCCAATGATCTACATCAATCAAAAAGTTCTAATAAGGAAGTTGCAACAAGACAAGCTGGTTTTAGGAGATGAAATTGATCTGAGTAGTTTGTTACTTCCTAATTGGTGTTGGATTTATTATCATAATCATTCAGAGTTAACATGCCAATCATGCTTAGATATCTTAAGTCATGTAGAATAGCCCCAACAATTATGTCAAGAAGAACTCCTGACCCCTATCAATGAGTTTTCTTTCAAAGTTAAGGATGCTACCATTCTTACTCGGGCTAGTTTTTCTCAAGAGGAAGTTTCCTCACCGGTAGAGTAGACTCAGATTTTATGTTCTAAAATTCAAGAAGAGGTCGAGGTTTCCCAATTCCTATTCAATACACCTACCCCAGGTGCTTTGCCAATTCCCAAGGCATGGATGAAAGATGAGTTCAACTGTAATTTAACTCACGAAACTATTCAAGAAGTTATTCCTGAGCAGGCTGAAAACATAGAAAAATCCTCAAATGAGCTTAACCCCAAGTCAATTTTTCATGACCAGCAAAATTTCAAGCCACCACACATCTATAGTAAGTCATCTCCTATTGCCCCTAAGAAGAAAGTACTTCCAGCCAAAGACCAATTGTGGACTGTTAAATTTGATGGTTCGAAATCTAAAGCAAGAAGTGGAGCAGGGATTGAATTAACCAATCCAAAAGGAAAAAATTACTTTTCTTCTTATAGATTACAATTTGGTTGCGCAAAAAATGTGGTTGAGTATGAAGCACTTGCTCGAGGTCTTATGTTTTCTCATAAGAAGAAGGTTACTGCTCTCACAATTATGGGAGATTCTGAGGTGATTGTAAAATAGGTACGTAGCCAATATACATGTCATAACAAAAGACTGGCTTCATACAAAAATAGAGTTTGGAATTTAATTGAATACTTTGATGCTTTTAGGATTAGTCTCATCCCTAGAGAAGCCAATCACATTGCAGATGTGCTTGCTGTTGCTTCTAGTAATTTGGAACCCATGCAAGACTCTGATCTAAAGAGATTTTCAGTTGAGTTGATTTCAGTCCCAGTTGTTCCGGATAATGTTTGACACTTTCAGGTATTTGATGATGATCAACACATATTGGCCTTTTTGGAAAGTTCTGATGTTTTTGAAGGGAAGATAATAGATGAATCTGAAAGAGATCAGGGATATTCGGATCCTAAGAAATAGAGTCCAGAAGGGATATTGGATTTGAAAATTAATAGCATTCCAAAGGGGATGGTTGCTTTGGAGAGGATATTTGGCTCAGACCCACAGGCTCGTCAAAGGGTGCCTACAGAGAGTGAGGGAGGTAAGTATGAATCTGTTAATTTGACTCACTCAGGCCCAGAAAGGAATGTTCTTATAGGAAAGACTTGTACTCAAGAAATCAAGGACAAGTTAATCAAGGTCTTGGAGTAGAATATTGAAGCTATTGCTTGGAGTTATGATGATTTAAAAACTTTTGACACTTGAGTGATCACTCACACCATACCTCTCAAGCCAGAAGCCAAGACTTTTTGCCAGAAGCAATGCCCAATCAATGCTTTAATTGAGCCCTTGATCCAGAAAGAGGTACAAAAACTTTTATCTGGTAGAATAATCTTTTCGGTTAGACATTCTACCTGGGTGGCTAATTTAGTTCCTATGCGCAAGAAGAATGGTGAGATCAGATTATATGTGGATTTTAGGAATCTAAACAAGGCCTCTGAGAAAGATAATTATCCATTGCCTTCTCTTGATGAAGTATTACAAAAGGTTAATGGATTCTAGATGATGTCATTCTTGGATTATTATTCGAGATACAATCAAGTCCTTGTTAATCAGGAGGATAGGATGAAGACTGCTTTCACCACCAAATGGGGCACATTTTCTTACAGGAGAATGCCATTTGGTATCATAAATTCTGGAGCTACTTTCCAAAGAGCAATGGATGTAGCTTTCAAAGATCTGATAGGAAAATGTATAATCATTTATGTAGATGATTTAACCATCTTCTCTAGGAATAACGAAGACCATGCTGCTAACCTGGAAAAGGTTCTAAAGAAATGTATAAGTTATGGTGTCTCTGTTAATACAAAGAAATGTGTGTTTGGAGTATCTGAAGGGAAACTCTTAGGTTACATTATATCAGAGGAAGGGATATATATAGATCCTGACCAAGTAGAGACCATCTTTGAAATTGAAAAAGCCAGGCAGCAAGAAAGAAATGAGGTCCTTCTTTGGAAGGATCAATTTTGTTAGAAAGCTCATAACAGGGTTTGCAGAGATTGTTAAACCTTTAAATGAAATGATGAAGAAAGATGCAAAAATTGAGTGGAGTGAAGAGGCTAAATCTACTTTCATGTAGATTAAATAGTCTATATCTAAGGCACCTATTTTGACAAGCCCAAATTATCTTAAACCTTTTTATATCTATTCCTTTCCATCTGACCATTCATGTGCAACCGTTTTAACACAACGAAGAGAGGAGAGTGAGGAAAGACCTATTACCTTTATGAGCTCTCCACTTAAGAATGCAGAAGTGAGGTATTTGCCACTGGAAAAACAAGCCTTTGCTTTAGTATGAGCAATAAAGAAGTTCAGACATTACATAATTCGAAGTTAAGCAATGGCCATAGTTCTAGATCCATCTGTGAAGTCCCTTCTGATGCAAAGTGAATTGGGAGAATGAAGAGGGAAGTGGATGACAATCTTACAGGAATTTGACTTAGAGATTCATCCAATGACACTTTTTTGAGGACAAGGTTTATCAAAAGCAATGACAGAAGTGGACAAAAATATGTCAACAGTACACTGTTCAATCATTCACTAAGGATCCCTGGTATATAGATTTGATTTTCTTCCTCCTCAACAATAGATATCCAGAGGGAATGAATGCTACTCAAAGGAGAGTATTGAGGATAAAGAGTGCTCATTACATGCTTAAAGGGGGATCTATCTACAAAAAGAATTTACCTACGCTGTTTGGATCAGCAAGAGGCTAAGCATGTTATTTCTGAGTTTCATGGAAGGCATGAAATAGGGCATGGGTTTGCTGATGCTTTGGCTCATCAAATTCTAAGATTAGGCTATTATTGGCCTTATGTATTTTGAGATGCACATCAACATGTTAGGAATTGTCATGTATGCCAAACTTCTACACCTAGGGAAAGAAATCTTGCAATTCCTTTACAACCAGTATATGAGGTAAGGCCATTTTCTCAATGGGCACTTGATTTTGTAGGTGTAATTAATCCAAATTATTCTGCAAGTCATAAATTCATCTTGACTACAACTGACTACTGTACACGTTGGACTTAGGCCCAACCTTGCAAGAATAGCACCACAGAGGTGGTCATCAAGTTTCTGACTGAGAACATCACAACCAGGTTTGGATTTCCATTTTCTCTGGTATGTGATAATGGCCCCGCTTTTTCTTTTGTTGAATTCATTTCATGGGCATATGAGCATAAAATTGTTTTAAAGTATTCTTCCAATTACTACCCTCAGGGAAATGGAGTGGCTGAGTCCACAAATAAAAACTTGTTGGAAGTAATAAGAAAGTTGTTAGAGAATAATCCTAGGTACTGGCACACCCAGTTGAGATTTTCCTTATGGGCAGATCGAACCAGAATCAAAGCAGCTCTAGGAAATTCACCTTTTAAGTTAGTCTATGGCCAAGACCTTGTCTTCCCAATCCATTTACAGATACCTATTCTTAAGTTCATGCAGGAATTTTATACTAAGGATGATAGGATTGAGGTTAGACTACTTAATTTACTGAACATGGAAGAGCAAAGAGATGTTGCTTTGCAACAATTCTCTAAGCATCAGGCTGTTGTCAAACATTGGTTTGACAAAAGAGCCAAGATAAAAAGATTTTAGGATATCAGATCTTGTGTTATTATGGGATAAGGCCAGAGAGAAGAAAGGAGATCACCAAAAGTTTGATAGACTTTGGTTAGGTCCTTATCAAGTGGCTAAGATACTAGGTGAGAATGCTTTTTGTTTAAGTACCTTAACAGGAGAGCCTGTTCCATTGCCAGTTAATGGTCATTTTCTCAAACACTATTTTGGTGCATAGGGAGGTCTGATGTTTTAAAGAAAATGTATTATACTGTATCATATGTAATTAAGTTTCTATTTTTTTTAGTTTTTGTGTTTGTTTGTTCTCTTTCTTTGTTTGGTTTGTTTGTTTTGTTTTGACTTGTTTCATTGGGGATCCTCATTTTGTTCATCTCAAGACAAGGGGTTGTTATTCAAAGTATTCTACTGGTACTAGGAGAGAAATTGGTTTAGATATTTTCATCATCATCAGTGAAAAGGATTTCATTCTGAAACTCATGTTTTATGACCATTCTAGTTTGAGTTTGAAAAGTTATTAAGGATAGAAGATACATTGTGAATATCTCATGAATTATGATCAAAGATCTGTCACCAAATTAGAAAAACATCTACCTAAGTAAATACCTATTTGTTTTGGAGTGGCTCTACCCTTTGGTTCAGGTGAAAAATCCGATTCCAAGACTATCATGAAATCCATAGTAGTTCTCAACCCATGTTTCAGATTCATTATGTCTGAGTATTGAGGAAGGTGCATAAAATATTTCCACAAGCAAGGCTTTAAAAGCATGATAATAAAAAAAAAGATAAGAGAGAAGAAGGAAAACTCAATATCAAGTGGGTAATCAAGTATCTCTATCGGGGCTATGGATGCCTGGCTGGCATTAGAACAATGCTTTGAGAGAACTAGAGGTATCTCTGTTGGGGCTATGGATGCCTATCTGGCAACAGAGCAATTCCTAGGATTTTATTGCACGATAGTTAAAGGACTCAACCTATGTAGCTTGAATCTTAGGTATAGTTGTTCAGGAACATAGAAAGTATCTATAAAGAATGATGCACAATATAGGCACACACTCAAATTCAGAAGTAACTCATGAGCACATATATCTAAAATTCTAGCTCAACCTTATTCTAGATATATCTAATCTTATTCAAGTAAGGATGATTCATGAACCAAGTAGTTTTAGGGTGACTGAAATTTTCTTTGGGTATCTTGAAAATGGGTAAACCATTTTCCTAGCTGAGTCACCATTTGTTATGCCTTGCATAACCACCCCATATTTTTCCTTGGTCAAAATGGGTCCCCCTTTATGTTTTTATCCTTGGTTGATTTTCAAACAAAGTTTGGGGTCTTTTGTTTCCAACACTTTGTTTTTCTTTGGTTTAGTCTGTCGGGACCAGAATCGGAACTAAATCAGGTTTTGAAACTTTCTTTAAAACTCATTCCGATCTCCATCCTGACGGTCTTTCTTTTAAACCTTTTGTCCTGTCTTTGTCGGAGTCAGAGCCAGAGTGGAAGTTAAGTCGGTCTTTTATTCAAAATTCCAAAATCAATTTTGATCTCGCTTCCGCCTCCTCTTTTTGGACTTTTGATTTGGACTAAGTTTTTATGTTATGTTTTCTTGTGTCGGTCGTTTTGTTTTATTTTGTTGTTTTGTTTCGCTTTTCTCTTTGTTGGTGGAACTAGACCTAGAATGGGAACCAAGTTGAGAAATTACTCAAATTTCCAGATCCATTTTAATTTCTGGTTCCGCTCTTGCTGGGTTTTGGTCGTTGACTTTTTATTGAAGTCATCGGACAATAATGGGCCAGTTCTTTTGCAATTTTGACTCCACTCTACTCCATTGATGGAATTAATGATAGGTTCCAGGCATTCATGAAACTGCTAGTTTTTACCTTAATTAGGATTAAACACGTAGTTATCATTATTGTTGTTAAGAAATCGAAGAGCAAAGTAGAGCAGCAGACGAGTTTTTTTGGAGTGAATCGATTGAAAGAAGAGGAGACAGTTGCTTGCGGATTTCTTCAAAAGGTTTACCTATTTATTTGCATTCAAGGTAGGGTTCCTATTCTCGTTCTTCTTTTATTTACTTTCGCGTTTTCTTGTTTTTGTTCATGTTAGATCATTTTTGCTTTGGGCGGGTTTGTGTTTCTCAGCGGGTTTGCATGATTATTTTTTCTTTGTTTTTGTTTGTTTGTTGTTCTTGTCTTCAATTTTTTTTCTTTTGTATATGGATTTCTTTGTTTTAGGGCACAGTCGTTTTCATTTTTTTGTTGTGATCGCGTCGTGCTGCTTTGGTTTTTAATTACATAGATTAAATTAGGGTGTTACAGTGAGATAGGTTAAATTCAGGTTTTATAGTGAGTAGGGTTTAGTAAATGGTAGTTTTTACTTAGAATCTTTTGTGCACTCAGTCTGGTTAGTTTAGAAAGGGTTAAATTTGTGCCCTAGTTTTTATATCGAGTTTATTTTAGATTAGGGTTTAGATGCATTTCTGTATTCACGTTTTCAAATTTTAAATATGATGCCCTAAAAGTACAGTCACCCCTGGTCATATGGGGATGGTCTTATCATTTTATATGTTAGCCCCTTTTCATTTAATATGACCTAGTCTTTAATCAGGAAGATATACATTAAAATGTTAAAATCATTTATGATGTCATGGTCAACCTAGGTAGAAGCAGGATCAGAATTGATTTAGATTTTTGGTGTATTTTATAATTAGTGTCGATTCCATTTTCTATCCCGTCTCCAACTCCGCTTATAGTGAGAAGCTTTATTTCTAAATAATGATAACCTAGTTGGAAGCAGAATCAGAACCGAAATGGAATATGAAAATAGAAAATCTGAAAGAAACCAAGTCTGTTTCCATTTCAGTCCTAATTCCGATCACCATTCCAGTTCCAACTCCGAGCCTGCTTGTTATTATTGAAATGTCGATAATAGTTTTGGCTCTGAGACCGATAGTGTTTTAAAGAAGACTGTTTAGAATGTTTTATGTTTGGTTCCACTTCCGATGTATGTATGAAAGGTATGAATTTAGGGCATATTTTGTGATGTTTATTCAAGGATCTAACTAGAGGTTTTGTTGCAGGAAAGCTAAAGAATGTCGGGAACATTAGGAGAAGCCTCCCAAAGGAACCGGCTTACAAGAACATCAAAGGAAACACCTAAGCCCAAGAAGATAAAGCTAGAACAGTTACCTTATACCTTGATGTATTACCACAGGAGTCCTATTGCCATTGCAAGAAAAGTAGAATCGGATTGGTCTGACATAACTGATACCAATATGGGCTAATACAACTTTGAGGAATCATATGCTGACACATTCAATGAGGAAGTGATACCTAGAACTAAAATAATAGTGGATTCCGGTTTGGCTCATATCACCTTGTTTCCTCTATCAATCCAATGCCTGGAGTTAATTATGATAGTAGCTAGTGCTTACAATCCAGCCACTAGACAGTGTATGGATTCTAAGGACAATGTGATTATTGATCTCACTCCTCAAATGTTTCAAACTATGTTTAGTGTCCCGGATCCAAAGAACTTGGTGTAGTTAACTGAGGCAGAGGCCCTAAAGAAATATAGAATATACAAGGAATCCAACAAGTCTCACTTGAACAAAAGGTGGTAAAAAACAGAGAAGAAGTCTCTAACCAAGCTCTCAGACCAACCAAAGAGGGCAGATTTTTATAAAGAAGTATTAGATGTAATAATGATGTTGTCTAGGGCCTTTGGGAAGAGAGATTCCTTTCATTTCAAGGAGTGGATGTTTCCCTTCATCCAGATAATCTAAAATGGCACCCAACAATTCGATTGGCCGATGATTTTTTCAGATGCCATTCATGATCAATTGACCAGGATTAGGGAAACTAAATGATTTTTCATGACTTCTTATATTGTGTATGTAGCAGCAAGAGTAGGTATCTTCCCAGGTCTGAACAGAGTGGGGATAATAGGAGAGGCTGAGGGATAGAAGAAAGTATGGGATCAATATAACCAGCTGTCCCTACAGATTGCTGAGACTCAATTCAGAAGGGTTAATGATGCATTCCTATATGTGATCATTAACCAACTCAATGGAGATGCTGGGTACAGAGTGAGCCAAGAAGCTATGAAATTTATCACTGAATGGGGATGTTGGTACATTCAATACCCCAAGTTCACATAATTTAGGCTAGCTGGATTTGAAGGTCATCCACATTTGCTGCCAAGGTGTTGCAATAATAGGATAGTGTTGATGGAATTTGTTTACCACACTCCGGGGGTTAATGCCCGATTTGCATTGAAACACAAAACAAGATGTCATAAGTTCCTCATGCAGTTGGATGAATACAGTTGTCAGCATCTAGTGGGAGCAAAGGTAGTGTGTAGTGAGTTGATACATCTAAAAATAGGTTTGTATACAACTCAAAGGTACTTTGACCCAAAGAATAAAATGAATGCCTTTCTACCCTCTAGTTTTGATAGAAATTTCAAATTATTGGAGGATCTCTGGAGTGACGGGTAGGATGAGTATGATCACAGAAAGAAGAATTATAAGAGGTTACCCGTCTCACTCATGGTAGAGCTTGGGATCATAAATGACATTCCTGACACATTGGTGCATGATGGAGTTGTATTGGATCTATCGTATGAAGCTTTAAACATTGGGAGTAAAATCCTGGATCCTATTGACTGGGACAGTGAGGAAACCATTGACATTAAGCAGGTAGGGCGAGCAGTCTTGGATAGGAGCATTCAATGGGTGGTTCTAAGAACCAAAAATCCTTAAGGACTAGCTCCTAAAAAGGGGAAAGGATATAAAAGGATCAAAAGAAAGACACCCCCCAAGGAGCCTTCGGAGTTCCTCCCTCTAGATATTGAAGAAATAGAGCTTGAAGCAACAGTTCAAGATGAACCAGAGACACAAGAGGGAGATGCCCAAATAGGACCAGTTGCTTCAACACCTGCATTAGGTGAATTCCCTACTCAAGTCACACTTGCAAAGCAGAAAAGTGAAGAAGTGCAAAAAGGGACTCTTCATAATATTGTTGAATCCATGAAGGGAAAAGAAGTAGAGGTAGAAATTCATGATATTGGAACAGAATTTGATGAGACTCTGTCATAGAGGGATGTGTAAGAAAATATGCCTCTAGAGGAGGATACTGAATAGGTGTTGATAGAGGAGGATCAGTGGTCATTATTTGAAGAAGCCAAGAAGGCTGCTGATGATCAATAACTTGCTGCAGCAATAGAGAAACAAAAGGTAATTGATGCCAAGGTACAAGTTGATTCCATATTGTAGCAACAAAACATAGAAGCTAAGTCAAAGGCTGATGAAATAGAGCATAAACAAAGGCAAAAAGAACATGAGCTCAAGGGCAAGGAAGAAAATGAAAAATTAGAATTAATACAAAAAATTCATGACCTTGAGGAGGAAAAGGCAAGACATCGAATGGAGAGGGAAGTTCTGATAGCTAAGCTAAAGCATGTTGAAGAAGCTCACAAAAAGAAAGAGGAAGCATAACGATTGCAAAAGAACAAAGAGGCAGAACTGATCAAAAAGGAACAAGAAGAAAAAGAAGATGCAGAAAAGCTTAAAGCGTTAGAGGAAAAAAGAAAAAGGGAATTGGAGAAGGAAAGGTTAGAAGAAAAAAGATTAGAAGAAGAAAGGTTGAAGAAGGAGGAAGAAGATAAGAGAATACAAGAACAAAAGTACAAAGAGGAAGCTGAAAAGTTGGCACAAACAAGTGTGGAACAAGAGCATCAATAGAAATAGAGGGTTGATTTGCAACCTCAAATAAATGTGCAACCTCCCTTAGCTACTACCTCCTCTTCTTCAACTATGATGACTGTTACTCTAGGTGCTCCCACTTGGTTGAAATTAGATTTTCAAAAGAGAGCATTGAAACCTTCTCAACCTCTCAATTGGGAGGATATGATGAAGGAGATTGAGACAAAAAGGCCTAAAAAGAAGGCCAAGATCTTGCATTCTACTAGGCTAACTGACAAAGGAGAAATTGTGGCTGAATGTGCTATACCAATGATAGACAAGGAGGTAGGAGGCATGCAATTGATAGATTATTAGCTAGGCACTGTTAATTTGGGGAGACCTACCAGAGATGAGAAAATGAATTTAATTGATGTGGTAGCATCCTCAACCAAGTCAAGAATGCTGAAGGACAAATAATGGAAAGATGAGCTTAAGGCTCAGTTAGATCAGCTGCATGTTTTTCTGAAAAGTGTTTCTGCTCCAAGATCACAACAGGTTGTTGCTATTGAGACCCCAATTTTGCTGAGAAAGAAGGAAGTAGATGATTTGGTACAGGTGAGGGGCAAGGCATAAGTGTTGGATCGATGGGTTGATAAGTTGAATCAATAAATAAATAAAGTATTGGAAGACAGTTCCGAGATCTACAAAGTGACTAAGGGACTGATAGAAGAAATGAATCAATATGTTAAAACATTGGAAGCACAGGAAGAGTACAAAGGGTACAACCAGAAATTAAAATAAGTTAATAAATTACCAAAAACTATTCTCCTAGTACAATCGATGCTAGAAGAAGATAATAAAGATTTCTCGGAGAAAACTTCTTGCATACTCCGGTTTAGATCAGATTTTCTGTATAAGCGTAGAAATGAAGTTCAAGATTTTGTTAAGGATCTAAGTGAACAGTTTGAGGAGTTGGAAGCTATCATTTCTATCATAGTTTATGTGGAGGTACTAGTAAAGGAAGGTCTACCTTTAAGCCAAATAAAGGAGAAGTGGAATGAAAGATTTAGAAATATCATGCAAAAAGGGGATGATGGTGAAGATCTTCTGCTAGACTGACTAATGGATGTTAAAGAAGAAATAAGAGAAGGTAATAGGGAGTTGACAAAGCTGAAGGATATGAGAGGGTTTGTTGTAGTAGAGTTGGAAAGAATTAAGTTTGAAGACAGCTGGATTGATGGGCCTGAATTGGACATACTGCAACAAGTCTTCTCTAGTTTTGATGAGTACATGGCCGAACAAACTTTGCATGCATAAAATCTCATGCATGCATGGCTTTCTTCTCTTCTTTGCATGTTGCATGCAGGACTGGCAGTTTTTGAAGCGCATGGCTTTCTTCTCTCCTATCTTATTTTTCTTCCAGTTTAACTGAGTTTCCAAGATAACTGTAATCCCTAAGAGGGTGGGTCGACTTAAAATATAAGAGGAGTTCAGATTTTTATATTTCTATAAATACCCTTATGGTATCATATTATAAAGGTCGGGTAATAGAGAATAGAATTGGCCACCTGATTGTAGGAGATAGATTTTTTTTGATAGTTGTTACAGAGATACATTGTACTTGATTTGCAGTTAAATAAAATTACAGGTTTACGAAATATGGTGTTATAATTAAGTTGTTTTACTTGATAAGGTTGATGAGTTATAATCTATCTGTATGCCAGTGATTGTGCTGAAGCATGATTGTTTCTTATGTGATGAAAGTCATTAGAAGAAGTTGGATTTAAGGATTATCTCATTAGATTATTGGTGAATTGGATTTATTGAAGTCTGTTGATCTATGATCTTGACAATGAATGAATGTGTGTTCTTTTTCAGAATCTTTAAAATAGTTATGATATGCGAATTGTGATGTTGAAATAAGCACTTTAGATGCATGAAATAGTATGGATTATTCTATAAATTATGTCATGCTTTGGTTTTCTTGATCTGTTGGAAAAAATTCATTGTTGAAGATATATGTCCGGATGCTAGATGAGTTTGATTCATGTTCACTAGTTTACCCTTTGATCTATCTTTTTCTTTTATTTAAAAAAAAAAACCCCTTTCATTGTGAAGAATAGCTTGATGAACAAGTCATTGCTTGTATTCTTTATTACTAGCATAGGCCCCTTGAATATTACAGTTGCATGAACCAATTGAGTGACACCAAACAGTTGAGAACCAACTACTAGGACCTTGGTAGTTAGGCTAGTATATGTTGTCTTTCTTTTTCAGGAGAAATAGAGTAGAAATATTCTATTTTAACGTTGTTTGTGTCATTTTCACCATCAACACATATCCTCGCTAAATAGGGAAGTGAAATACTGAATAGATTCATTTGAAATATCCTAAAAGGAAGAAATATTCTCTCCCCTATCATTGACCAAAATAGGAATAGAGTTACCATGAATCCTAGCCTTCATAGAATTAAAGAAGAAAGAAAAATTTACATCTCCTTCTCGGAGCCACTCAACTCGGGCTTTCTAATTGTATAAGACTTCCTCCCTCAACTCACACTCTTCCAAAGTTTTCAAGGACCTTGACTCCTCCTGCAATAGATTATTAGTCACCCCATTCTCCCTAATTATCCTCGTAATACCATCCAACTCAGCCTGTGCAACATACTTTGCTTGGAAGATATTTCCAAAGCATTGTTGGTTCGAATGCTTAAGCTAATACTTGAAAAACTAAAGAAGCTTTGAAAATACATCATTGCAGTACCATAGGAGGCTTTACCATACCTCCACCATTAAGAAACATAGCCATGAAGATTAGGATCATGCAACCACATAAGCTGAAATTTGAAAGAGGAATTCTGAGGCATCCGAGCATAAAGGATAGTAAGACTTATAGGCCAACGATCTGAATCCCTCCAATCCAAAATCTCAGAGCTAGAAGACCACATACCACCAACCCAAAAGAAGGAGACCATGAATCGATCTAGGTGTTTTGCAATGTAATCATCCCCAACCCTCTGATTGTTCCAAGTGAACTATCTATTTTCGGGCTTGATATCAAGAAGATTCAAGGCTGAGATATTGTCCTGAAGCAGCAACAACAAGGGCTCTAGCCTTGTCGTACCACCCCATTTATTAGCAATCTCAGTAATAGCATTAAAATCACCCCTTATGATCGAGGGGTGTAAGGAGACATGCTATAGAAAACTCGAATTTTGGACCACATGAGATGCTTACCCTGAAGCTCCATAGGTGCATACACACTAGAAAAAAGAATGAATTCCCCCATCTCAAAATAAGAGGCCACCATGGACAAAGAGGACTTAAAAACACCCACCATTGGGGGAAAATATTCCTAGGGTTTGATAGAAAGCCACACCCTCAAAAGTCCCCTGAGCACCAACACAATGGAATTCACCACTCTTCCAAAGCTTGGGCACTAAACCCATCATACACTCAACATAAAGCTTAGTCTCCTGTAGAAAGAGGACATCAAGAGAATGACACCGATCTAATTCCTGAATAAAATTTTGTCGAGGGCCACTGTTCAAGCCCCTAACATTTCATGACATCACAATCATTTCAAGGGGCCTGAGAACTAAAAATCCAGAGTCTTGTCTGACCCTCATTCCACCATAATCTCCCTTTTCATTCTAATCTTCTCCAAATCCTTCTTCCTACCAGGCATAGAAACTTTCTCCCCCCCCCCTTCTTAAGATATTTTTGCATAATACCCAATAGATGAGATGACTTACCATTCTTACCCACCTCTGAGCCCATTCTTTGCAAGGGATGAGACAAATCCTCACCACCCTTTAAAGCTTTAGTAGTAGGATCTGACTCCTCTTGAGCTAGATCTGCGTCCAAATTTAGTGTCCTATCAACCTACGAAGCAAGAGGGCCCCCAGGACTGAGCCTCTCCTTCCCTGAAGCTCCTACATCCTATTATAAGCATGTTGAGCCCAAAGTTACCTCCTACTGATGAACCTGCATAGCCTCCAAATAAGGTCTCGACTGTTCAGTATCCAAAGTCCCCTAATCCAAATTTAATAATCCTGAATTCACTTCCTGCTGGCTAAGATCATCCAACACCTCAAATATGTTAAAAGTTTCATCATCCTACCTTTCCTTCAAAGTCCTTTTCTGCCCCTTATTTTTGTTCTGAGCCCTGATATGAACAAAACCATCATCACCATCCCCACCACCCAGAATAGGATCCTTGCCCTTGTCAACCCTAGGTGAGGAATGAGGAGCTTGAGAAGAGGGAGCCTCCAGAGGCTTGGCCCTTGGAAATCTATGCAATAAGTGGCCATATTCGTGGAAAAGTCGACATCAAAAAGGTAAGGTTTCATAGTCTAGCTGGTACACCCATGAGTGAGATCTTGCACACACTTCTATAGAGTTTGGAAATGGTTTTCTTAAGTCAATTTCCACAAAAAATCGAGCATATTTTATTAACTTTTTGAACTGTGTCTATTGCGAAGAGCTAACTGATCTACCAAGCATCGAGTCAAATAAATGCAAAACATCATGCCAACATTCAACCGAGAGTCTCGAAAATCAAACCCAGATTGAAACCCGACTCAAAATCCCCTCGGCCGGATTGAAACCCGCATGCCATGGTTTAATAGACAAGCCCACCTGATTGTAAAAGTAAGGGCCTCCTTCGAACACCTTAATCCTATCTACCATACAATTGAATGTAACCATAAAATAGTTATTCGCTAGGATCCAAATCTCTATCTCCCCCACTGGCATCCATGTCCTCTAAGCCCAAGATTCCAAAAATTGCAACGAGATTATCAATCCCAAGAACTTATAGTAAAGAGAATGTCTTGAGTAGTACTCAATATCCTCAGCTAACATCTCCATTAGAATCACCATGTTCGGCCTCTCTTTGCATCTTTCTAGGCACCCATTAATCTTCAAAATTTGTGACCCCCCTAACGAACCCATCTCAGTCTTGTCTAGATCGAATGAAAAAAGGTTGTTATCAAAAAAATTCTCCACCTATGGCACAAGTTTTGAGGTAAACATAATGCAGAAATCCATCTTAGGGCTCACCCCCGATGACTCCCCATGCGGCATATTTACAAAGATGACCCTAAACGAGCATGCAAGCCCTCAGGTCCCTTGAACTCACCCTACCTAGCATAGAGGGAACCGAGCTGCCCCCCACTCAATTCAGAATGGGCTAGCCAGGCCAAAGGCTAAACCAAAAACCCTTCGATAAAGGCACACACCACGTCCTCAACCCTAAAACACCAGATCCACCAAGGTCACCAACACAACCAATTTTGGAGTCCTCTTGTGGCCCCTAGTACTCACACCAAATGTAGGCACCAAATTTCTATCCCCCACATGGAGAGAAGATGCCTCCTCAATGGCAAAAAATGGCTTCAAACTGCATGACCAAGGAGACAACAATGAACAAAATTTCACCACCGATTCAACCAACAGAAGCCTCCCCCCCGAACAACAGAAAAAACCCACCCCCGTGAAGCTCCAGATAATATGAATTTAGAACCGTCGTCCAAAAGTGCATGCAAGCACTGAATGACCACATGCAGGCCGAGCCTAGATGGCCGCGGCCTCCTGTGGAACTTGCAGAGCCATCATTTTCCTACATCATTTTTAAATTCAAAACATAAAGACCACTTAAATATATGGTCAAAGTTGAGAATTTTTTTTGGTGTTGGTTGATTCCTTTATAAAGTGTGACATGGGTTTTTACTTTTACTCATAAGAATAAATCAGAGTTTCAGTTGTATTTATATCAATCCATATTTGCTGAATTCGATAGAATTTTTAAAAGGTATAATAAAGATCTGGATAATCCACATGATTATACAACAACACATTTAAATGTTGGGCAAATCAAACCTCATATAACACATACGTTGTAACTTTAAGGCATTATGGCCCTACGACTAGCATGGAGTTATCATAGTATTGGCAAAATGGGTCCTCATACACAATTATTTTTTAATGTAATTAGCGAAATGTGTCCTCAAACGTAATTATTTTTTAATGTTATTGGCGAAATGGGTTCTCATACGTAATTATTTGTAAATTTTATTGGCGAAATGGGTCCTCACACACAATGAACATTTAATGATGTTGGCAAAACATGTCCTTGTAAACATGAAAGATTAATTAGATCAAATAGACGAGGAATCAACTAAGAAACAAGACAATTGATCTAATTAAGCCATATTCCAATGAGATTATTCACAAATATCAATTAATGCTCAAATAAAATATAAAATAGCAAAGCATTTCAAATGAACATCTAGCTAACAAATGCAAACATCAACCCCATTGGGGGATGAGTGTTGGATCTAATGAGGAGTGCTTAGGTTCAAGCCTAGTACATGGTTGAATTATGCAAAGCTTCAAAGGTTGATGATAATGGTGGTTCACAAATGGTCTCAAATTGTGATGGTGGGTATAAAATCCTACATAATAAGGTTGCTCAAATGATTGTGAATAGAAATTCACGTAAAATTAATACTATTTATAGAATTTTTGAAGGAATCAATGGTTAAGATAAAATTGGCTAATTAAGGGATGGAATTGAAGGAGAGAAGCTGACATGGATCAATGATCAAATCAAGGATTGAGATTTCTTAATGACATGGATAAATGATATTAATCAAGGGCTCAAAATTCTTGATACAAATGAAAATCCCTTAATTTTAGGAGCATGTGGGAGATATTTCCATGTGGAGGGAAATATTTGAATTTGAATTAGAGGAATATTCCATGAGAATATTCTTTGAATGATTGGAGGAAATTAGTCAATTAAACAATTAAGAATTATTGAATTGTGCAAGTGGAGGGAATTAAGACCTTAAATCAAATAATTTGCCTTGTGGGAATGTGAAATTTAATTAAACAAATTGTATGATTTAATCAAATGAGAAGATTTAGGAAATTTAATTAAATAATTTAAATTATTTAATCAAATAAGATGAAAATTAGTATGAAAGGGTGAATTAATCCAATAATATTAATTATTCAATTAATAGGAGAAAATAGTGAATTTAATTAAACAATTGACATTAGTTAATGAAATAGATGAAAAAAATAAGGTGAATTAGGAGAGAAATGGTGTTAATAATTAGAGTCAAGTGTTGTATATGATCGAGACATTTTTAAGTGTCTACATTTTGCACCTATTTGAAGCGAGGTACATGTTGTGTTGCTTCAAAGAACTAATATTGTCTAGGATGATACTGCTCAGATAAAAAACAATAATAAATTCTTGACCATTTTGGATGCCCTGTTGTGCCCTAATAGACGAAAGAATGCTAGTGTGTTACCCCCTCGAGAGATCGATAAAAAAAACTAACTTTCAGGTCAAGCTCACGAAAAAATCTATTTGATTAGTCCAATTTCACAGTAGATGAAGAACAAGTCCTAAGATCCTGATGGAACAACCATTGTAGGTTGTGATGTGAGAAAATGGAGATGCAAGGCTAAAAACCTATGTTTGACAATGCATGTATGTGAATTTGGGTGAATTGGAAGCTTATTTGCAAATTTTTCTTTGAGAATTTGAGAGAGCTTAGAGAGATTCTATGAGATTTCCTCTAGAGCATTTGACACTACGACGTGTTGAGTACTTCCCCTACAACACATAGTTTGATTATGTGAGTTCCAAAATCTAACAAACACAAGACCTACCCTAAAAAACTCTCCTTGCATGCATGTTTAGGTAACAAAATGTAGGGTAGATTAGGGAAAACAAAGGCATTTCTATTTGGGAAATGCTTCCAAAACCCAATGTGATGCATTTCCAAAATATAGCAATGCCTTTACATTAAGGTGTCATTGCTAGGCATATGCGTTATAGTTTAGAAAAACATGTTTGACACTATTGCTTTACACTGACACATATTCATGAAATATAGCAACGCTTCTACAAAGTTGCAAAGCCTCGCATTTGCTAAGTGATGTTGAAATGGTAACACATTTGGAGGATAGATGTGATTTTACATTTTAGCGATGCTATTACCAAATAGTGATGCTTTTTCTAAGTTGATGGAGTGATTTAATTTGAATTAAAGGATCACTTTTTCATATTTAGGCATCCTAACTTAGATTTTTTTTATTTTTAGCAAATTCAACTTTGTGCACATTGTGTGTGCAGGAGGTCTTCCATCTATTGCTTTCTACAGATTAGAGACCATAGATCCTTGAGTGAATAGTTGGACTAGGAGAGTTCGACACTATGTTTTTGGGAGTAGTCAGACTCTATCACATCACATATATGCTAGAGATTCAAACACACTTGGCACTGATGACTGTACTTATAAAGCAATGGAACTCAAAGACCTTGTCATTCCACCTACTAACAGGTGAGGCTACAATTAACCTAGAGGACGTCTGGCAGATGCTTAGGGTACCTATCCATGGAGATAGGATCATCTATAATGTAGACCTCAAGCTAGATACCATGTACGATGTATTAGGAGTTGAGGATCTTCTATTGGAGGGAGGTCGGATTGACTTGCGACGGTTCATTAACCAATCCAATGATATTGTATTAGTTATCATAGGGCTCATCATGGGAGTCCTCATGTTGGACAAGAGGAGTAGGTTGTTCAACCCTGGATGGGGCATAGTAATTTAGAGGATCATGGAGGATGTTTGTCTATATGCTTGAGGTCCATGCATTCTGGTGACTCTATACCATATATTTACTAGGTGGCGTATAGAGACAAGGCCAATATTTTTTTCAAAGTCATATTGTATTATACTAAAATTTGAAAACCTAAATGATTTAAACTATAAACCCCAAATCAAAATTCTAGCATAACATCAATGAAGAAATTTCTTAAATGAAAACACATGCAAAATGAAATTATACTATGAAAACCAAAACAAACATGAGCATTAAAAAGAAATCAAAATCCATTGTTATCCTATCTACAAGATCTTGTCTTTGCTCTCGGATTTTTGCAACAAAAAGCACAAGAGGCTATGTAGAATGGATTTTTATCAAAATGAGATTGGAGTTGTTTGAAAAGTGAGGAGATATTGAGCTTATATAGATATCCTCATGGGTGAATATATATTTGAGGAAGAATGTGGGATTAAAAGAGTGAGATGGAGAAATGATAATTATCCCATTTTAATTAAATGTAATTTATCATATGTTGGAGATTAAGGATAATGGATTTATTAAATGATATGCATAGGAGAAGGAAAAATGATTGTTTAAATTATTTAATGAAATTGGTTTATGAAATGGAAAAATGCTCATGCAAATGTATTTATGAAATACATTTATGATTATGGAAATATGATTATGTATGAGTATAATTATTATGTATAAAATGTGTAATGGATGTATTTAAATGATCATGGATTAATGCTTAATGAAATGGATGAGTTAATGATTAAGCAAATGGTTGAATGATTTATGCAAATGATTATATGAAATACGCAATGGATAAAAATGATTATGAGGACATTTTTAGGCATCTACATTTTGCCCCTCTTTGAGACAATGCAACTTGTCATGTTGTTTCAAAGAAAATGAATTGATTAAATGATGCATGCCCCAGGGATAGCCTGGTAAGGATGATGATATGGATGATATTCCCCCTCAAGAGATTGATCAAACAAGTTGTGATAAGATTAATATCTTGATAGATCACGAGGATAAATTTTTATAATTGATACTGCATGAGTGATTAAGCAGAGATGTACATTTCATGAAAATATACAGTTGATGGGCATAACTAAACAATTGATGTAAATTATATGTATAGCCGGGTTGATGAGATGATTAAGCTGATTGAGCTGATTAGGATTGATTCTAGAGCAGAATAATGATTGATTAATAAATTGAGTGATCAGGGAGCATATTGATTGATTTAATATTTGAATTAAAAGAAAAGCATCAATTATGTAAACCAATTAATCATTATTTGAAATAAGGAGCATGAAGAAAATGAAATGATGAAGGAAATGGATGATGGAAAAAAAAGAGATATGCAAGAAATGAAGGTGATGAAGCTTCTTGTGCTTTACAAAGTGCTTTATCATCATAGAGCTTATTATATCGTAAATTAGTATAAGCGTCTAGATTACATGGAAATCTAGACGACCTGAATACTATTTCCATTTTTATTTAGAAGTGAAGTATAAGAATCTAGGTATAAGGACCTTAGATGACCTGAATACTTATTGCATGGAAGACACTATCAAAAAAGGAATTCTCTCATCCACACTAGACTCATATATCCTTGATGATTGTAGACAACCATGTCTTAAGATGAGTCATCCCGTGAATATGAAACAATCCATAGACGACAAACAAGTGAACATGCCCCTGTAGACATGGAAAATGTACAAATGTTGTTCAACACACTTGATCCTGATTACTAACATCATTTCTTTCTGAATCATACATTCCGTCTCTTAATAATTATTCATCTGATTAAGCCTATCACCTCCTTTATTTAAATTAATCAATTTAATTTAATTAACCTTACCTTTCTGTTTAAGTAAATAATTCATTTTGATTAAATCCCTAAAGTCTTCTTATTAAATTAAATAAATTAAACCTTATTTTATTTAATCTAACATATTCCTCCTTAGTTAAATAAATCAAACCATTTATTTAATTAAAACCTTCCTCTCATTTTGATTTAAATCAATCCTAAAATCTAAGTCAAAATGGTAAAATCATCTAATCTCTCACTAAATTGATCAAATCTTGATTAATTTAATCTCAATCACTAAAATCCTCTAGAGAATTCAACTTGCACAATAAATCAAATACTTTGATTTATTAATTCATCTAGTTTCCCTCACAAAGCATCAAAAGGGAATATTCCCTCATTTGAATTCAAAAAGGCCAAGTGGAGTTGGTCCTTCCAACAAGGCATTTAAGACATCTTACATGTCCTTTGCATTGAGCCAAGTGGTCATAACTCCATTTGACTTCTCATCCACCTTGTCATTTCAATATTTCAAAATTCAAATTTATGCATTTATCATGCACATTGGCCAAAATGTGCTTATTCCTCATCCAATCACATGTGGACAAGTGTCACAATGCCATTGGATTATCTTTTGTCCCACAATGCTCAATCTTTCTCACTTATTCCAAATTAAAGTCTGTAAATTGGAGACTTCTCTCCTCATTTCTCATCCAAAATCTTCATGCAAAGTTACTCTCTCTAATTGAGAACTAATTTTGCTCATTTCATCCAAGCATTCATCATTTTTCACATTTGTACCAAAGTTATGCTCAAATCTCTTTGGAGATTTGACCATTTCTAGATCATCCACATTGCAACCTAGGAATTGGGAAAGGGCCAATCGCAACACTCCACTGGCACCAATTCCCCCATGGGATCATCAATCTATTGGCTAGATTAGGATTTACTTTCATGTTATTTGAGTTTGTTCTTCATTTCCTAATAGTAGTTTAAATAGATGGATTTCATGGGGAATCTCTCACTCTTGTATTGCATTTTGATCTAACATCTAACCATGTTTGTTGTCTTTGTGCATTTGCAGGTTTAGGGGTTCACATTTTGGCACTAGAAGGAGGGCAATCTGACTGATATGTCGATAATTTAGTGCAGATCTAAACATATCTAAATCCAATTGATGTATCTCTTGTTTGAATTTATAATTATGAATCGATATGTTACTATTTTAGTACAGATCTAGGTTCAATACTTACATAATACGTTATTGGTATCTCTAAATCAGATCGATGTTTTCATTGTTTTAAAGGATATCATCACTGTAATTTTCTAGTCGGGACATAGTTGCCTTCCCTTTGCAGATGTCTTGAAGGCATTGTTCAGCTAATGGGCTTGTCTGAGTGACCACCTTAATATTCCTGCCTACCAGTATAGTTGTAGCTCCAACATCTAGTAAATCTATTTTCGTATCTGTTCCCGTGTGCTTTCATATTCACCAGTCCCTTGCGCAGCCTAGTCAGCCATCTCCCGCATTGCCGCACGTCTCAGTCCATTCACCTGTGGTACAACGGTGTCGAGTATAGCTCTCGCTTTTTACCGCATTACTGCCACCTCATCCGTACCCACCTGTGGTACAGTGGTGTCGAGTATAGCTCTCGCTTTTTATCGCATTACCGTCACCTTGTCCGTACCCACTCATGGTAGAGCGGTTTTAACCGCGTTACCGCCAACTCGTCTGTACCCACCCGTGGTAGAATAGTGTTCACCGCGTTATCGCCAGATAAATTTCCTTGATCGCAGTAGTGCGATTAACCATGCGCTGCCTGTCTTAACTGTCACCGCCTTACTGCGGTCTATCCGCTAACCCTCGCGGTAGCACGGTTAACTGCCACAATCTTCACCGCCTTACCACGGTCTACCCACTAACCCCTATAGTAGCACAGTTAACCATGATAGTCTCCACCGCATTACTGTAGTTTGCCTGCTAACCCTCCGTGTTAGCACGGTAACCACTTCGTTGTCTGTCTTGACCGCCACCGCATCACCGCAATATTCTGCCTAACCGTGTGTGGTATTGTGATTAACCGCCTAGCTGTCATCACTAACCGCCACCACGGTCTTCCATTTGACCACCCGCGGTATAGCGGTAACGGTCTTGGCTGACTATGTGAAGCCGCCAACCATGATACCGCAACTTGTGGTAAAATAGTGAAAGGGATTAATTCGAGAAATAAATAGCTCTATAAGGAATTTTTTTTTTAAGGGGGTTAAATAATTTTTTTTTAGATGGCAATTTTTTAAAATAACTTATGATTAGGAGATTAATGCATGAGGTATTTTTATGAAATATTTTATTAACTTTGTATTTTATTTTGAAGGTTGAACATTGGAGTCGAGCCAAGGCAAAACAAAATTGGAGAAAATCACAAAAGTATTTTTTAATGCTTGTTGAGCTAGATTTTTATTTTGATTCCAAACCATCTCACATCTATTTTGGGGCTTAAAATTAACCATTTTGACTTGATCTTTTGGTTAAAATTGAACTTTAGAAATTTACTAGATTTCAATTTGGGTCTAAAATTGAACAAGGGAATCTCACATTTCATTTGGTGCTTAAAAAGAATTGATCATTGCTTTGAGGTCTAAAATGAACAAGTGTTTTGAATGTTTTGCAATCCTTTTCACAAGTTAATATCATTTAAAATGTGTATGCGCTTCTCTCGCGCTTCATTGCGATCTTGAGAATCAAATTTTTTTTGGTGATTTAGGTTGTTAAAAGGATTGCCACCACATTTCAATTTGGGCACTTAAAAAATGAACAAAACATGCGAGTGTGAGTAAACTTACTGCGAGTGTTCTCCCTTTGTTTTTAAACAAAGGTTGATCAAACTATGAATATGTTTATTTGCTATTGTTTATCTTAGAGGGCCTACCTTGTGGGAAAAAGTACTCACCCAAGGGAATGACCCAATCGGGAACACGCTAAAGCCAAGCGACTTCCAACTTCATGTGTGTTGTTCCCAATTATTTCCTGCAAGATTAAAATCCCAAAGCCAAAGTTCAAGAAGATAAGCCTAAAATCCTGTGAGCAATGCCTTGAGATGCTCCTTGAAGTAAGAGAAAGACTTGTATACAACTTCTACAAAAAATCCTCAAGGAATAATCCAACGTTGTATGCATTTTATTGTCAACAAAATCTTGAATTTTTTGAAAGGTTTGCTTTTCTCGCATAGGAAGTCTAGCATGTTCTTCAATACCGAGGTTTTGTAGAGAGTGTCATGTCTAGGTTAAGGTTCAAGATCAAAGTCATCATTCTCATTCATTCCTCCATCAACCAAATCTCATTTCATCAACAAACCTTTTGTGAACTCTAGAAAAATCTCTCATGCTAATCTTAAAGGGCTTAACCAACATCACCCTATCTTGGCTTGACACACCTAGCCAAAATTGTCAAACCTTTGGACCAATTTACCTTTAGGATAACACAAATTCCTAAGGTCTATTAGTTCACAATTACATTGGCTTAACACACTTAGCTAATTCATCCATTTGTGCAAGTTCCCCTAGGATAACGCAACTTACTAGGGAATACAACTTCACTACAATCCTGTTTGACTTAACGCATCTAGTCAAATTATCACAATCGATCTAAGCCCTTACAAGTTTAGCATAAACCTTCAAAAGTTCTCCAAAAGGTTTCATTCACTCATTCCATCCGTTTATCCCATCACCATTATCATCATCTTTGATCATTTAACTTCCCTAGTTCTTCTCTTTTGGGCCTAAAAGGTTAGGATCAAAATAATCCCTATTTTTTATGGTCCAAACAAGTTCTCAATACAAGAAGAACATGGAGAATATCAATGAAATATCAAATTCTGTGGACATGAGTTAGTTAACCTCTAAAATAAATCTAGCGGGATCAAGCAATCCCCCAAGTAACTCTCCTTTATCATCACAAAATCCTCAAGAGGAGAGTCATCAAGAGGACATCACGAACGAAGACATGGGGATGACACAATTCAAAATGATAAAAATGGTTCAAAACCCCGATAACCATAAAATTGTTAGTGCCATGTTCAAGTACTTAAACACATTAACGGAAGGAGGGGTCCCATTCCCTTTCAACCTTGACGCAAGCACTAGTACAAACATGCCTCTTACAAATGCATCCCCAACATCAAACATCAATCAAGAAATACCTCACATCACAACAACCATCACACCAACCTCACCAATCGGAAACAAAGGAAGTGCTATGTTTCGAGAGTTACAACAGCATCGCCTTGTGACCAATAAAGAGGTGGCTATCACTACCACACTGGATAATTTTATTCTAGAAAATCCATTGCACCCATACATCCCACTCACATTTCATAATCCCACTAGTTCATCTTCATTCCATGCCTCACCAGCCTATCAGTTAAACATACCAACTTCTCTATCACAAGAAGAAGGAGGTTTGTTTAGAACAACCGATATTGCTAATCACTTTTATTTCCAAAGCAGCATACCATCTCTTCCGCCATTTCCATTTGCCACCACATCACCACTCGGAGTGGGGTTTTCTCCCCTAAATACCGATAGTTTCTCAAAACAGGGCAATGTGCACATCACCTTGAATTCCATCTTTTTGCCCACAACATCATAGCAACAAGTGGCGACCCTTCAAGCCACTAGGACAAATACATGAATTAGTCCTCAAATATCCTAGAGCATACCATCTCAAGGACCAAACATCTCAACCAGCCCCCCAACAACCCAAGTCCCAATCGCCACCATAATCCCTTCACCCATCATAATGATTGACATGATTCTTGTTCCACCCCCAATCCCACCAAAATCCAACACAACAAATTCATTCACCACTCTAATCCAAAACCTTCAAAAGTACAACCAACAAAGAGTACTCCAACAAAAGTAGCAAGCCCAAGCACAAGCTCAAGCACAAGCCCAAGTGCAAGCTCAAGCTCAAGCCCAAGCCCAAGCTCAAGCTCAAGCTCAAGCACAAGCCGAAGCACAAGCTCAAGCTCAAGCTCAAGCTAAAGCACAAGCTCAAGCATAAGCCTTAGCACAATATCAAGCTCAAGCACAAGCCCATCAATAGGTACAAGCCCAATACCAAGTGCAATTGCAAGCAATCCATCTGCAAGCATACCAACAAGCCCTGCAAGAATTTCAGGCACAACAACAAGCTAAACAAAAAGCTTTGTTGGCACAACAAAAGCTCGACCAAAAACAAGCTTTATTGGCACAATAACAACTAGAACAAAAACAAGCCTTACTAGCACAATAGCAGATTGATCAACAACAGGCTTCATGGGAACAACAACAGATGGACCAACAACAAGCGTTGTTGGAACAATAGCAGCAAGATCAACAAAAAGCGTTGATGCAAATGCAGGCATACCAATAGGCTTTGAATGCACAACAAAGCTTGCAGCAAATGTCCACTAGTACTCTCCCCACCCATCAAACACCTCGAACACCTCACAACTCCTTCATTCTGCCTCCCGACCCAAGCAAGGATGTCGCAAAAAAAATCAAACTTCTTTCGCAGCAAGTGTTGGACTTACATGTAGTAAAAATCACGAGAAAACCAAGCAATTTGTGCCCTTACCCTTTCGACAGAAGTCTCACCACAATATCATTCCCAAAGGGATTCGAGATCCCCAAATTTGACAAGTACAATGGAATGGGTAACCCTAAAAACCATGTCAGGGAATTCCAGGTGCATTGCATGGAGGTCGCATACGATGAAACGTATCTAATGCGACTCTTCCCTCGTAGTCTAACTGGTCCAACCATGGAGTGGTTTTCTCGCCTACCCGCGAGCATTAAAACATTCGAGGAAATCATGGAAGCCTTCCTTAAGAATTATGCTTTCAATATGGGTGCGGATGTTAGTTTGGAAGAACTATCTGCACTCAAACAGAGAAAAGGGGAGCTATTCACATACTTCTTGCAAAGATGCCGATCCAAGGCCAATCAGAGCAAGTGGACCATGCCAAAAGAACAACAAGTTTGCACCATCATAGCCAATCTAGATGAAAACTTGGTGTTCTACTTGAAAATGCAGTGCATTACATCATATGACCAACTAATCCCAAAGGCACTCAACATCGAAAGAGCCCTTACTGCATGAGGAGGCACACCAAAATTCACTCCACCACAGGATAACCACCTGTCTAACAACTAAAATGATAAACCTCGAACTTGGTCGAGGAATAAAAATATCACGAACGATGGCATGGTCGATGCTAAAGTGGTCATCAATGCCCCTAAGTAAAATACCCAAACCCATTATCAACGATAAAATCATAATCGAAATAATGTGCAGACTAATGCAGTAGTAGCACAGCAACAAACAACTCCCACCAATCAAATCAACAACTTGGGTAATCAAGGAGGACCACCTCCCCGCAACAAGGATCCTCCCAAGTGGAAATTCATAGCTCTTGGTGAATCGATTGAGTCCATAATGAAGAAGCTGGTCAAGGAGAATCTAATCAAAGTCTCTAACTCAGAGCAATATGCATAACCCATGACCAAACCGCCATGGTATAACAAAAATATCCTTTGTGACTTTCACAAGGTCAAAGGACATACCACTGCCAATTGTATGAGAGTCAAAAACATCATCCAAGACCTCATTGAGGATAAAATTATCAATATCAAGCAGCTTGTGAGAAACCAAGACTTGAAAATATACATGAATCTGATGCCGAACCACAACCAAGGGAACAATCAAGGAAATAATCAAGGAAATAATAAGGGCAAGCAAAAGTATGCTATTGCTAATCTAGTGTATGAGGAGATAGTCAGGTGTGTCGATGAAATGGTCACAGTCATAAATGTCAAGGGAACCAACAACGACTGTGGAGTCACCACACGTGGTGGAAAGGTTACCATTGTTGGGGTACCAGCTAAGACCCCCATTTCTAATACAAAGGCTGTCCCCTATGACTACAATGTCATTGACCAACTAAAAAGAACCCCCACCCAAATCTCCATCATGGAACTATTGAAAATATCTGCAGCCCATAGGAAGATCCTTGATGGAGCACTAGCTGCGTCCACCATCTTTGCCACCCTTGACATAGAGAAATTCTAGGCTATGGTGGGTAACATCGTTACCCCGAATCTCATTACATTCTCGGACCAAGATTTCCCTCCGCAGCCATCTCATAACCGTGCACTCCACCTTCAAGTACTAGTCCATAAAAAGAAAGCCAAACGAGTCCTGGTGGATGGAGGTGCAGGCCTTAACATTTGTTCTCTAAAGCTCATAAAGAAATTGGGATTCGCAAAGGATTCCATCAATAAGAACAAAAGCATCATGATAAGGGCATATGATGATCAAGAAAGAGTGTCTCAGGGAACTATCAAAATCTCCATCCAAGTGGGGCCGACAACTATGGAAACCACCTGTCAGGTCCTCGACCTCGACCTGCCATATAATATCCTCCTTGGATGCCCATGGATCAATGAAATGAAGGCAGTGGCCTCGATGTATCACCAATGTATCAAGTTCTCACACCAAAATGAAGAGGTCACTATATATGGGGATCCTAAACCTTTCGCCTATTGCAAAAAATTGGAAGCCAAGTTTTATAAGATCCCCCAAGTACCAAAAAATGATGAAGGACCATCCATGTCACACATAGACCTAGCCAACCTCGCTTCCACTTCTATGACAGAGACACCCGCCATCCCTAACATATCCGAAATCAAAAACATGATCCAGGACAATGGATGCGATAACTACAGAATGAAAAGAAATGCATTTGTTGTAGGAGAGTTACCACAATCTCCTAGGTCACATGGACAACCTTAGCCAGCCGAAACACCTATCCACACTGTTAGGGTAGAACCTTCTGGATTCCACCATTGGGGGGATCTCAGTTGAGAAAAAGTGGATGAGGGAGACATCTCAAACACATTATACCAAGATGAAAGGTCCACCCCCACCCTACTCATGGAGGAAAGTAATAGAGGTTTACAAATGATGTTTGGTATGGACTATAATAGGAACGAAAGCCTTGGAAGAAACAGTGATGGACGATTGGAGCCTATCATTGTAGAAAGAAGAATGCGGAACCTTGGCCTTGGCTATACTCCTCTGAGTATAGCCATATGTGGCAGAGGTACTCCCAAAAGGGCAGTCAGGTCCTCTCCTCAGGTAACAACAACCACTCCTAGACCACCAATATGCCTGGGTATCCCACTTGATAACTTCACTTTTGACGTCACCAATGTTTTTGCTAGTAGTGATGATGATGATACCATAGCAATTCTCCCTAGGTTCTTTGAGGATTCCACCCTATTAATGATTAGTGCCTCCACAACTGAGTCAAACCAATGAAACCAGCGAATCACCTTAGTACACCCACAACTCATCGATCACGATCAACGAGGACCACAAATTCTTGACTCATTCAAAAATGATGAGGTGCTCTCAGAATTAATGGGACTAAGGGATACAATTATGTGTGGGGATCATAAGGCAGGCTTCAACATCACATTGGACACATAGGCATACTATGGGGAGATGATTGAGTCCTTCAGTCGCAAAAGGAAAATATTAAGAATAAGCTCAGAGTTATTGAGTGAAAACCACACTGTGGCACTCTTAACCATAAAATAGTAAAAATAAAGGATGCATCCAATGGTGAAAACCTCTCTGAGGTACTGGAGGATGAAGGATTCAATATCCACCCTACAACTCTACATCAAGAGAAATCAGCGGTCCTAGAAAAGCAGTGCAATCCTATCAACTTGGGAACGGAAACAAAACCGAAAATCACTTTCTACGCCGAGTCTCTCCTGATAGAAGAACATGAAATATTAGCAGAATTCCTAAGAGAAAGAAAGGTGAAATTCACATGGACTTATGCTGACATGCCAGGTCTAGATCTTGAAGTAGTAGTTCATTATTTGGCTGTTCATCCCAGAGTGAAACCAGTCAGACAAAAGTTAAGAAAAATGCACCCACAGATAGCTCTACTCATGAAGATTGAATTAAAGAAACTCTTAGATGTTGTTTTCATACAACCAATTGACTATCCAGAGAGGGTATCTAATCTTGTGCCAGTCTCAAAACCAAACGGGGGCATCTGCATCTGCACGGATTTTAGAGATCTAAACAAAGCATGTCCTAAGGATGATTTTACACTACCCAACATTGACATGATAGTGGACATGACAGCCAGACATGAGATGCTATCCCTAATGGATGGCTTCTCGGGATACAATCAAATAATGATAGCAAAGGAAGACCAGCATAAAACAACCTTTACATGTCCTTGGGGCACTTACTGCTGGAATGTGATGCCATTTGGGCTAAAAAATGCAGGAGCTACATACCAAAGAGCCATGACACTGATGTTCCATGACATGATTCAAAAAACTGTTGAAGACTATGTGGATGACATATTGGCTAAATCAAAGAAAAGGCAGGATCACATAGCGACATTGAGTGCAATCTTTGACAGGCTAGAACAATACAAGGTTAAACTCAATCCAAAGAAGTGTGTATTTGGGGTACAATCAGGAAAGTTGCTAGGGTACATAGTTTCAATGAGAGGAATAGAAATGGATCCCGCAAAGGTAAAAGCAATCCTTGATATGGGAGTGCCAAGAACACTAAATCAACTCAAAGGATTACAAGGTAGACTCCAATCCATCCGAAGATTCATAGCACAACTGGCAGATAAGAAGATTGCCTATTCACACCTGCTCCACAAGGGAGTAGCATTCAGATGGGATGACAAGTGCGAGCAAGCATTCAGAAAAATAAAAGAATATCTACTTACACCACCTGTGTTGATGCCACCAATTGTAGGGAAACCATTGATTCTATACATCTCAGGAACGACAGCCGCCCTTGGTGCCTTTTTAGCCCAACATGATGAAAAGGGAACCGAGTGAGCGATTTACTATATCAGCAGAACAATGATGGGGCATGAGCTCAACTACAAATCCATAGAAAAGGTTTGCCTAGCACTGGTATTTTCAGCCTAGAAATTCAGGCATTACATGCTAGCTCATCAAATTAAGCTAATTGCCAAGATAGACCCTCTGAAATATCTATTGTCAAAAGCAATGCTTACAGGCAGAATGGCTAAATGGGTAATGATACTATCTGAACATGATATTGAGTATGTCGAGTGAAAGGTGATCAAAGGACAAGTTATTGCAGACTAGCTAGCAAAAGCTCCCCTCTACATAGACAACCCACTCATATCAGAATTTCCAGGTGAGTCTCTTTTCAATCTCAATGTAGCCGACCACTGGAAACTATACTTTGATGGCTCTCACACACAACATGGATCAGGATCTGGTGTGTTCTTCATTACCCCGCAAAGAGATTGCATACTAAGGTCTTATAAGTTGTCATTCCCCTTTACGAACAACATTGCAGAGTATGAGGCTTTAACCATAGGTCTCAAGATTGCGGCATAGTGGAAAATTATGGCATTAAAGGTCTATGGAGACTCACAACTTATCATTAACCAAGTCAATGGTGAATATCAAACTAAAGATGATAAGCTCACACCCTACAAAAAGGTGGTAGAAAGCCTCAAGGAATCATTCATCGACATCACTTTTGAGCAAATACCGAGGACAAACAACAGAGCAACGGATGCAATGGCAACAATCAGATCCTTGCTAGATATCCCTCACAACGTCTCGAAGCACAAATTCCTTGTAGAGCAGCTTCTCGTACCCACTTTCAAGGTACCAAAATCAGAATATGCATGTGAACGCATTGGTCCCGGTGATCTTTCGTACCATGACATCTACACCTATCTGAGATTAGGAATCCTCCCAGCCGACATTACCCCGAACCTAAAGTGAACCTTCATCGAAAGGTCCTTACGATTTGTCATCCTAAGAGGAACCCTCTTCCATAGAAGTATTGACAAAACCTTGTTATGTTGTTTAAAACCTAAGGAAGCCTTGACTGATCTCGCTGAGATACACAATGGCACTTGTAGTTCGCATTCGAGTGGTATGACCTTGGCCCAGAAGTTGCTAAGAGCCAGATACTATTGGATGACAATGGAAAGAGAGGCACATGATTTTGTCAAAAGGTGTCTACAGTGCCAATAGCATGGAGACCTCATTCATGCACCAACTCAAGAATTACATCCTATAGTTACACCTTGGCCCTTTTCCCAATGGGGGCTCGATCTTATTGGCAAAATCTCGGCCACCTCATCCAATGGCCATAAGTTCATTATCAACGCCACCGAACATTTCACAAAGTGGGTCGAAGCAATTCCCATGACCTACATCACGGATACATAGATATCCAAGTTTATCCTGAACTACCTCATTTGCCAATACGGTGTTTCCCAATCCATTATCTCTGATAATGGGACACCCTTCACGAATTAGGATGTCCGTAACTTGTGTGAAAAATTCAAAATCAAACATCGCTTTTCCACTCCATACTATCCACAAGGCAATGGCCAAGCAAAAGCTATAAATAAAACCATTCTGAAAATCATCAAGAAAACAGTCAATGACTCTGGTCGTGACTGACATCTGTAGCTAAATCTTGCCTTATGGGCCTACCGCATGAGCATCCGCATGGCAATAGGCACCACCCCATTCTCCCTGGTCTATGGATCAGAAGCCATCCTCCCTATTGAGATTGAGCTTCCGTCACTGAGGATATCTTTGCAAAACCTCATCACAGATGAGGAATACAGGGTTACAAGACTAAATGAGCTGGAGTTACTAGATGAATGGTGCATGGATGCTCTAAATCAGCTATAGGTCTACTAGAAATGACTGAAACAGAGCTACAACAAGAAGATCAGGAAACACATCTTCCAAGTTGGTGACCTTGTGCTAAAAGAGAATCAAAGGAATGTGCCCAATTCGGATACAAAAGGAAAGTTTGAGCCTAACTGGTTGGGACCCTTCATCATCACCGCAAGTTACACATCAGGGGCATATCAACTAGCAACACCAGAAGGCGAGCCTCTGCAAGAGTCTCTGAACAACTCTCGTCTCAAAAAGTTTTATGCCTAAATCTTGCAAGGTATATAACCAAAAAATACAAAAACAATCAAAAAAAGTCTTGAAAAAATGGTAACCTTGATGAAAACCTAGCAAATAGGCATCTTGGCGACAACAAAAATATCAAAAAATATAAAAATCAAAAAAATCAAAAAAATGATTGAAAACGGTAAAGAAAAAATCGTCCTCTAGTGAAAACCACTTTGATGGCGCTTTGGACAAGTACCTTGGTGAAAACCTGGAAAATAGGCTTCAAGTGTAAATAAAAGCATTCCCTATCCACCAAGATCTACATGACTCATCCATCCATCCATTCACCCGCAGCCATACGATAGCATGAGTTGGTGTCCATATCATATTCCACCATGGTACTACTTGGCATATTCTGAAGGTCAGTTTGTCCTTCCTTTATCGAAGTAGTCTATCACACCACACTGTGGGCATGTTCTCACATACATCGGATCGGATTCGTTTATATTCTCATAACCTTCTCAAAAGTCACTCAAAAAATCCAAAAACATCCAAAACATTCAAAAATCCAAAAACATGTCGAAATATCAAAAAAACTTCAAAAATTCATCATTGAGTCTTGTCAATTTTTTACCTTTTCGAACTACATCATCTCTGAGCTTGAACATAGGCAAGGTTGATCTTTGATTATCCCTCGAGATATTTAGGTCAGTCCTTTAGGCATCCGTTGCATTGGCAGTCCATTTGCCCATCTAGTCTGCATCTTAGGTCAATCCTTTAAGCAATAAATGGCAATCTGTTTGTCCATCTTATCATCAAGTCAGTTGTCGTTAGTCAAACTACGTGGTCTCTGCGTGTATAACGTAGGCAAGGATAATCTATGGATCAGCTCTTGAGACCCCTATGATAGGTCTTTAAGTTAGTCCTTTTGTCGTAAACCTCGAAAATACCAAAAACATTTGTAAAACATCTCAAAATACCAAAAAATACCCTCAAAATATCTGAAAAATCCAAAATGGTGCATCCATTTCATCTCGCTTTCACCTGTGATTGTCATCACTCATAATAAAGTCAATCATCACCATCACCTTGTGATGCATTAGTCAGAAGCAAGTCTAGTAGGTTCCAAAGTGAACGCTCTAATTGTCAAAAGTTGTGAAGGTCTAAAGTCAGTAAGCAAGCAAGTTGGTCAACTCGGAATATCAATAGCTTATCACCCAATCATTCCCACCAAAACCCTGATCACTACATGTCCTAGGATGAATCTTTCCTACGATGGACATAAGCATCAGGTACCCCTCACAGTAGTTAGTCTTGGCTAGCGATATGAAGAACATTAGTTTGTTTGGTTGCTTTACTTAATCTTTTATTGACTTATCTTATTTTGCGCTCATTCCAAGGACCTCTCGATGATGCCTAAACAAAACAGGTTTAGAGAGAAAGGAATGGGGCAATGATCATTATCTTTTTATCTGTCATGCTTGTGGGATACCCTTGTAAAATAACTTACTCATATTTATTTTTTGTTTGGTTTGTAGGAAGGATGTTTTAGATATCTTGTTGACCACATAGGAAAGCTTGCTTTTCTATGTTTTGGTCCGAGATGTTTACAATGTCTGAACTGCATCCTGAATGAAGTATGTATGTTAAGTGTGAACAAGAATAATCCTATCTGATTTTCAAGTCAAAGTCCATCACAATAGGTACCACGCCATCTTGGTCCTTTATACCTTGATGCATCGTACCTATGTGTGTTATCAAACATAACGCAGTTGACCCCTTTGAAAATCCCAATTCCTAGCAATCCAATACCTCATCATCATCAATAATAATGTGAACTTGTGTGGATCCTCCTTCCATCCATCTTATTCTTCTTATTCTTCTATCTTTACTAACATTTCTATCTAAAATCGGTGTGTTGTATCAAAATATACATGAGGCTACCCATGGCCGATGACTGTTTATACATCATTAGAATTGTCTACATCAAAGAAGTATCTTTCGTCCTCTGATCAATAGAACCACTCCTCTCATATTTTATCACGATCTCGATTGGAAAATTGAACATTTCTGCTCGATCTCTTGAGGGGGCAATATACCAGCGTAATTCTTCTCGTTGGGGCAACAGTGGGGCATCTGAAAAGTTGAGAAATTTTGAACTTTGATCATAGCAGTTTAGTAGTTTATTCTTTCAATCAATGCAACAAGTACATTGCTTCAAAGAGCAAAATGTAGACATGAAAAATGTACAAATGTTGTTCAACACACTTGATTCTGATTACTAACATCATTTATTTTTGAATCATACATTATGTCTCTTAATAATTATTCATCTGATTAAGCCTATCGCCTCCTTTGATTAAATTAATCAATTTAATTTAATTAACCTTACCTTTCTCTTTAAGTAAATAATTCATTTTGATTAAATCCCTAAAGTCTTCTTATTAAATTAAATAAATTAAACCTTATTTTATTTAATCTAACATATTCCTCCTTAGTTAAATAAATCAAACCATTTATTTAATTAAACCCTTCCTCTCATTCTGATTTCAATCAATCCTAAAATCTAAGTCAAAATGGTAAAATCATCTAATATCTCACTAAATTGATCAAATATTGATTAATTTAATCTCAATCACTAAAATCATCTAGAGAATGCAATTTGCACAATAAATCAAATACTTTGATTTATTAATTCATCTAGTTTCCCTCACAAAGCATCAAAAGGGAATATTCCCTCATTTGAATTCAAAAAGGCCAAGTGGAGTTGGTCCTTCCAACAAGGCATTTAAGACATCTTACATGTCCTTTGCATTGAGCCAAGTGGTCATAACTCCATTTGACTTCTCATCCACCTTGTCATTTCAATATTTCAAAATTCAAATTTATGAATTTATCATGCACATTGGCCAAATGTGCTCATTCCTCATCCAATCACATATGGACAAGTGACACAATGCCATTGGATTATCTTTTGTCCCACATTGCTCAATCTTACTCACTTCTTCCAAATTAAAGTCTATAAATTGGAGACTTCTCTCCTCATTTCTCATCCAAAATCTTCATGCAAAGTTACTCTCTCCAATTGAGAACTAAATTTGCTCATTTCATCCAAGCATTCATCATTTTTCACATTTGTACCAAAGTTATGCTCAAATCTCTTTGGAGATTTGACCATTTCTAGATCATCCACATTGCAACCTAGGAATTGGGAAAGGGCCAATCGCAACACTCCATTGGCACCAATTCCCCCATGGGATCATCAATCTATTGGCTAGATTAGGATTTAATTTCATGTTATTTGAGTTTGTTCTTCATTTCCTAATAGTAGTTTAAATAGATGGATTTCATGAGGAATCTCTCACTCTTGTATTGCATTTTGATCTAACATCTAACCATGTTTGTTGTCTTTGTGCATTTGCAAGTTTAGGGGTTCACAGCCCCATCCTCACCTCTCTAGTCCAAGACATCCTTGAGAAGCTAAAAGACATGCCACCAAAGATAAAAATCATAAATCAATCGAAATATTGACAAACAAACAAACATCATGTTTCAATGTGGAATTGATTATTTTCATAGTTTGTGCGTTTGGATGGATTTGAAAGGGGGATTGATGGGTATGTTGCAATGTATAATTAATTGTCAATCGTGGCATGTTTTGATTTTGTTGAAGTTCAAAGCTGTGTGGCAATCTGAAAGTGTCACTGTTTAGGGATTTTTGAGGTTATTTGATTTTTTTGGATTTTTTGAATATTTAATTTTTTGGATTTTTGGTATATTTGAGTTTTTTTTGGATTTTCTAAGTATTTAATTTTTTTAGATTTTTTAGGACATTTTATGATTTTTTAGGGATTTTTCAGGACATTTTATTATTTTTATGGACTTTTTTAGGACATTTTATGATTTTTATGGATTTTTTTGAAGTTTTTAAAGGTGGAGTGAGATGAAATTTGATAGATGACTGATTGAAGGAATAAGATCTTCCAAATTAGAGGTAATGCAATCATGGAAAAATGATAGATCAAAAGGAAAGATTCACTACAACACATGTCACACAACCAACATATCTTTTGTCAAAAGATGATAATGGTTGGTTGGATGGATGCCAGGAATGATTGATTCCATAAGGCATGATGATGATAAGTAATTAGGATCACTGATTCCTCTAAGTATGATAAGATTGATGATTGAGTGATGATTGATTGATAAAAGATATGAGGATTGGATAATGTTTTACAACTAGGCTCAAATATGATTTGCACGATAAGGTTCAAGGTTGCAAAGGGACATGATGACCCACCCAGGGGTAGTGTAATTATGGATAAATGATAAGGATGTGAACTATGATGGAATGGTAACACATAAGGATGTGAAATGAAATCCAAAGCATGCATTTGTAATTTTTCCCCTAATCTCATCAAGAACAAAGGAAGGAAATAGGTTTTGATAAGCTAGGAGATATGGAATGAAAGAATGCAAGGATAAGGATAATGAATAGGATGGTCAAGATCAACTAGATAAGATATGGATACAATGCCTAAGTATTTTTCCCCTATTCCTCATCAAGACCAAGTGAAGAAATGATGTATTTAGATAGAATGGTGGAATATGGATAAGGTGAAGGATATGGATAAAGTGTATAGGATAAGATTTATGACATCCAAGAAGATCCTTAACCTTGTCAATATCAAAGATGGAAAGGTAAAGGATGAACATGAAGAGGATAATGGATATGAATGATAAGATGGAAAAAACTTTCCCCCAAGTGTAAAGTGCAAGAGGAATATGGAAGATATGATATGAATAGGGATAATATAATATACGCATGATAGGGAGATGGAGGAAGGATTGAATCATCAAGTTTCATGGCTAATATCCCTTGAATATGTGTTCTAGTAAACCATGGAAATGGGAATTAGACTCATAAACATTGGTAGTTTAATGATAATGATGGAAGAAGCTAAGGACTTATGCAAAGGTTTGGATTAAAGGAGGATAATGGGGGATGAATATTAGATAATAGATAGGAGGTTGGAAGGCTCGTTGATGGATAGATGGAAAATATGGAAATATCAACATTGGCACACACCTTGAAGGGTGGTGGAGAGATGGAGGAAAAATGGATCTAGAAAGTGACAGGTTTTTAGATGGAAGATCAGGGGAAGCTTTTGGATTAAAGTTTGGATGCTAATTTAGATTTTATTGCTTCTATGAGACTTTCAGGAATCCACATAGCTTTTGAATTTGATTTTTTATTTTTGGGCCTTTGTGGCCTTTGAATTTGTTTCTAATGACTTGGGATCATATTTTATTTTATTTTTGCATGTCTCTTTGAGGAGACATGTTGATCCTTTGATATATGTGGATTTTGATATGGAAGCTTTTGATATTTGGCACACAAATTGCTTCCAAGAGCAATGGGATGGGTGGATGGAGATGAATGATATGGAGGTATTATGTATGGGTTAATGTAGGTAGAATTTTGAGAGGGCATCAAGGATGTGTTCCTTTGTTGTTCTTGATGAATAGGAGATGGAGGGATGAAAGGCCCCAATATATATGGAAGGGTTGATGAACTAGGGTTTGGATGATAAGGACCAAGGATAGATGGAAGGTTTGATGAGCTAGGATAAGGAACTAGGATAGATGGAAGGTTTGATGGACTAGGATACTTAGGTTTATTTTGATGGAATCTAGACTTACGATGGGTACCAATGTCTTGAGCGTGAGGTGTATAACCAAGACCATGATAATATGGATTTTATTGGATATAAAGGGTTTCTAGGATACCTTATTCATGAAGACCTAATCCTTATCCTTTGTAGTTCATATTTTGATACATTTGTTTGCCAATGGGATATATATTATTTAAGAAACAAGATGCAAGTGCATCATGAGGTGGATGTGATATGGAAGGTATAGCAAGATCTTGGAGTAAACCACCTTGGATAAAAGTGAGGGAAACAATTTGATGGGTAAGGGGCTCATGGATAGCTTAAATAGGGGTGATAGAATGTTGTGGAGGATTGTGATCATGAGGGGAATTACGATGGGTGTTAGGATCTCAGCATGGGGATGATGGGGTATGTGGATTAAAACTCCTTAGATCTCCCTTCAAGTTGGTGTTATTGTTTTTACATGATCCTGACCCATGCCTTATATGTTTAAACATTCTTGGATCCCTTTTTATAGTGCCTTCACTCACTTACTCCATGTGTCCACCATGCACTCCTTGGAGGGACTTACCTTGCTTCTTTGTCAAGCCCCGGTCTTTCACTACGTGCTAGAAGTATGGGCCTTTAGAGCCCTCCCTCCTTTGTTTCTCCTTTGAGCTCTACCTACATGCCATGTTGTATCATTCCATGAGCAACCTTTTGGTAGACCCCACGATCAACATTTGAAAGACAAACTTCTCTGCGTGTCTTCTTTGTGGAGATTTTGATCAAAAGGGAGGAATGAATGAGTATGAATCCACATCAACTCGCCACGTGTCCTAAAAAACTCTATTGGTGAGTGAAAAATGTCACCTAGAGAGTTTTTCTGCTCCTTCCTTGGGACCACAGTCATCATTTGTTGAGGAGTGCATCTTGTTCAAAGGTGATTGCATGCTATGTATCAAAATACTTTTGTTGCAATGAATTTAGGGAATCATTGCGATGAATATCATTGCTCGTATATAGGAATATTTTATGATTACTAGATCTCTGGTGGTGGGTAATCTATATATTGCTTTTTCTCTTGGAAAATGGGTTAAAAAATCATAGAAAAAGAGACTAAAAAGCTCTATGCCGTTGTATTGTTTTTTGATTATTGTATTAAGACTTACAAATTGTTCTAATTGTTTGGCCTCTTTGTTTCTTAGTTAATATAAGACATTATATTGTGCTACTTGTTGCACTAAGTAGTTTATATACATAAATTTTATAATTTCAATAGAAATTTTTGTTTGGATCATGTCTTAGAATCTTCTTGTTTAGCATTAGAAGTTATACTATGTTATTTGATTAATTTTTTAGGATTTTCATCTATGTTTTTTGTTATTTTTGAACATGCAGATTGTTGAATGGGCCCTCAAACCTCATCCAAAAGGAAGGTTTCTTGTGCCTATATACTTAAGTCTTGGTGCATCGCCCTAGAGATTAGACTTTATTTTTTATATCTGCTTCCTTTTTCCAATTCTAAACCCCAATTACAAAAGGATTTGACTTCTTTAAAAAACTCGAAGGTTACTCAGTTTAGCATAATTGGTCCCCCATTAAATGAGTTTCCCATTAGGTTGTTTGCCTAACAATTTTAGACATCAACAGTTCTTTTTCTGGCACGCCTAGTGGGAATTCTTGAATGTATCTAAATTTGAAGTGGGTGTATGAGCCATAAACGTGTTACTAGATCCAAAAACATGAACAACCTTGGCCTGCTAGTGCCACTATTGGTAACAATACACACAAGAACCCATCTAGTAAACATATCGACCCCTCCACTAGCCATGTTGTCGATCACTAACAAAAAATATGTGGCATGGGACACCGAAAGTCCTCTCATAGCACTAGTGGCACCAACTATTTGGGCCCCTATCCCAACCTCTGCTTTGAAATTTGTACCAAAATTCTTTAGGGAAGGCTCAAAGACACCATCCAAACATCTACAAGACGTGGAAAACGTGTGTATGGTACATGGTGTAACTAATCAAAATGTAGCATTAAGATTTCTTGCAGCCTCTTTCAAAGGCAAGGCACTTGATTGGTACCACACTTTGGGAGCCAATACTATTAGTACTTGGGATCAGCTCAAAGATCCTTTCTATGAGCGATTTTTAAACAATGATCGATCTTTGCTATTTCAACAGTTGACAACCATAAAGCGCACTCCTCAAGAGGCCATGACTAACTTTAATGCCCGATTTCACATGACTTGGCAAAGCATCCAACTTGCAATTCATCCGCCTGCATATTTTGCATTCATGTTCTATCTAAATTATCTCAACACTAACATTTTGGTGATGATCTAGTCCCTTGGTGGGAACACCTTGTCGGATGCATATAACGTTGTTGCTAAGGCAGAGAATAATTTGATCGATGCCAGGAAGTTACCACCTCGAACTGTGATGCCTATATTTATAGAGTTGTGAATTCCCACCCAAGAGTAAACTTCTACCAGTGCATCTACTCCTCCTCAATCTATGTATGCATATCCAAGCACACTGTAGAACGTTGCTTCTACATCTAACTCTTCAAAGGATGAGATGAGTGATGCCAAGGAGTTGCTGTGTAAAATATCAAATGAAATAACTACCATAAAGCAGAATCAGTCCATGCCCCCGAAGCTAGCTTCACAAAATTACCAAGGTGAAAGAACTTCCTACGAGCAAAACCAGTTCCAAGGTGGTACGTGCAGAAATACATAGACTCAACTGAGCAATCAGATGGTGATGATTCCTACTCAACTACAAAATGTCCCACCGAGTTCAAATAGGGAACTGGTAGCGGGGAAAAATAATTTGGCTGATGATATAAGTCCATGGTGCTTCCCTTGCAATGAAGCACATATGCCCCAAAATTTTCTGTGTGGAAATATACAACAAAGACTGGCAAAACAATGTAGTCAAGGCATTGCATTAGATTCAAGAGGTTATACATATGCCTCTCCACAAATGGAAAATGCTATACTCACCACAAAAATGCAAGGGATATCCCTAGAGCAAGAAACCTATATAGCTCTCAACCACATGCTCTTCTCATGGATGGAAGAAGAAGAGGCGATGTTTGAAAATGAGGCATCCAAATCAAAGGCCCCACAAGTGCAATCAGATTATAACACTCGCTCAAAGTGGTGATTCACGAGTGAACCGATCATTCCACAACCCAAAAGTGTTCTTGACCAAGCTCCTGGTACCTTCACAATTGCACAAAAATCTTCACCCCATAAGGAGATTGTTATAACACGGTCTAAGGAATAGAAGTCTTTGAATATACCACCATTCAATGTGGTGGAAAAATTGAGGAAATCCTTTGCTAATGTATCTCTTTGGGATATCTTAGCTATTTCAGAGCATAAATCATTGCTGTTGAAGGCCCTACTAGAAGATGCGAGCACAGATCTAAAAAAGAAACTCTCCAAAGGAAAGGCCATTGATTCACCATATCAGGCCAAATTCCTCATAAAAATGGAGAAGAAGTCTCTACTGAAAGTAAAGGTAAGCCTAAACCGAAACCCTTCTTCTTGATGCTCATTGTGGGTAAGAAATTGTTGCACAATTCTATGATTGACTCTGGTGCTAGCAACATAGTCATGCCCAAGCAAATAGCTAAAGCCTTAGGACTTAGATATGAACCTTTAAATAGAGGGTTATGCAACTTTATGGGAATAAGGTTGAAACTGTAGGTGTCATCAAGAACCTCCCCTTGACTCTATTCTCCTTCCCTAGCATCATTGTTCCATAAGATACCATTATCATTGATGTTCCTCCCATGTTCGATCTTTTCTTATCCTGAGAAGTCACTTCCAATATAGGTGGATATCTTTCCTTGGATTGGTCACACTTGATCCTCAGGACCAAGTATGGAGCTAAAATGAATATAGTATTTGAACCCTTACATTTAAAACATGTAGTAGATGAATCCATGATCAACTTTGAGGTTACTCATACTTCTATCACCAAGGATGAGATGTATTGTACTGAGTTACTAGAAGATGAGAAGGTGACCTAAGATTGGACAAATGTAGAAGAGGTCCTCTTAAGTGAGTTCATATACAATGATCCTTTCAACAACTATCATGCCATCGGGTTGGGAACCTATGTCATCTATGATGAGGATCAAGTGATTCTGAAGGTCATGAAGAAACCAGAGGATGGTCAACCCTCAAAGCTATGGACATTGAATTTTGATGGAGCAAGATGTAAGGTTGGTGCAGGAGCTGAAATATGTTTGACATCCCCATCTAATGAAAAGACACTCAGGTCTTTTTTCTTTTATTTTTCCTGTTAAAACAATGAAGTTGAATATGAAGGCCTAGTGCAAGGTCCAAGCCTTGCAAAGTGGATGGGTGTTAAACAAATAATGGTACTTAGAGACTCTGAGTTAATAGTAAATCAAGTCTAGGGAGTCTCCATAGAAAATAATGTTCCCATGAGATCTTATAGACATAGTTTCTAGGACTTGATTGAAATCTTTGAAGCCTTCAATATCTAGACAATTCCCAAAGAGAAAAATGTAGTTGTGGATCGCATGGAAAAAATAGGATCTCAATTTGACCTTGTTTCTGAAGTAGTTCACAACTTACACTCTATACGAGTAATCATCTAACCAGTAATCCTAGAAAATGACTAGAGCTGACAAGTGTTTGAAAGTGATGAACACATTGACTCATTCATTTATCATTCAGGAGAGTTCGCTGACCAACTCTAGCCAAAAATTGTAGAGGCCTATGGAGGGAAAATTATTCAACTCTGATCCAATAAGCTTCCAAAAGGACTGGTCACTCTCAAAAACCTATTCGAATGTGATGATGCAAGGAATGAAAAGAGGAAGTTTGTAGCGAACAAAAGTGATTATTTAAATCTTTAGGCTGAATATTGAAGGAAGCTTAAGGTCGGGAAAGATGTCCCACAACATGACAAAGAATGAATCATACATTTTTGTGAAAGATATGAAGGAGTAGTAGCCTTTTCATATGATGAAATCAAAGGATATGATTCAGAAATCATCCAACATACTATAGAACTGATGGAAGAAGAAAAACCCATCTGTCAAAAGTAGAGGCCAGTGAATCCAAATATTGAGGCATTAATGGCGCAAGAATTGAAAAATATTATTCACTCCTGAATCATCTTCTCAATTAAGCATAGCACATAGGTGTCCAACCCAGTTCTTGTCTGAAAGAAGAATGTAGACATTCACCTATGTGTTGATTTTTGGGATCTGAACATAGCATCCCTGAAGGACCACTACCCCTTGCCTTCCATGGACTCTATCTTTCAAATAGTGGTCATCTTTGAAATTTTTTCTTTGTTGGATGAATTCTGTGGTTACAACCAGATCCGAGTCAAAGAGGAGGACCAACACAAAACAATGTTCACTACCAAGTGGGGAACGTTCACCTATGAAAAAATGTCTTTCAACCTCTCAAATGTCGGAGCTACCTTCTAGTGAGCAATGGAAATTTCCTTTAGAGATTTAATCAATAAGATAATCTTGATCTACTTGGATGATCTTATGGTATTCTCCAAGTCAAAAGATGACCATTTTGAGCATCTTGAAATGGTTTTTCAAAAATGCTAGGAGTTCGGGGTATCCCTAAACCCAAAAAAATGTCTTCGAAGTGCCTCAAGGAAAATTATTGGGGCATGTAGTTTCCAAGGATGGTGTTGCTATCTATCTAGATGGATTGAAGTTGGTCAAGGAACTTCTCCTTCTAGTGAACAAAAAAGGAGTTCAATCCTTCCTAGGAAAGGTAAATTTTGTAAGCAAATTCATTTATGATTTTGTGAGGTTAATTAGACCTATCACCCTAATGCTAAAAAAGGATCAATTATTCAAATGGACTAAAGAGGCCAGACAAGCCTTTGAAAAGGTTAAGGAGGCTATTTCTTCAACCACTATTCTGGTAAATCTAGATTTATGAAAGGACTTAATATTGTATGTGTTTAGTAGAAAATCTAGCATCGCTACTGTTTTGACACAAAAGGATGATGAAGGAAAGGGAGAACATCTGTTAGCCTTCCAATACTAGACTTTAAAGGACTATGAGATGAACTATAACTTCATTGAAAGGCAATCATTCACCATTGTTAAGGGGCTCAAGAAGTTCTGACATCTCATATCTTGCAACAAGGTGGTGGTATATGCCACACATTCTAGTGTGTGTGAGTACATTATGGAAGGAGAAATCACAAAAAAAAAGGGCCGACTGGATAACTAAGATCCTGGAATATGAAATTGAGGTTAGGCCCACAAAAATCATGCAAGGAAGAGGGTTATGTGAATATCTAGTGCAAGAAAATGAAGTTCCAATGGAAGAGGAACAACCCAAACTAGTTTTGCTAAATCAACTAGAGTCTAAAGGCTGCTGGGTAGCAAAAAAATTGAGATTCATGCGGATTGGAAAATATCTGGTGGGCCTCCCATATAAAAAGAAAAGATTCTATAAATTGTAGAATAGTGGATATGCACTCATTGAGGGGATCCTTTTCAAAAGGAACTTCAACAATGTTCTTCTGTGATGCGTCAACTTAGAGCAGGAGAAGAAAATTCTAGACGTATTTCACATCAATCCCATGGGTAGGCATTTCTCTGCAAAGACCACCGCCATCAAAATTATGTGTACCAGGTATTTCTAGCCTATACTTTTCAATGACCCACTCTCTAGTTAAACAATGCAAAGAATACCAATTCTTCATAGGGAGGAGGAAGATCTCAACAATGCCTCTGAATCTGATAGTGGTTAAAGAACCCTTTGCACAATGGGGACTATATTTCATTGAGATGATTAATCCCATCTCCATCATTGGACATAAATGGATCCTCACGACCATAGATTATTTCACCAGATGGACCAAGGCCATGCCCCTAAAGAATGCAATAGAGGTAGAGATTGTGAATTTCCTCGAGGAACTGGTAACAAGGTTCGGCTCTCCAAAGACCATTATCTCCAACAACACAAAGGCCTTCCTAGGTTCAAAGGTATGTTACTTCACACTTAAACATGGCATATTTGTAAAGACATATTCAAACTATTACCCATAGGGAAATGGTCTAGCCGAGTCAACTAATACAAATTTAGTTCAAATCATTAAAAGAATTGAGCCAGAGCATAAAAAAGAGTGGCATTAGAACCTCAAAGCAACACTCTAGGAAGATTAAATAACCCCCAAGCAAGTATTAAAGACTTCTCTATACGAGCTGGTATACGAGAAGGAAGCGCTATTGCCTATATCTATAGAAACTCCTGCACTACAACTGCTTAAGTCTCTAGAAGTGGAACAAAACAAAGCCATATAGGTCTAGTTGGCTGAGCTATTGGAGGTGCAAGAGAAAAGAGGAAAAGCTCTGACGTCCATGTACAACTTCCAACAAGTAGTTAAGAAGTGGTGCGATAAGAAAACCTCCAACCAAGGTCTTAAATGCAGAGACTTAGTGCTAAAATCTAACGAGAGAGCCACACAGCCTAGCCAACATGGGAAATCTGATAGTATGTGGGAAGTCCCTTTTCACATTATTCAGTGCAAGCAATATAATGCATTTGAATTAAAAAATATGGAAAAAGAAGCATTAGGAATTCTAATCAACGAAATTTACCTCAAATTATTTAATTAGCTTCATTAATCATTTTATCGATGTAAATGTGTAATTATGTAAATATTTTCTTTGTGTTTTGTTTGGCTTGGTCTTTATTATACAAAACCCATGATGCAAGAAGCAGAGAATGAAAAAGAGATAGAAAATTGACAAAAAGAGCTTTATATTCATTATATGGTAAATATATATGCTTTGAGATATTACAATTCAAAATAGCTGTCAAACCATACTTTTTTGAGTATATATATACTAAGCAACTTCTCAAGTATATGTATTAAATGCCTTTTGAGGAATATATACAAAATTCAATAGAAAGGAGTTCAGTCTTCAATTGGGGCAACATCACCATCAGCAACAACACGTCCACCAAGAATATCATCCAGAACAACATCAAGAATAATCACAGTAGCAAGAGAATCCATGACAACAATGGAATGTGGAGGAAACACCAGGTTTCTAAAGTTAGTGTACCACTCCACGTCATAAAATAACACTACATTGTAGCAGCTCAGAAGAAACTGGAAATCACAGAAATCCTTTGGTGGTGTTCTCCAATCGTCATAATGTGAAATCTGCTCAAGAATGACACCTAGGGAACCACCATGTCCTCTTCAATGTGTCGGTGGAGATCACTTTCTACGAAGAGACCAAGGCCATACACCATATTTGTCAAAAAAAATCCAAGGCCTTCATGGTAGTGCTTTGGAAATATTTCTATGGAGATTCTTAGTATCATCCACTTCGATGTCTGAATGTCAAGTAAAGGCGCAATGAAATGGGAGCAAATATCAGTATTGAATCTATACTTGTCCTCATACTCTATGCAATCCCTACCCAATACCCATTTCATCACAATTATATCTAGAGAATGCTTGTTCATGGTCATGCACTTTAAATGTCTACTAGAAATCTCACCCAGAAAATCCACTTTTGACTAATTGCTAGTAAGTCTAATATGAGTATGCATTTCCTTTATCTTAAAGCCCAATTACCAGTACAAATTTGGTTGTTATCCTTAAGTCTATTTATAGACCTAGCTGAGTACAATGCGTGTGATAAGAATTATGATGATCAAGAGAAAACTCAAAAATCCCCTGGGTGCAAACTCAAAAATCCCACCAAGTTTTGGTTGTTGTGTACGAATTGCTGCATGCAGGTTAAGAAGAATTAATTAATCAACTTAAACTAGTGGTAGGCGCAGGTGATGGTCTACATGGTCAAGTGCTAGGTGTCATGTTGTGGATTCTTTTTCAGTCTTCAAGGATGAGCACAAATATTTTTGAGTAATTATTATTCCCCTTAATTAATCATTCTATTTAAGTTATTAATTTCAAAGCAGGAAAGTGGTCTCATACACCTTCAATTTGCTGCTCAATTTCCCAAGGGATGGTACCATAAGGCATGATGACTAATTGTCATTATGAATTATTGTCTTTTCAAAGGAGTGGGTATTCATTTTTTGTATGCACAAAAGAGTTGGCGGTACATGATGAATTTATTACAAAAAGGAAACCGTTGTTTACAACTCCAAGTTGAGAATAGGACAAGTGTTGCATGCAAAAGAATAACACCAAAGAGTTTTGAATACACAGTTCATTGTGAGTAGTTTTGAGTGCATGGTTTGTTGGGAAGAACCTAAGTGAGTTGCAGAAAGGTTGAGCATTGTAAAGGTCCACAAAGTCCTGAAATGGCCCAAAATCCTCAAACGGAAACATAAGGAGAGGTAGTCCAAAGCTTGATTGACACCATATTAGTGGCACCAATGGCCAATATTTTTTATGACATCTCTTATGCCTCACCAGGACTACTTGGAAAGCCAAAGTGGCCTCACACACATGCCATAGAAAAGAAGAGTGGTCATAGGGACACACCCTTGATAGTGGAAGAATGGGATAATATTCATGACCCTATCCTCAAAACTTCTCCTAAGAGTCTTAGGGAAGCAGCCTATGAGAGGATGAAAAAGACTAGTAGCCAAGAGTCTTTGGTGCAAAAGTTGTGGTTCTGCGGTCTCCCACAATATATGGTCACCTTGGTACACCACTGCTTGGAACTAGTTATTGAGTGCTCTTAGCATTTCAACCCGGATATCGATGCCATTGGAGGCCAAAAATAAGGGTTGTGACCAGCGTGGATGCTAATAGGAATATGATATGCATCCCTACCAAAAGGAGCTCTAGAGCAGAGAGAATGGAGACATTCACTGTAGAGAATGTGAAAGAGTTATGGAGAACCAAAAAATATGCTTTGGAATTTTATAACCAAGAAACAAAAAGGCCCAAAGAAGATGCAACAAAGTCGCCATAGTTTTTGATTGTGCACAATGCTTTCAACTCGGACTTGTAGGAAGCCTTCTCTATGATGGATTTTGTTTGTGGCATGGACAGTGATCAATACGTTCATGAGTTTTAAATGGGTCTAGGATTTTAGTTTAGAATACAATATTCTCTATTCTAGTATGACTTCGCTAAGGTCATTGTTCAGGAGATGCTAAACCAATTCAAGGAATACAGGACACAACATAGGTTCAAGTTTTCTTCTCTCCTTGCTCACATGTTTTTGCACCAGAACCCTGAATTCTTTAGAAACTGTATGGGTTTGGCTATGTTTGATGAAAATGGGGTAAGAGGGCCAATTCCTATGTGGAATCCCCTCCTTTCCATAACTTATGATTACTATGCATTTTTTTGCAAAGACGGTTGTCATTGTACTAAAAGATCGACCTATTAATGCTCGATACAACTGTTGGATTTATACAAGATCCAAGATCCACAAGAGGCGGTTAATCCATGTCACAAAGCTTGAGCGTTGCACTGGGCCACACCAAGGAGACTAAGGGAAAAACCTTCCAACAATCCCCCCCAATTACAAGCGAGGGGTTCAAACCTGTTACTAATGGATTTGACCCCAATTTTTGATGGCCGTTCATCAAAATTTTGACAATCTATTGTCGGCCGACCGACGAATCGCACAAATCAGCGCCATCGATCAATTTTCATCTATATCTCGATGGGCAATAAAACGTCACCCTCCCGATGCCAGCTCATTGGAATAAGGATGCCCATTCCATCGATCACGCAATGAGCAGTGGCTGGACCGCGGGCGGAACACCATCGCCGAAGTGTCAGAACATCATCATACATTCATCGAAACCAGGATGGTAGTGTTGTCAGTCTAGTGACAAAACATGTTCGAAGCATGAGCGGCATACCTTCATTAAAGTGTTGGAGCAGCGACATATAGTCGTCGGTCGAGCGAGAAACAGTACCCGGAGCACGTGCGCCATACCGTCGTTGAAGCATCAAAGCATCGACATACATTCATTGGGATGGAGACGACTATATCGTCGATCTACCGATGAACAATACTCGGAGCACATGTGGCATACCGTCATTGAAGCGTCAGAGCATCGACATACATTCATCGATCTAGCAACGAACAGTGCTCGGAGCATGTGCAACATAAGAGCGTCGAATGCGCGACGCAATATGCAAGTCATTACGGTGCAAGTTCATCACACTCGTGATGAAATAGGCAATTCATTATGATGAAAATTCATCGGGTACATAGCAAGGTCGTCGGGCATTTTTGAGGTTCATCTCAATTTCGACGAAACAATGCAGTTTTAAAGAAAAAAAAACTATTCATTGAAATGTAGGCATATTGGGGTGACTCTGGGCGATATATAAAAGTAGTGGGAGGCTCCAAAGTGCATCCATAGGGATAATGATAGGACATAAGGACATGCCAATCAAAGAGAGAAAGTTGATGTGCCAAGATGATGAGCATTCAAGAGTTAAGAGGCCATTCAACTTTGCATTTCAATAAATTATTGTATACATTGAGTAAGTGTTTACAAGATAGAAAAAGGACAGTTATGTGACTGTTTAAAATATCAAACAACATGTCATGAGTTGTTGTGTTTAATTAGGCTTACAGAGGCAGGGATTTATCATTTTTTGCATACATCTACAGTCCAAGCTCTAGGCCTGCATTATTTGGTTACTATGTCTAAGAAATGAGCAATGACTAATTATAGAATATGGAGGCTATGGATGATATTATGATGGCCACATTTGATTTTGATCAACAATTGGAGCAAAATATAATACCTATGATGAGTCATGAGATCAAGGGGATTGTCATGGACAACAAGCACAACCTACGAACTGGATTCTAATTTTGCTAAAAAAGAAAAAATCAAACTAGTGAATATTAAACTACACACTAGAATCTAAATTTGTGGAAAATGAGCAATTTGGTGAGAAAGAGTACCTGCAGTATGTCTTGGATACTTAGCTAGTGTATTAAAAAATAGGATTGCAAACCCAAAATTATTCTCTTTGGAAATTCAATAGAAAAATATAGAATGTTATCTTGGATACTTAGCTCTTAGACAGTCAATAAAACAATATGAGCATGATTATGAATGGTTTTACCTGGTCCCACTCTTGATCTCTCCATGTTTGAGAGCCTTCTCTTTAAGACCCCATGAATCCAATTTGATCCATTGCTGCCAAAAGAGATATTAATGTGTAAACAAGGAGCCACATTTAGACAAACTGGTTGTTGATTTATTCTAAGAAATTTAGAGAGTACAAAATGAAGATACCTAATGGGGATCATGTGGGCTTCGTAGAGAAAGCACTGCAATATGGCTTCGAGCAGCAATGAAAAACTTTGGATTAGCTTCATAGTAAATCCTAATAGCATGACATTGAAAGTTGCTCAGGTACTGGGTCCTCTCCCTTAGATTAAATTAAGGAAAACATTATTGTAAACACAATATGTATAGAAGAATATGAATGTAAAGGAAAATGGATATTAGAAAAATAAATGTAAATAAAAGTAGTGTGAGCAAAAAATGAATCTAAATTGGTCTTGAACAAATAAAATCATACCCAATTAGCATTAAGTTATACTGACCTTGTACTCATTGCCATTGTCAATCTTGAAGGTTACTTTGATGCCTTCTGCAGAAACTCTCTGGCCACGAGGCAAGAGAAGGCGGGAAAACCAAGTGTATATTGATGACTTCCTGACAATCAAAAAGAAAGAAGCAACTAGTCAACCCTATTAGAACAGAATAATCTTATGAATTGATTTTATTTGTTTTACTGGCTAATGGATAATGGACCTAGTTCTCTTGAATTGAGATACTACTAAGATGTGTTGACTGGTGATTTTAGACTACCAATATTCTGCTTCAATCTCTATAAGTTACTTTTGTCTTAAATATATTCAAGATAACTCTGCAAAAAAATTCCCCGATCTCTTAGAAATTATGCAGATTAATTTGTTAATACTTCTCCATTTTGATATTTTCTTTCAAAAATTCATAGAAAGATATGTAATGCCATATTTGAAACTTACATATTTTAATTATATTAGTTATGTAATTATAGTATATGATTCCAACAATTGTGAAATGCATAGGAAATATGCTAGATGAATGAAGTAAACTATGCAATTGGCAGGTGTAAAGCCAAATTCCTTAACCCTTGCCAACATCCTTCTTTCCTGTTTTAAAACATGTGCTTTGGAACAGGGCATGAAAATCCATGTAAGTATAATGAACATGAGATTTTTGTGATTAGATATTATATTAGAGTAAGTTGAATGAATGTAAGTAGAGATATTTTAGCATATCTACAGGTGGTACAAAATTTCATGGTTAAGTGGAAGCTTCCCATCAACAAAAAGATCCAAATATCCGTGTATCTATCTCAATTGAGCATCTAAACCCTTCAGAGCTGTCAAATTTTCCACTAACCTGTTATGCACAAAAGTTAAATTTTAGAGACCACTAAAATAAAAATAAAAAACATTACATTATGATCCAAATCCACACACAACACAATGTTCATAGTGAAAAGTTAGCACTTTCTTTCATCTTTGCATATTGATTTGATGCTTCAAACGATGCATTTCTTATATTGAAAAGTGCATTTCTTACCTTATTGAGCTTCTCTTTGTTTTGAGAATAGTTTAATATTCTCTACTTAACAGGGCCAACCACGTGAAGGTGGAAGCTCATTTGGCCCCTCCCTCCCCCCCCTCACATCACTCTCAATTCCCCATACCCGATCATATAACATTAATCATTCATTCATCCATTAATAACATATAACATTCATTCACTCATCCATTAATAAAATATAACATTCATTCATTAACATATAACATTTATTCATTAACATATTCACATTCATTCATTAACATATAACATTCATTTTTTCAATTTTTACATATTATCAAAAATATGGTTGTCAACTTGTCATAATATGATTACAATCACTTTTTTTTTTGTTTTTTTTTTGTAGCTAAATAAAGCTGAAGTGGAGTATCATTTTCAAAATCATCTATCCCCCCTTCAGTTGTTTCAAGCTCTACTCGTGATCTTAATGTATGCCTAGTCGTGTACTCACAACATGGACGCGGCTGCAAGGGGGGGTCTACTGCAATAGCAAAGAAATGTTAAATTGATATGTTTTATTATTATTATTACACGTATTTAATTAATTAAAAGAACATCAGAGTGGTGCTCTTTACTTGAATTGGCCACATCATGTTTTTGATATTGTCTTATAGCCTCATGCTGAACATGCTGAACACCCTCTAAATCCTGATCTGGAGTTGAAACACGAAAGATTACATTAATTAATACACCAATTTCAATTAAATATGTTTAAAATAACATTAGAGTGGTCCTCTTTACCTGATGGAGCCACACCATGTTCTTGATCTTGTCTAGCCTGATCATGCTCAACATGTTGATCATGCTCTACATGCTCTAAAGTTGAAACATGAAAGGTTACATTGATTAATACACCAAATGTAATTAAAGATGTTTAATTGTATTAATCCATACTACGCTTTGTATAGCACATGAATACATCCAGTACCGAGATGCACACCATGGCCTTCATCGGCAGGTTACGCTCCACCCTCACTAGGCTGCATTCCAGTGTCATGTGCAGTATTATCATTGCTTATCTGTGTAAAACAAATAGGCACATTATTATGGTAGGAATTAATATTGAACAGATTGCACAAGTATTCAATTTGAAATAAACTTTATTGAGTTTATTTACCTGCATGTTGGATGCAGTGGAAGATTGTGTTTTCCCAGTCGAGACTCTTAGTTGTTCAGTCAGGGCTCCATAGCCTTGGTGGAAGGCAATCTTCAGGTCCTCTTCTATGGGCACTCTGTTCAAATCAAAGCCCTGCATTTTTGCATGCGATCATGAATTTTGCTTCCATGGTGTGATAAAACCAAAATTGTTTGCAATTTATTATTTGGATGCAATATTTCATTTATTGATACTTACAAATCGTGCGGTTGTTTTCATCTAACCACCAGAGCCAAGTTTGTGCTGCCCGTGTTTTTCTAGTCTTGCCTTTGTTACCTTCGATGTGTCGTGCAGCCTATGAAAAAATTGAAATATGTTAGATTATGTAAAAAGAAAGAGTAATCAGTATATAATTAAATTGTTGATAGTATCACATACCTTGCTTGGCCCGGTGGTGTCTTTCCTTTCTTCTTTTCAGCCTTCTCCTTTCCATCCGACACCAAGTCCTTCCACTCCCTTTCCAGAATCATGGGGGGATGCTCGTACTTTCTGTTCTTCTCTAAATGTGACCTATATTGGTCCCTCACATACTTTAGATAGGTACCAGCTTTCTTAAGGACCTTGGTTCGGTTGAATGTTTTATCACCGAACAACACAACTAAACGGTTAATGAGCTCATCCTTTAAATCTTGATTTTGGACATTCCACCGTGTACGTATGGTGGGCCCGAAGATCTCCAATGTAATATCACTTAGATGTTTATAAAATACATCATTTCTTGCAAAATGATCATGGGATCATTAGTCTATAAAGAGTGATCAATAAGTAAATTTCAATTGGATTATATATAATAATAATTAAAACATTTTAAAGTACCTGTGACCTTCTCTATCTTTATGGGAAGGAAATCCTCGGTCACCACAAATGTGACCAGCAATGTTCTCATACTAGTAATACGGGAAGATCCAAGAAATGCTGCTAAAAAATCACCAGTACTAGCAAGCTCTGTATCCACAGGTACTGACACATGTGGTGGCATGTGTTCGCTGCCAGACGGTGGACTACCGAATGCCTGCATGGTATGTGTTGCCGAAATTTTAGTCGACAATATAGGCACGAATGATGGGGCCGGATAAAGTGTTGTATGCGCAAGAAGATCAGGATTGACACTCGCACCATCTCCTACTTCTCGGGAAACACTTGCAGTACCTTGATCATGGCCAACGACATGATGAAGATGCAAATAATCGTGTAAAAACAACACATATTTTAGTTCATGACATAAAAGAGTACAAAATATAAAACCCTGAATGAACTTATGTTATAATTAAAGATCTCATGACAGCTTACTTGCAAGTTCTGTGCTCTCTCAGACAATAGTTTAACCCTTTCTCTTATCTCATCTGTTTGAGGCACTACGAATACCAACTTAAGGATTTCTTGATTGCATTTTTTTTGGGCCTTCCTCATCATATCCGCAGGGTTTGTGGAAAGTGCAATTTCATCATCGCATAATAGTGACTCCACCTGTATATGGATGTTCTCCTGTACTGCTGGTGCCTTTCCCCAATCAATCGACTGCAACAAGAATATTAAAAACATTATTGAAATTAACCCAATAAACTCATGAAAAAAATATAATAATAAAACATTTTTCTTGTATCTAATTTGTACAATTATAATGAGGTAAACCTGTCGGATAGAAGCACCTGAAGATGGATTGCGATCTGTGCTCTGGGTCGGAGCCTTCCTTGTATGATCAATGTGCTGCTGTGACAAAAATTAAATATAAAAAACATTACTGAAATGAAACCATTAGACTTACAAAAAAAAACATAGTAATAAAATAGTATATTGGAGTCATTAATTGGAGGTTGGGTAAAATGGTATATAGTACATACCACCCCCATAGTAATTGTCTTTGTATCTAAACAATTCAAATTGTAATTGATTAGCAACTCTTCCCCTGCAGTTATTGATTTTATCGCACATACGAATACACGATTTCCCTCTTGCACCTCAAATATACAATTGGGTTGCTTATTTGTTGACCCAGGTCGTGTACTATTTATAAACCCTGCAATATTCCCTGATGCTTTTCGCCTCTCGTCAATGTACCTAGCCACTCCTTGATTTTGATCCTTATCTTTTAGTTGTATATAATTTTCTGATCGTGCATACCTACGCATAATTTGTGTATATCGAACCAGCTGCATCCAGTCTTTGTAACTGTAACAGGGTCCAACATACTCCATCAACTTAGGAACTTTTTCGTAACAAACCTTTATGCCGTCCATGCAAAATAGGCCCAAACCATGTAATGACGATGGTGCTATGGGATATATCCTCTCATTGACACAAAGATCAGTGTTTATTGGAGGAAGTTCCTTGGGTACCCATTGTTTCCGTAGATGTTTGTACCTCAAAGGCACCTCAATGTCGCCTATGCTCTCATCATCATAAGAACATGACCCCCCTTTAGCAAGAAAAAATTCCATGCGTTTACAGAATTTTCTTCTAATCTTTCTATGTCTAGTTGGTCTCTCTCTTTTAGACCTACTACATGTCTCACTTTCCCTTCTCTTCCTAAATTTCCCTCGCTCGAGGAAGACAAATCTGACAAACACCTATTTGGAGGTACCTGCACTCATAAGTATGTTGGATGAAGTTCTTTCATGGTGAAGTGATCCAAAGGTGACATGACGATTAATCTATCATTTCATCGCTAGACTTTGACAGGTTATAAGGTAATCAAGTCTTGATAGATTGCAAGTTATTATTACTACTGTCCAAATGTTTCCATCACAAATCAAATCTACTTAACGTTTTAACTCCCAAACTTTGTAACAAGTGTTAAATGTGACTATGGTCCACCAGTTACACAACCAAGGCGTCAAATGTATTCTCTAATTGTAATCAAAGGAATTTTTCTCTTCATTCAATTAAATAAAGTTGAAGGGAAACACCACCAAGTGGTTTATTGGAAACCTACATGACTAAAAATAGCAGCAAATTTATATTTAATTTCCATATGTCTAAGTGGTGAACGGGGAGGGAGTGTGAACTAGGCTTGGTAAAGTCATCATAAGTTTATCAATGTTCTAATTCTCTATGACAAGATTTCAACATCTTCAAATAGTGAAAGTTAGTGCTCATAGTCATTTGAAACAACAACCTTTTGATTATGTATGATGGTAGGATTTGATAACTTAAAAGAATTGGCTACCCAACAAACTTAAAGTTAAAAGAAATATTTTCAGTTTAAGGGGTTAGCACTTTCTTTCATTTTTACATATTGGTTTGATGCTTCAAACGATGAATTTTTTATCCCACTTCTATCATATTGTATTCCCATCCCATTGCAATTGTTGGAGGAGTTGATACCAAAATTTCATATCAGATACCACGTTATTGAAGCAATTTTCTGTGTTTTTACAATTTTTATGAAGTTCTTTTGTGTAGTATTGATCCATACAAGATTGAAATGTTCTGAGATCATTTGTGTAGATAAATATATGTGTTCCCTTTCATTTGCATTTGTTTTGAAGTTCTCAATTACTATTTTGTGGGATCAAACAATCAAATACAGGGACTGCCCTGTTGTGCCTGTGTAAGGGCTTGAGGGCTAAATAGAAATGACATCCACCAATCCACCCACTATCTTGGAATTGTAACTTGATGGATTGGTGTGCATCATTGTGGATTTGATGGAGTTTCAAATCTTGTTCTTTGAATTCCATTTATGTTTTTCCCTTGCCGTGGCTTGTTACATTGTTTGGGAGGAACCTAAGGTTGGGTACGTTTTACCTTGGCTTTCATAAAAATCATAATGTTCCATGTAAAAGCTTGGGTGAGATATATTCAGCCGTTACCTTTTTGGAGTGGGTATTAAAATGACTTATGTCTCATTGTTTCGTCTAGGCCGAGCCCCTTTTTATAAATTGAGTTAAATATTTTGCCTAACTTTATTACTTCCTAAGTTTAGGTTGGCTCGTGCCCTATATTACTGATATTAGCCCAAACCTAAGGGGAGGGTTAATAATCAAAAGAGCTTCTGAAACTTCAACTACAAAAGCTACAAACTTGACTATAAATGTGGCCAAATTGGCCCAAAAGATAGCTGAAATAGAAGAAGTTGAGAAGAAAAGTTTGATGGAGAAGTATAACACCATTATTGGAGAGTATAGTAGAATGCAACAAAGGAATGTTGATCTGAGAACTGAGGTAGACAGGTTGAAGTACAGACATGTGGGGGAGTCTTCTAGTGCTCCTGGTACCCTGGCCATATGTTCTACATCAAGATCAGTACCTCCAACTTCTCCAATTGTTTCTACTCCTGGGTCCCCCATCCAGACTCTTGCTCCTAGTCCTTCATTAGAGCCAGTTGAAGAGGAGGTTGAGTACTCTATAGATCCCACCAAATAGCAGATTCTTAATAAGATTAGAGAGCTACATGCAGCTCTAAAAGCAAGTGAGAAGGGAGCAACTGCCAAGCAAAATGAAGTTGTGGACACATTTTTTAGGCTTTTGAATTAGGGAGTTGATGGTAGATTACCATCAGTTTATTCTTTATATTCTTTATTCTTGGAGTCAATAAGAAACATTACTAGGGATCAAGAATTAGTTTTTCCTTTAGTTGAGAAGTGAATCCCTAGGGCCAATGACCTAGATGTTATGTATAAGGCCTCTAGATTCAATGAAGATAACAGGCCCCAATCATTAAGGCCTACTCAAGTTTTTGTAAAATCACTGCAAGGTTTTCAAGCCTTACCTAATGATTTGAGTAGGAAGATTAAGGAACTGGTAAAGAATTTTGATGACTGGAGTGGCACGTCTTTACCAGATTTACAGGGACTGCATTATTTTGCCTATGTAAGGGTTTGAGGGGTAAATAGAAATGACATCCACCAATCCACCCACTATCTTGGAACTATAAGTCAATGGATTGGTGTGCATCATGGTATGATAGAGGTTCATTGCATTTAGGGGTCTTTTAAAGCAAGAAACTTGGCATTGAATTCATGCCCTAGGGCTGACAGGGGCAATTTTCTTCTGAATTTGTGGTTGTTAAGTTAGGGTTTATGAATTTGATGGATATCTTGGTAGAGTCATGGTGACACTGTTTGATGGTCCAATCTCTACTTTGAAACAAAAATATCTCTAACAACTCTAAGAGCTATAATGGGATGGCATTAAAGGAACCTTCATATGAAGGATCTTCTATTGAAGGACCTTTGAATTAAGGTCTTTATTTGAAGGTCCTTCATGCCAAGGTTCCTTCTATAAAGCATTTTGGACATGAAATATTTAAAATAAAAAATACCTTCATTTGAAAGTCTTGACATGGCATCATTTTTGAATGAAGGTTCTTTGTTCAAAGGTCATGATGACATCACCTTCAAATGAAGGTTCTTCATTAACTGGTATTTTGTAATTTTGAATGTGTGATAATAATTTAGGGTTGAAGTTAAATCCATTTGAGCCTTTTATAAATGAAAGGACATTTGATGCAATCATATGCCTTGTCAAACTTTTATCTTAATAGTAAGGGCATCATGAGTAGTTTGTTGGGCCCATTCAACAATATCCGATGCAAGGATTGAATTGTCTAGAATGTATCTACTATCAAGAAAGCCAATTTTTTTACCTCTATGACTATAACTCAAGCAATAGGTTTAATTGTGATGGCAATGATATTGACAAGGATTTTGTAATCTAGGTGTTGAGAAGCATAATTGGCCACCATCTTAGGAAAGATTATTCATTCTCACTTTTAGGTGTTAAAATTTAACAATACGTAGATTGATGAAAGAGCCCAAAGAGCCTTTCCCCATGTTATGCAGGTACACATAGCAGCGGTCTTCTTTTATACGGTTGGACATGATTCCAAGAACTTAGCTAGGAATTATCCATTTAACCTAAGGTTTTCTCATAATGCCATCATTGGAAAAGTATGATCAAATTCATCTATTATGAAGAATTGGTCTATGTGCCTCTAGTAATCACTATAAAAATGTGAAAGACTAAGCTATTTTATTTTTTGTCTTATCTTATACCATTTCACGAGAATGGGGGAGCCAATGTATGAGAAGATATTTGGAAACTAGGCATGAAAATTGCAGGTTAAAGAGAATGGGGGTGCCAAACTTATAGTACTCATTGTCCCTTGGTCATCGATTTTCCCTAAGTGCCCTCAACCTCATCCTCGGTGCTGGTATTGACCTTGTTTTAGCTCCAAACTCTTCATCGGCGCTGGTATTGATCTTGTTTTCCCTCCTCCAAACTCTTCCTCAGTGCTGGTATTGACCTTTCACTTGTCCAATTTGACGAGCTACAACCTGGCTTAGTTAGGTTTTAGAGTATATTAAATTAAATTTAGAATTATGGCGCCATTGAGAGTAGTGAATATAAAGCAAGAAAAGCCTATTATGGCACCATTTAGAGTAGTGAATATAAAGTAAGCCAAGCCTATTATAGTCACGAGGGAAATAATAAAACTCCTAGGATACTTTTTGAAACCATTTTCCTTGGTTAAAGGGAGGCCATAAGATATTCCTTTGGATTTTTCAATCTTCAAATATGAGGATTTGCAAGGTTGTTAGCAACATGAGTAATGGAAACGTGTGCAACAAGAATTTTTGAACACACATGGAATCTCCTTGCCAAAGAAAGGGGCTTCATAATTTAATATGATAATTTTTCTCAGCTCTAGAAATGATATGTTTCCTTAAAGAGGAAGGAGATACCTAAAAGTTAAAAGAGATGCTTAGGAATCTCAACACTTCCTTATGATCAACCCCCTTCTATCCATACGAATTGAACCAATTGGGCTTGGCTAAGAATGATTTCCTATAACATCGAGTTTTATGCCACTATATATTTGACCTTTAAGCTTTCTAGAAAATATCTAGGCATTGAATATCCTAAATAATGTCACGTTTGTCCTCCAAGAGAGTGAGAAAGGAGTCATTAGAAAAATGATCATTGAATAGTTGGGCTAGTGATGGCAATGTTGATAGTGAGATGGGTGGTCATAGAGGTGGCCTACAAGCTATATTTGGAAAAAAAGAAGGATAGAAGCCATTGATTGGAGTAGTGAATATTGACATTGGTGTTTTCTTGTCCAACAAAGGGTCACTATGATAAATGGTGTTGGATTTGGCATTGGCATTTACTCTTTTCTTCTAACAGAAATGGTGATAGGCTAGATGTGTCTAATACTAGAAATATTCTCCCCTTCCTCCCATGAAAAATTTTATGGGAGAAGGAATACACGATACTTTGAATTGTAATGAAGAGTCAATGCAAAATAAACTACTCCCTCTACTATCATACATGTTTTTGGGTTTATTCTTTCATTCTTCACACTTGGAAAATTTCTCATTTGGAAATGGATTAAACAAGTGGAAAAACTTCGGCATGCATATGAGCTTATGGATTGGAACCTAAAGGGTATGTCGTCAAAGGATGATTTCCCATTTCTAACACTTTGTTGTTGACGTGAGTTTAATAATACAATGGCTCGTTGCACCATAGAATTTGTTAGAGGTTTCCTAATATGACATCTCTATATGATCCTTGCTTAATTAGTTGTTGGCTTTTATCTTTTCCTTTTTCTATTAATGACTTATTATATGATTGCATAGATGATATTTTTAATGTCATTGGGCTATATCAGTCTATACGAAGTTGCTTTACTTCTCAAAGTATTATCAATAACCCTATTAATGAAAATAATGAAATTGTCATTTAATGGGTGCTTGGGGAAGGGTTTTGAGTTTTACCCTAGTGATAATTGTTGGTGTCTATGTATCATATTGCTTTGGCTCAAGAGGGGTATTGTTATCCCTTGTGATTATGTTTGAGGAAGTCTTCAAATGGATGTTATTTCCTTCAACCAAATTGATGTCATTAAATAGTCTTGTTATGAACCCCTTGCAGGTTGCTTGGATAATGTTAGTATTTGTAATCCTGGTCCTTCTAATTATTATGCCCAAGCTTCCATAAATATGCATTTACTTAAAAATAATGATATAGTCACTTCAATCAAGTCACTTATGGCTGGGAGGTTTCTCCATGGTATGATTGTATGAACATGTTAGTTTTGCATAATAGTGAATAAGCCTCAAATTTTTGTGAAGCCTATTCTCTTAGGTGAATGCTTGTGTTTTCTTCCTACTACAGGGGATATATGATGCCACACTAAACTCACATCCCCTAAGGAGGTGAGAAATAATGCCATACTATGATATTTTTTTAAGAGGGTAGAATTGCTCCCTAATTTGAGTCCCTATGTTACTTTGGTCAAGTCCTTTCAAAATAATTTGCTGCTTCATAAAAGGATAAAAAGGTTATTGTGGGCGGTGTTAGATTTCTTGTTTCAAAGGAAACCATCAGAGCTGCTACTAGGTTGAATATTGAAGGTAGGAAGGTCATTAATAGGGAAAAATGATGGACACATAAACCATCAACCAAATTTTGAAAAGGGGAGAACTCATCGAATTATAGAATGGTTTTGAATGATGAGTTTAGTAGAGTGCCAATTAAGTACTTCAGTGTTGAAGGTAGTTTTAAATGTATTTTTCATTACCATTTCTCGCATGACCATCTTAAACATAATAAGATTGCTTGTTTTTGTTATTTTGTCCTAAGTTCTCTTAAGTGTTTCGGTAAGGAGGTCTTAATGGATAAATTTTTGATGCCTCTACATGAGGGCTTACTTTTTAGACTCCATAAGTCCACCTTGCTATGTTCTCTTAGAATTTTGTTAGCTCTCTTATTTTAAAGTCCAATCTATTCCCTACCCCTATTCTTATCAAAGCTAAAGGTGGGAATCTTAGTGATTTACATGATCCCTCTCCTCCTAAGGGTAAGAGAAAACCTATCAAATATTCCTCATTACTTGTCAAGCAAAAAATTACATTTGATGATGTGCCTAGTAAAGTGGTGGAGGGAAATCTTGAGCTTGGTAAAGTTGTGGCTGATTATGATGACTTAGGTTGCCCTAATATTTTTGCCATTGGTTCTCTATTGAAATTTTCCTCTCATATCCATGTGGACATTCCTAGTGATGTTGACATCTTCAAGACTAAGAGTAAAATCCCTAAATTTTAGTCCTCACTTGTGGGCAACAACGACTAAGGTTTGTATTGTTGCTACTGTTAATAATAAGATTGCTATAGGAAAACCTTTTAATGGGAACCTTGTAAGAAGATCTAATAGGTTGGTGGCCATAATCTCTACTACCCCTAGCACTACACCAAATGTATAATTAGTTGTTTCTAATTAACAAAAAAGGCTTTGTTGATCACAAGGATAATGACTGTATCAATAGTGGGAACAAAGAGTTCAGTCACTCTCAAGACTTCATGTAAGAGGAAGATGTTTCTCTTTCTAATGATTTTGGTGTCAACCTTTTTCAGAAATGAATGTTCTTTATGACACTAAGTCTTCTAACATAGGGGATGATTGAATTTAGTCCCTAAAATTGATATGGTGGCCATGGATGATGTCAAGGGTAAAGGAATTTAGGTGGAAAATAAGTTTGATCTTGTGCATTTATGTTCTCATTGTGGCCATAACACCGATTCTATTAATTATTTGGAGAAAATTCTAGAAACTTTGAAGGAAAGAGTCAATAATGTGCTTAATTTTAGTAATAAGGTGATCCATAGGTTACTTCTATGCTTCTACTCCAGAATGTTGTGTGGGAGTTCTAGAAAAGAAGGTTGAAGGGTAATCTTGATAGTCTTGTTTTAAAGAAGGATAGAAAGAAATACCCTAAGGATTATATTTTTTCTTTCCTTTTTGAAGTTTGGGGATATGTGACTCCCCAAAAGACATGGTGCAACTTGTAGTTTTTTCTTGTTGTTTGTTAGTTATTTATGTGCTATTTTTCTTTGTTCTTCTATTAATTATGTATAGTTAGTTATTTTTTGGTTTTTCTTTTCATATCCTCCGGGCTTGCTATGTAATAGGGTTGGGACCTTGGTTTCGCAATTTATGTTTTCAAGCAACCTCTACCCAAAGAAACTCATTTCATCTATCAATATGTATCTGACATGTGATATTTCTTCTTGGAAAGTTGTAAGTCTGGTCCCTTCTAGTTCATTGAAATCTCTTATTGGAATTCTTCGCTTTCAATGAATGGTTGAAGCACCAATGTTGAATGTTGCAACTCCAGTAGGCATGAATAGAAGTAGAGGAGATTTTTTGGGAGAAGAATTATTTTCTAGTGCTAGGTTATGTGTTAGGTTATATAAGGTTAGGTTATATAGTGTTTGAGCCTAGCCTCAAACACTACAATTAGGGTCGGGTTAGGTTATGTGTTTTCTTTATGGTTATGGTTAGAGTTTAGGGTAATCTCTAAATTTAAGTTTAAGTCGTAGTTGATTATTTTCCCACAAAAGAAAATTAGATCCATTTTTTCTCATGTTCATTATAGCCAACTATGGCTTAATCTTAAATTTAGACCTTTTCTTGAAACCTAACATCATATCCCTAATCTAACCATAACCCTAACCCTAATCATAAGATTGACTCATACCCCGACCTTAACCCTAGCCCTAACAATAAACCTAATCCTAACCCTCCTAATTCTAACCTAACCCTAACACTAGCCTTAACTTACACCCTAACCTTAACCCTAATTGTAACCCTAAACTAAAGACAAAATCTACACCCTAAACTATAATCCAAATCTTAAACCTACCCCTAACCCTAATCATAACCTAACCCTTTTTCTCGAAACCTTAACCTTGACCCTAACCCTCACCTTTATCCTATATTTATAACCCTAACCACAACCAAAACTCTAACCCCAACCCTAACGCTAATTACCTAACCCTAAATATTTTTTCTTTTATTAATTAGTTGCATTCACTCTAATAACCCTAAACCTATCCGTAAACCTAACCGTAGCCCTATCCCTAGCCCTAATCCTAACCCCAACTCTAAGCCAAATATAAAAATAACCCTTAATCATAACAATAACCCTAAAAATTAATTCTAAATATAACCCTAATACTATAATCCCTAATTGTAATCCTAAACCCTAACCCTATTTTCATATCTAATCCCAACCATAACCAAAACTCTAAATCTAACCCTAACCCTATTTTCATATTATGTTTTCCTTATGATTGGTTGACTCTTATACTAAATCTCAGTGTTGTTTGTGTTTTGACAAGAGTAGATTAATATTTTTTATATATTTTATATGAAGATCAAAATTACATGCACATATAATGAACCATTTTAGTTACAACACTTGGTCTCTTCAAAATAATCAAAGAAGATTAGGGAGAGGAAGGAATGCACACCAAACTACAAAATAGGGGTAGTTGTGGCTTTGTTAGTTTTCTTTATATAGTCTACTTGTTTCCTATAGGGATAAATATTTAATCACTATACAAATGAAAGATGGTTGATTATCTACTAAATATTGTTTTGTGTGTTTTGAAATGGAAGATATCTATGTTGGAAAACAAGGATAGACAACTGAGAGAGGGGGTGAATCAGTTGTTACAAAATTGAAACTTATTTAACCTTATTAACCTTTAATCTCAGATCTGATAATTAACAGTGAAAGAATGAATCAACAACACATCAGAAACACACATAACACCAATATTTTTGTGTACAAACCCTATTAGGGGAAAAACCACGATGGAGGTTAATCCATAATTTATACCCTATTAAAAGTATAAAAGAAATGAATAAGGAATGCACATGCATTCAGGAACACTACCTAGAGCTCACTGCTCAAACGGAAGGCTCACTGCCTTACATAAGGTAATCAAATTAAATCCATCTGATGAGGTTGAACTAAGAAATTGGCTTCTTCAAAAGCCTGATGACAGTTTCAGTTAGGCACATAAATACTACTTCATACTTTGCGTAAAATTCTTCACACTCTGCTCTGCATTCGAATGATCTAATCTTTATTCACACATATATCACATAAACTTCACATACATTATCTCTAAATGAATAAAACAATCGCTCTTATATATCCACTTCATGAATTTAAATTAACAACTCTATTGGCCAAAAATAAATAATAGATGAATACAAACTCTCAGCCCAATTCATGAACAAATCTCAATGCGCACCAACCTAAATCGGTCACAACATAATGAAGACCTAAAGCAACATCCTCGAACATGCCAAGAATTCAAAAATTAATCCACAAGGATCTACAACATGCTACCACCATCATGTCAACCAAGAACATGAAAACTCGAACATGGAAAGGAAAAATCTTTGATCACGAGCACACTAATCAACGTGGACATACCACAATAATAGAGTATGAGATCTAGAAACATCAATGAATATCTCAAGAGCATACACAACAATTCGATTTACCAGAATTACATTCTCTTCTTTTAGAAACACCAACTATAGCAATAAAATAACTATAGGAACACAAAAACTCATAACTCGCTCCAATCTTGATGCACACCTCTGAAACTTCCAGAGGATATACTAGATAGGCTCAGCAACAAACCCTTTAATACACGACTTTAGAATACCAATGCACAAAAAATTTCACCACTCTGATCTTCACAACTTCATAGAGTATCTACAACATATTTAGTCTAATTTTCTCAATATCCTTGACATATACAACCTTTAAGACATTAATGCTAATAGTTTTGACATCAATGACAACCACATATCATGAGAAACACAACCACAACATCCAAAAATCTACATCTCTATAAAAATTGGTATATGCTAATAGTCAACTTATTATCTTATTTACAGCATTTCCTTAGCTTTTTATACTAACAAATTCAAGGTAGAGGGTAACATGATTCTTTGAATTGGATACTACATAAAAATTTATGTGTTATAGTCATTGCTTCCATTGTTTGCATTTTCACATTAGGATGCATATTTTTTACAATCAATAGTCTTTTAATGTCTTGCCAAAATTAATATTATTAATAATTTCAAACTTTTATAAACATGTATGGAAAATAAGTACATAAATAAGAAATATATTGTAATAGTTTCTTCAACAAAGGATAAAAAAATCATGTGGACCGTACAAGGATTGTGGTGGGACTTAAAATTTACTACCCATGTGGTATTAACGAGGGAGATCAATAATAATCCTTCCTCGCAGATCTCGCATGATCAGATTAAAGGCCCCTGAGGGTATTGCAAGGTCTACGAAGAGGCGACACGTGGCCTGGTTCTTGAAGCAACAGGACTAGGTTGGACCTGCTGTCCAGTTGCAACCTCTTGTTTTCTTGGGTTGTGATTGGGCACGGTTCTCCCAGGGCACTGATGTGGATTTTCAAAAAATTGTTGACTCAATCTGAGTCGTTCGACTTGCCATGTTCGATCCGCATTAACGGTTCAATTTTTCTTGGGTTCCTATTCATCTGCGTTGGGAGTTCTTGCTCTCTGGAAGTTGTTCTCATTAATGGCATAGATTTTTTCAGTGGATCCTTGCCTGAATTTCCTGCATGCAAACACTATTCTCCTGATAAATGCAATGATGGGTTGTACAACATACCTTCGCAAGCCAATAATAATTTGCGGTGGCTACATCAGCCACTAAAATGTTCATGCTGCATTCGAGCAATTAATATTCTCACACCAATTAACTCTATAAATTCTCATTGTGTTATCTGGTATTATCATCGCATTTTGAGTTGTCTTGTTTGCAGGTGGTCGAGTCTCTCCTGTATTTTGCGAGGTGTTCTTGTAGACACCTAAAAATGACCTAGGCCTGTGAACACTATTTTACCACTTTCCACCCTAGCATAATTGTAACATTTGAATTATGTCCCTAACACACATTCAACTATTAATTAAATAATTCATGATTATTTAATTAATTCATAATCTTTCATTCTTCATGATTATTAAATAAATAAATCTTATTTATTTAATTTAATATGTCACTAATTATCAAAGTCTTCTAATAATTCAATAAAGACATCAATTTATTTAATTAACCCTTATCATAAATGTCTTCTTGATTATTAAATTAATATATTTTAATATATCTATTTAATATGTCACTAATTCCTAAATCCTCTCTTAATTAAATAAATTCATTTATTTATTTAATTAATTAACTACTTCTTCTAAATTAAATAATTATTTTAATTATTTAATTATGGCATGTGACATTTCTATATTTTCAAATAAAACAAATCATTTAAAAATATCTCACTGATTCTTCATTTAGTAATTAATTTAAAAAATCAATTACTAATCACCTCACAAAATCTTCTATTTTGAATTAATTTAATTCAAAAGGGAAATATTCTCCTACAAATCAAGTAATTTCCAAAATTATTGATTTTCTAAAATCTCGTCCTCTTGTCTTCTGATTTTTACTAATTTTATCTCCACTGTCACATTCAGTCTGGATTTAATTAATTTAATTAAATCTTATTTACACCTATGGGTATTTTTCCCTAAGCCTAATTGAGGTTGCCTTATTGAATCTCGACCTTTGATTCTAGGGTATTCCTCAATCTCTCATCTTGTCCGTCCGTTCAAGATTGCATTTTCTATAAAATGACAATCTTGATCTCATTTTCGGATCCATGATTATTTTATTTACGCTTTCATTATAGGCATTCTTCCCTCATAAGGCATTTGATCTTAGATATAGTATTGCTTGCATATTAGAAATTGATTTCTAGTTTGCATAGAATCATAGTAAATCCTTCAAAGGCATTTGTTAAGGCTAGGCATTAGAGAAGTTTGCTCACAAAGAAATCTGAGGGCAATCCATCATTGCAGCAAGGCTTGAGAAGGTACAATGGAAGGAATCATGGAATAGAGAAGATTGGTGAGACCATTCCGTTTTACATTATTCTCTTTTATATTCTTATGTGTTTCATTGTTTGATGTTTAAAATTAACTTGCAGGTACAACTAACTGTTTGAATTCAATCTTGTAGGATTTTTAGATCATTACAGTTCTTTGCAATGGACAATTCGGCTATGCGCAGAAGGACCAGACTCAGGGTGACAAATTTGCAGCCTGACGGGGTACAACCTGTCCTTAGCAAGCCCGAGGTTGTCCATGATGCTAATTTTAAAGGGACGGGGAGCTCCAAGTTCCCACTGGTGTTGTCTTTTGGTTCTGATGGTCATGGGTCTGAAACTGACTCAGACTACCAACATTACTTGGTGTCCATGACCGAGCTATTGGGGGTCAATGAAGAGCCCCTTGCAGTCGCCCCAATAACTGCGATGGCATCATGCCATGCTACCGGATCATGTGTTAAAGCAAATAAAAGGAAGCTGGTCTCACTTCTTCCTGAAGTGAGGACCAGGAGCGGTCGCCTCTACCTAGGCCGTGTGTCTTGCAAGTAGTTGCAGTTGCTAGGTGTGTTACTTTTGGGTGGTGTGTTGATGTGGACGTACGCGTGCCTTCGATGCTCTTTTGTCTTTAGCTCTGGTTGGTTACAATGGTATAATTGTTTTGATTTCTCGAACTGATTATGGTTTTTTCTAATGATGAGGAATGTCAATTTCAATTTCATTATAAATGAAATTCAATTTAGGAATGAACAATGTAGCCTATTGCTTTGTTGCTCTCCTATCCTACAAAGGAGATTTGACGGCTCATTGTTAAGGGTTGTTGTTTTTTTTGGGTTTGAAGGCTTAGAATAGGTACAGTTAGTGGTAATGCAAGATTTTGAAGGTATTATGTAGGAAATCATGTTGGGTTGGGAATAGTATGAAATAAGTATACTATGCCTTTGTAATTACTGATATCGAAAGAAATCTAAAAAAATTAAGACATTTTGCTATCCTGTGTATGGGCCATGGATTATGAATGGATTTATCAAGGGTTTTTTCATTCAGTTTCAATGGTGTAGTTGAAAGTGTAATTTGTTCTCTTGCTTTGACTTAATGAGTTAATCAAATGCTTGAACACAAATTGCATGTTTATGGTTATATGCTCAGGATTCACCAAGGAGTATTGTTTTAATATAGTGAAAAATCTCATGGTGGCAAAGCACTATGGTGATAAGTTCAATTTCATCTGAATTACATTTTATATGACTCCCACCCAATGGATGAGGCACTAGATAGTATTGGTAAATTCCTTTTAGGTATAGGACTGTGACTCTAAGCACGGTGATTCAATACCCGAACATTTTAACAAATATCAACTACTATCTCTTTTTGGGATATAGATCTTATGATAATTTTTTGTCTCCTTGCTTTGGGATATCTGTTATTATTCTTTGTTTTTTTCACAACCAGGGTAATGACTTTCTTTTAGTGTTAGTAGGGACTGCATCTGTAAGAAGAAGTATTCTTACCAATCATGAAACATTCTTATGAACACACTTGGGTTTACCCACCTTGGTTTCACAGAGCCAAAAGTGTAGGAGATGTCAGTCTTTGACTGACTCTTGTTAGTTGGCCACTAGCCTTTGTAGTTCTTTATAATGGAGGTTGGCTACCTCTTACAAAATTTCAAATCCTATGTGGGAAAAAACACCAACAGATTGTAATTAAGATATACACAAAATGGATCTACATTGAAAATTTGGTAGGAAAATTCAAGCAAATACAACTGGTAGATGCAAAACCAGATAAATATGAAATTGTGGACTATAATGATTGTAGAATATACATAATGGATTTTTCTAAAAGGTTTTAGAAACTTTCAATCAAATGCAATTGGTAGATGCATAGACAAATTTCACAACCTTCACCAAAATCTTTGTCGATTTCCTTAATATGGGAGATTTGGAACAAGGTATAGACATCCATCAAAGCATAATATGAAGATGAATTTTCTCAAATGTTGTGGTTGTACACTCCATTTTCAAATCTATGTAAAACGTGGGAGGATAGAAAAATCTTGTGAACTATTTGACAAAATATCTCAAAGAATTGTAATCTCATGGAATACACTCTAATTAGAAAAGTTGCATCACTACCCTCATAACAATCTCTCAATTTGTTTTAGTTTCTATTGTGTTACTCAATTTGAAACTTAATTGTGATACATTAAGTTCATTGTCAAATTGTCATTTGTGTGTCAAGTTTGTCAAAATCCAAAATGATCAATTATTAATAAAATCATGGATCATGTAATATTGGGATGGGTGACCTCCTAGGAAGGCCTAGTGCTTCATCGCTTTGAGAATCATTTAGACGCAATGAGTGCTAAGTGGACCATTCATTATCATGAGAGATGGGTTCTTGTGAAAAACTACTCATGAAACATGGGTCAATGAGTTTGACTTGTAAAACTACATAATTGAATCCTGATAACAATATCAAAATTTGACACAATGTGAAAAATACTTCCTACTTTTCAATAGATCATGTTGTCAAAATCTAGAATTTCAAATTATGAATTCTTTGTAATTACTCAATAGATCATGTTGTCAATTGAACCTATTGGCATTTTTTTACTGCAACCCACACGTGTTTCCTAGAAGCTCCTATGAACTCCCCACATTCAATAATAAAAGACTAGGAACAGTATGGCCAACTTTACGAGAATAGCAATAAGGCTAATTCTCCTACACTTCGAACTCTGTAAAATCCAGGAGGGTATTCCCTAACATGTGCTCTTAACATACAACATTTAAACAATTCATTTAATTTGCACACAGGTAAGCAACAGATAGATCCCCAATTAATGTTAAAGGGTCAAATCCTTCAAGAAATTGGCTATTCCTTAAAAAAGACTCATGTCCATTTAACAGAGAATCACAAACTTCACATAAAGTAAATTGATAGGAAATGTTTGAGTAAAATATCCTGATGCCATAACACAAAACATATGAGAATAAAACGTAATCAGAATTCCAGTGCCATATCCCAGCACAAGGAGTGAAAAGAGAAAACTAAACTACAGGTTAAATTTCATTTTGAACACTTATGACCTATTATGAATTGCATTACAACCCATATATCCATACCTGAGTTTATTACTCTTTTGTGAATCCTATTTGTTATATTGCATGAATTTACTGGTTAACTAAAAGTATTTAACCGATCCTTTGAACCAAAGCTGTAGTTAAACATAATTCACAGTAAAGAACAATGAAAATCAATGAAAATCATCTTTGATCGATATTTCATTAATAATCCATGTAACATAGCACAATAGGAGACCAAATAAACTCCAAATATTCATGAGTTTGATAAAAGCATGCTCAAAAACCCCATGATTAACAAAGTTCTCCAATCTGACTCAAAATTTTTTAAAACTTGGACTTACAATTCATACTCTCTATATTACTAGACTCTTATTTCTCATATCTTGGATATTTCAATTGACCACTCTCTCAGCCTAGAATTCCCTTTTATAAAACAAAGGAGCCAACAAGCTTCAGGTTGGAGAGTACACATATCCATTTGTAATCGGACCGCTAACTCTTGATTTAGTTACAATTCTATTATGCGAGAGGAGAGCATAAGACAAAGATCATCATTAGTTGATAAGGAGGAAATAAAACATTGTTCCAAAGGCCGCTCCCCATACATCGAAGGCATGCTTAGCCGTTATAGTATTAACTCCACCTTAGCACCCTGTACTTGGAGTCAAAAGGAGAATGCAGTTTTAGAAAATAATATCTAAGGCCAGACCTGTATTATACATGACCAAGTTGCAATTCTCGACTATAACACTCATAATTCCAGTTCATCAGTGAACACCTTTTTCCATAATTCAAACTCCTCCTCGGAAGGCCGCTGGAAATCCAAAACCTGATCAACCTTGTTTTGATAGGGAGCATACTTTACCATTATTGATGTGGCCTTTTTATCAAAGCTCTCTAAGAAACTTATAACAAAAGAAAAAATTTCCAATGTATTTTCTAGCATGCGGATGTCAGCATTTTTGCATATCTCATGTGTTTGAGACATCATTATATTGTTTATTTTCTCCTTCCAAACCGGTAGGGGTTTGAATTCATCTTGACTATGTAAAATATGAGGCAATGGGGTCAGGTCCTTTCCATCATACACATCTTTCAGCAATTTAATCTTGGATTCCATTGGGGCGGCAAATCTCTGAAACTTCTAGTCAACAATTCCCTTGACCAATTGATATGTTGCAATAACAGTAGGATATTTATCACCATGCTATTTTTCCCCTACTGCCATTCTAGGGCTCCATTTTTTTAGCAATGAGATGGCCAATTCTTTATCCCTTCCGAACATTTTTAGTGCTTGCAACACTAGGACATAATTTGCAAGAACACTGTTTAGCTTACTCTGGACAGTTCTGTTTAAATGTTTCAAAATAGTGTCCACTATCATTGCATTGTTTCTCCCTGCTGCATCTCAGATTCGCTTTATCATCTCCTTATATTCTTCAACCTGATGAATCAGTTTCTCCCTAGAAAGTCCCCCTCTAGAGATAGTAGCCCTCTCAATAGCAATAGGCACTTGTCCCATATTATATGGAACAATAGCCAAAGACTGTGCTTGTACAGGAGGTTGAGACTGCTCTACTGGTGGGTTGGGAATAGTGTGGCTAGAAATGGCTTGCTTTTGAGATCTCATGGTATCCATTTGTTGCCTCGATAAAGCCAATTTAGTTTCTAACTCTACTACCTTTTAATGACTCTTATTATATTTAATAATAATGTCATTATATTGGCCTCTCAGAGTATCCCGCTCCTTGGTCAAATATTCAACAGTTGCTCTGGTGAATTTGGCAACATTCACGACCATATCAGTAGCTTCCAGTGCTAGGATGTCAACAACTCTCCTCACAACCAAGTGGCCACTGAAGTCAGAAGGTTCTGCAACAATTGGATTTTTAGAGCTAGTAGATAAGGACCAGATTACCAATGCATCCCATTCCTCAGTAAAGGCCGATCCCTTGAGTGCCAATGTAGCCTCCTCTTTAGTAGCAAGAAGTGGCTTATTAGCCCTTCTTATTGTGTCAAACACCACAACATTAGCGATATCCCATTCTGGGAGTAGCAATAGTCCACTTTTTTGTACCAATTCCCGGCCCTGCTCTGGTGTTATTGCTTTGAATATTTCTCTCATTTGTTCCCTAACCTTAGCTTGAATTACCTTCTCTGGGAGCTCTGGATGTAGACTTCTCTCATGTGCCACCTTCTTAGCATATAATTCAGTATGTGTTCTCCACACAAAATCTTTAAAAGCACCAGTATGAATAAAAGAGTCATCCATCATGAACTCTCTGCAGGCTTCTATTCTCAAGTCATCATTGCTTGTTATTCCTTTGATTTCATCTTTTCCTAACCTCAAAGAAACTGTACCTAAACATGTTGTAATTTCAACTGGGTCCAATGGCATCTCAAGATACATTTCATCTAGAGTGACAATAATTTCATCATCATCATCACCATCACAATCAACAATCTTTACCCTTTCAACCCTCTGCCTCTTTGGTGATGGTGGACAAACCTGTTCTAAAAAACTTGGAGGAGAATCCAAATCAACAACATTTGGTACTGACTGCTTTGAAGAAGATGGTGCAATATTTTAAGCAACATCTTCAGCCCTACTTCCCTTTCTTCTAGAAAAAACCCTTATCTTCTTTTTGGGCTGATAAGTAGGCCTCTCCTCTTTTACCTTAGGGTACTCCTCGATGGTTTGTGATTTTCCCCTTTCTTCCACAACCCTTTCATCTTTTAAAACCCCAACCAAGCTCTCAAAATTATCAATAGCATACATTGCCTTGCTAAACTCATCTTTAGCATTAGGTATGGGATTGAAACCAGGTATTTTCTCTTGCTTACTTTTTAGCATTTTAGAGTAGGCAATGTATAGTGCCTTTCTATCATCTTGTAATTCCAAATAAAAAATATTTCTGATGATGTTCTCAGGAAAGTAGAAGTTGTGGACAAAAGCTCCTATCCGATGTTTTTCCTTCATTTGAGAGATAAAACCCTCAGGAACATGATTCCTGGGGCACACAGTCCTTAGCCTATAAGGCCCAAGTAATTGATGCAACTCCTTCCATCCTCCCTTTGCCATAACAAAATCAGCAAATGCTACATATTCAGGGAAGAAAGAACCTTTCTTCTGTTCAACTAGCAACTGTAGTTCCTGAGTGCCCCCCAACTGCCTTATGATTTCCAAAAATCCAATTCTAATAGGCACCTCCCTTGGAAGAACCTTTGGATTGACATTAGTGCCAAAAACCCTGAAAACTGTGGTATTACGATACGGGAAAATGTCTCCCAAATTGTGCATTATGTTCAATTCAGGCCTTCTCTCCATCAGCCTCAAGAAGTCATGAATTTATTTTGGGATCCTTGGGGGGTCATGAACCAGAGCCTCTTTTAATTTAGATCCAAAGACATTATGGAAAGTTACATAATCAAACTCATGATCATGCATGCCAAGAATCCTAGTCCAATATTGGACAGGCATTTCAATGTTTCCTTCCTTCTTCTTTAATTTCATATCTTTTCCGAACACAGCCTGACCCCTATACATAAACATGTGGATTAACAAGGAATACCATCTTAATCCAACCCAATTCTTCCCCTCCTTTAGGGCTACCAGACCCGTGTGCATCTTCTCTGCCAAATAAGTGGCAAAATCATATATTACATTAAAAATTGGGTGCTGGAGATTTACTGCCATATACATAATATCGGTAGGCAAGATTTTCTTTAAGTTGACTCCCAGAACATGACATAAAGCACAAATAGTCTTCTTGAAATAACTGGCGAAATAGCCCACAGGAAAAGGTTCGGGCTCATTCCTGCCAATTACTACCTTCTTCTGATTTTTTCCTCTTCCTGAGACTACCAAATGAGATATCAAGAAGGACGTTCTAAACAAACCCCACGTATTTCTATATTCTTGTCTCAAAAACCTCCAAGTCAATAGGAACCATATCCTGACTCCATTCGTGCAATTTGAAAATCTCTGCAATTTCTTCTTTGGTTATCTTAATCATCTGCACACTAGCATGTTCTGACAATTCGGGCTACAACGTCATATCTAGCAGCAATGTCCTTTAAAAGATCTACATCCATATAAACATTAAGAACCACCAATTTATTGAGGTCTAACCTCCAGGGGTTACACAAAGGAACGGAAAAATTCCTGTTCCCAAACCAATTGGAGAACAACTGTCACCCGGTGTATGGTAACTCGACATCTTGAATTGCACATTGCTTGTCTATCAATCCTTCCAAGATTCGAGGCCCATAGAATAAAACCCTTCCCTCCTACTTCTTGCTAGTAGAGGGTTGTAACAAATCAATAATATCTTGGGATAAAGACCTGGTAGTGGTTTTAGAACCAGAACTTTGGGCCTTGGGTGCCATTTATACTAGACTAATGACAATTCGAACTAGGGTTTGCTTATTTTTAGATAGCAAATAATTACAATTTTCTCCTTTAGACTTAACAGAAAATTATTCAATATTCAAAAAACACTAGCAATTATCTAGAAAAGCTCTAAAAGCGAATTTATTCAATCAATTCTTCAAGAACAAAGAAAGGAAACAATCATGAATTGCCTAGCAAACAACCATAAAATATTCTGAATTTACAAGAAATGGGGTACGTGCTACTTACGGTTTCAATCGTAGAACATCCAGGGCAGCGAAATTGAGAAATCGTAACCACAACTTGCTTCTATCGATACTAAGCAATTCTTCCTCAATGTAGAGATACAGAACTAAAATAGTAATTCACAAATTTTAGCATTTAATTATGCAGGCAGAGTCAAACTCGGCCATTACTATTCACTCGCGCGAGATAAAACGGCTATCGTACAATACTAGTTTATTTTTAAATACGAGCCATTGATCAATAGTAACGTTGGCCAGGAGAACGACTCAGATTTAGTCAAAATAGTTTGAAAATGCCACGTTCTCCCTCTAGTCACCAAACGGATAGGATATTCACCTACCGAGCACCACATCAGCATGAAAATGGGCCCCACCTTTGTTATCAACACATAACGTCAGATTCCACGCGTCACCAAATCGCACACCTCGCAACATTATTGAAACTGCAATTTTCATTACGCAAGGTCAGCGAGGAACGACTACGATGCGTCGGTACAGAAATAGTTGTTGGCATCAGCCTTCATAATCGATCAACAAGCAAAACTAGTCCCCACCATCAAATGTGACAGATGGCAGAATCTCACATGCCTCGCACCATATTTGTGATGTTAGCAGAAACCTTGCTAGGTCTGCGAGCAACGGTCAAGATTGAAATTACTTCATCCAATGGCTGCATAATCTGCACATGCAAAAAGGTTATTTTTCCTGAATTTTTAATAGTTGTTTTATTTTGTAGGGGGTGTTTTTAATGACCGTCGATCTTCCTACGATTGATCCTGACCGCTCCCTGCGATCTTGTGATGACATCATCGCTGGTTGTTTGGCGATTGTGATATCACGGGAGAGCGCCACGTGTCCCAAGCTACCGATGCCGAAAAGGGATTAATAAAGCATTTAATATTTGTGTCGGACTTAAATAAATTATAAAGTGGGTTACTAAAACCGCTATGAGATGCACGTGCTCGAGATCGACGGTGATGTTATAATCTTGGTAAAAATTTGGTCAACGGTTATGTTTAGTGTTGCTGACTGCTGTGTTTTTAATGACTGTCGATCTTCCTACGATTGATCCTAACCGCTCCCCATGATCTCGCGATGACATCACCGCTGGTTGTTTGGTGATTGCAATATCACGAGAGAGCACCACGTGTCCCAAGCTACCGATGCCGAAAAGGGATTAATAAAGCATTTAATATTTGTGTTGAACTTAAATACGTTATAAAGTGGGTTACTAAAACAGTTGCGAGATGCACGTGCTCAAGATCAACAGTGATGTTATAATCTTGGTAAAAAGTTGCTCGACAGTTATGTTTGGTGCTGCTAACTACTGTGTTTTTAATGACCGTCGATCTTCCTACAATTGATCATGACCGCTCCCCGTGATCTCGTGATGACATCACCATTGATTGTTTGGTGATTGCGATATCACGGGCGATCGCCACGTGTCCCAAGATGCCGATGCCGAAAAGAGATTAATAAAGTGTTTAATATTTGTGTCAGACTTAAATACGTTATAAAGTGGGTTACTAAAATAGCTACGAGATACACGTGCTCGAGATCGACGGTGATGTTATAATTTTGGTAAAAATTTGCTCGACGGTTATGTTTGGTGCTGCTGACTGCTACGAGTGAACACGATCGCTGATGGTAGGAATCAACGGTTGCCTGCCATCACGTGATCCAAAGATGCAGGATGTTTTGTGATCGCGATATCACGGGTTGGAACCACATGTATTCCTTTGGCGCTGCTTCTATGGTGGGCACTCGATGCTGACATGGAGATTTTGTCAGCCTTTTTGAAGATGGTCGTCCGATGATCTAACAAAAATAAAAGATCGACGGCTGAACTTTAAATTCGCATCAAATGCGATTGGAGCCATTGGGGTGGCATGCAAATGAGCTTTAATGGTGGATGAGACGTCTACTACCTCAATTCAATCAACATAAAGTATCTTCTCTTTTTCTATCTTCATCACAAAAGCATTCAAGTATTTTCCAAGCAGTTCAGAGCCAGAGATAAAGTTTTTTGAGCGATCACCGTGAAGTTTGGTTCTCTGCAAGGCGCGAACTCCCATGAGTTATTTTCTAAATTGCTGGGTTAATTTGACTGTGTATTTGTGAAGGGTTCTATTGTGCTAGTCAAGGGGTTTTGTTAATTATTGTCGTAGGGTTACTGGTTCATTTGAATTATTAGAATTGCATAGTTGTGTTGTATTTTTGTGTTCTAGGTGCCCCTAGTTTCTTCGAGGATTTCATTTTTTAAAAGAAGCCCTAGTTGTTTAAGATGACACCACCGAAGCAACACTCTGGCCATGTTGATTATTTGAAGAGGAATTTGTATGATGACTTCTTGGATCAACTCCCATTGTCAAAAAATGACAGGAAGAGTGGTTTGGTTTTAATGAATGGAAAGACCCTAGGTGAAGGTCTATTGTGCAAAAATTCTAACATTGCGGATGCCAGGATTCCTATGACTGCTCTTGAAATTTTTAGGCTATGGTATGGATAGAAAAACTTACCTCACCCCTTCTCTAATGCCTAGAGATATGACATGGGGAAACTAACAATACCAAATGTGTTCTCTGATGTTGACTTGCTCAGAGTAGTGGTAGCACGGTATGATCCTGTGACAAGGGTCATAAGGGATAATGATGGTGGAATTTTGCTAAGCCTAAATGCAGATAAGATTCGACAGATTTTTGATTTGACTGAGTATAGCCCTTTCTTAGTCCAAATAGATTTTGAGAAGATGAAGGAGGAGTACAAAAGGTTTAAGCCTCTTTTCAGATTGAAGTTGCTTCCTCTTCACCTGGCCAGGGCAGGCAGTTCAACAATTCATATCAGCCCAAATGACCAGGAGCCTTTCAGGTTGAGTTGTTTTTCCAGTCACTTCCTAGCAACATTTTATTTATTGTGCCAGATTTTAGGGTTCAGCCCTAATACTGTGATGCCAGTTGCGTACATGTTTATGGGAGCCTAGATTCAGCATCCCAACTTCTTTGTGGTATATGACTTTGCATCATTCCTATCAGAGAAGATGCATGAGGGTTTAATGAAGCTGCATGTGGGGGATACTGGCACTCCTTTTTTCTGTTACTCCCTATTGATGCATATGTTCCTATACAAGAATGTTGTTTTCTTCTCAGAAAACATGGAGTTGAGGTAGGAGGTGAATGGAGAAAGGTTACCAGTACAAGTGTGGAGTGCAGATTTGTCTTACAAGAGGGGAGGTGCCAACTTTGTGCAGTTTGATAACTGCTTTGCCTCCAGACTCAAGGCTCAGTTGGTGGTAAATGTGCCAAGAGTCCCTAAAGATTTGTATGACTTCCTCAGACCGAAGGTGAGGAAGCCTAATTTAAAAGTGTGTCACAATTGGGGTGATATCATCTTGTACCCTGTAAGCACTATCTTGAGGGTGTATGGTTTCCAGGAAACCCCTCATATCCTCCCCTTTAATGTACCATCAAGGATGGGGTTTTCTGAAGTAATGTGGCAACTAGGTGTATTCATGAGGACAACCTAACAAAGAAAGGAAAAGGGAGTTTGTTCCCTAACTACACTGTTGTTTCTGATTTTTTCTATTCCAAGGGAGGATGGGTCCACTTTAGAAGGTTTTTTGATGACTTCAATTTGAGGAATGGTCCTAGGAGACAGCATGACCCTGAGGGATTCTTTGCATTGTTCAGACAATGAATTAAAGGTGGCAAATTTGCACATGAATTCAACTTTCTTGAGGACCTAATCAGAAATGAGTTTGATTTGAATAGGCAGGAGTTGAATAAAGAAAAATGGATTGGATATGAAAATTTGTTGGCTATAATACATAAAATGGATCCAAAATATGATCCATTAATGGAGTTCACTCCATTTCACAAGAGAATAGACTTCTTAATGGCTAATTTCAAAAGTATCATGGGCACCTTGATTACCAAGAGGGTCAGTTTGGAATTAGATTTGGTATAGAAAGACCAGATGTGAGGCCTGAAGAAACAAGGCCAACTTATCAGCCACCAGTTGATAGGCCTCTATACAAGAGAAAGAGGAATACGAGCAGTGATGAGGATGAAGGGGATAAGAAGGGAAAACAAGTCATGCAAGCATCATCACAGCTGGGTCCAAGGATCAGAGCACCCGAAGGGATAAGGATTATGGATCTAGATTCACCAGCAAGAGGTGATCTTGCAGTGTTACCATCAGAGCCAAGCCCTAAGAGGTAGAGAGTTGAGGAAACGTAGGAAACTTTGATGGATGAGATAATTGTGACTGATCAAGACATGCAGGTTGGTATCCCTTCCCCTCCTAGATCAACACAGTTGGTGCTTTCTCACATGGATGTAAAGGGGCAATGTGTACAAGATGCTAGGATGGAGGCTTGCAAGGCATTCTTGGATGATGATGCATTTGTAAAGACTCCTATATTCTTGCAACTAGTTTGGAGGATGAAACTAGAAGAGTACCAGAACAAATGCAAGAGTAGGAGAGAATCGATACCTGATAGGTCTGAGCAGGAGAATGATGATGAGTTCAAGGCCAAATTAATGGAAGAATTCAAAGGCATCACTCCTAAGGAGGGAAGAAGACTTGTGACTCAGGCTAGTGTCTTACTTTTTCTTGAATGGGACATAGCTGATGTGGTTGCATTCAATGCTATCTTACAGTCCAAGCACCCTATACAAAACAGTGAAGAAGAGGTTAAGGTAGCTCTGCAGGACTCTGCCTTCAGTGAGGAGTATGAAAATCTGTCTATAGGGGCATTGGCACCCCAGGGTAGAAAGCCAAATATAACTGATATTATCCCACACCTAAGGGAAGGGCTAATCATCAAGAGAGCTTCTGAAACTTCAACAACTGAAGCTACAAGCCTGACAGTGAATGTGGCCTAATTGGCCCAAAAGACAGCTGAGAGAGAAGAAGTTGAAAAGAAGAGTCTGATGGAGAAATACAATATGATAATTGCATAATATAGTAGGATGCAACAAAGGAATGTTGATCTGCAATCTGAAGTAGATAGGTTAAAATATGGGTAGGTGGGAGAATCCTCCAGTGCTTTTGGTATCAGAGCATTACCTTCTATTGCAGGATCGGTCCCCCATACTACTCCAATTGTTTCAAATCTAGGGTCCCCCATCCAAGCACCTGCTCTCAGTCCTACACCAGCGCTAGTTGAAGAAGAAGTTGAATATTCTGTGGATCCCACCAAGAAGTAAATGTTGAATAGGATCAAAGAATTGCAGGCTACCTTAAAGGCAAGTGAGGATGATGCAATTTCCAAACAAAGTGAGGTGGTTGACATGGTTTTGAGGCATCTTAATGAAAAGGTTGATGGTAAATTACCATCTGTACATTCTTTGTATTCTTTATTCTTGGATGGAATAAAAATATCAATAGGGATCGGGAAATAGTTTTGCCTTTGGCTGAGAAATGGATCCATAGGGCCAAGGATCTGGATATTATGTACAAAGCTTCTAGGTTTGATGTGGACAACAAGGCCCAGTCATTGAAGCCTACTCAAAACTTTGTAAAATCATTGAGCGGATTCCAGGCCCTACCTGATGATTTCAGTAGAAGAATTAGGGAGTTGATAAAGAGTTTTGATGACTTGAATGATACATTTTTGCCAGACATTATTGATGCACAAGGAAATGTTAAGACATTGTAATAGTGGCAGGATGGGGCAGAAGAAGTTATCAATGCACAAATCAAATTGATTTATGATGATTCAAACTATGATTTACTGGTAAATAGTATGGATAAGATAATTAACACCAGCACATTCTTAGAATTTTTTGAAAGGGAAGTCAATCAGGTTGCAATGAAGTACACACCTTACAATAGTAAGGTGAATGAGGTCATGAAATTTCACTGGCCAATGGATGAAGAGTATCAAAGATGGGTGGACAAGTACTTAACCGAAGAGGAGTAAAATAGTGTCTATTACCACAGGATGGATGAAGGAATGCCAAACGATGATGCAAAGAATTCTGGAGATAGCCACAGGAAATGATTTAACAATCGACAGTGCATGTGAATAGAATGAGAAGATGTTCAAAATGGAGCTAGCCATAAGGAATGCACTGGAGCATACTGATACACACAAGTGACCAGATTACCGAGATTATCTATCAAAACATCTATTTATGGCTTAATAGAGCATAATTTCTAGTTTGTTATTATTGTTAAGCAAAAGACATTTCTCAAAGGACGCGCCCTTTCACAATTTTGATATATTTATATTTGTTTCATAATGTAAAACAGATATAGGCGGATAGGAAAAAGATACAGTAGATAGTTTGCAATGAAACTTTCCTTTAAATGACTCAGATGCTTGTATGAATTTTGATGAAGTTAATGAAGATGTTTGAACTTGTGGCTTAATCTTGGTATCAGCTGTTTGTGGAATTATACAGTTATCTGGTTGTCTCCATTTTGATGTTTTTCTATTGTCTAAATTGATATATGAGGCATATAAATATATTCAGTTTACCGATACACATTTGTTGTATTTGTGTGATGTGATTATTTGGTTCTTTCAAGTAAAGATTAAACCCTTCTAGTCAATCATAGTAACTGAAGAGTATTAATTGGATCAATAAGAAGAATCACATAACTAGGATTGTCATTCTATCTCAAGTAGAGTTTGTTAGTCATTTATTTGCACATTTATACAAGTTATAAACTACATCTGTGTGCCAAACACTTTGAATTATTGCCATCATAGATTACACTTTTATAGATCTTCATTAGACTCCATACACCCAACAAGGCAGTGGTCTCACGCTTTCATCTTTTGGTTTATCCATTTTATTTTTTACATCTATTAACTAAACATATTCTAATATAATTCAAATATAATTAAAATTAAAAACATCATAAATTAGTTATGTAACCACATAAGTCAAATATAATTCTATCAAGAATTTAATATCAAATAGATAATACAATCACATAACTCATACATTTCAATGTCATTGATCTTCTTCTTCATCCAACTCTTTGTCTGTATCATCCGATTCAGATTCAACATTGTAAGGATTGGTCATATCATCATCGTCGTCATTGATATCAGTTTCGATAATGTCATCATCCACATGGATATCATCTTCATGAAAATTAACTCCTACATCATCATGATCTAGTTCCTCATCTTCGACATCTTCGTCAGGCACATCATCAACTAACTGTTGATCCTGATCATCATCTACATCATCTTCTATTTCTTTAGTAGCTTCTTTTTCCACCACATTTTACTGGCCTTCCTCTTGGATCATGTCTAACAACATATGACCAACCCGCTTTACGTGGAACCTCTGAGTAAAATACCTACTCACATTGGCTTGGAAGAACATAGGGCTCATTTCCATCTCGCTCAAAATACCTTGTATTAACCATGGTAAATCCATTATCATGTTCAATAACAGTTCTCTTGGGATCATTTTCATTCAATCGTAGCCTATACTATAGGACAACAAACATAACTATTTTGAAGGACTTAAAGTCACACTCAAGTATATCATCCAAAATCCCATAGTATTGATTTTCTGAGACTTCTGGATGTATGTCGCTTCTAGATGAAACATTAGTCACCTGGAAGACTGCAGTTATCCCAGAATCACAAGTTTTCTTCGTATCATCCAAATTTTTGATTCAAAATTTATGACCATTGCACCACATAGCCTTGTGGTGTTTCACCTGCAATATTTCAAACATGTAAAACTTATTGCAATATCATCAGTTGATAAACATATATATTCTTGGCCGAATGTATGCAAAGAAAAAAAAATCTCAACATATATATACATCAATATAATTGAAAATAATTAAATAATATGGGTGATTAATATATTTATACATACTTTTTTATCTCTTAAACCATATGCTAAATCAATTTCCCTTGGTATAACATTGGAGTCTCCATTACGATGAGCTTCTTTAACCAATGAAGCCACACCTTCCCATGTTAATGCACGACCAGATTGTTGACATCGTTCAATCCATACCGTCATCCAATCAAGATTGTTTGCGATGTACAAATGTAGTGCATCCCACTCTTGACCAACTGTATCAAAAAAAATTGAAATTCACAAATGACGTATAATTAGTTAATTACCACGGTATACGACCTTAATTTATAATTGATGAATATTGAAAGATTAATAATTAAATAAATACAATATATATAAAAACCAAATGTAAAATGTATTCTAATTAATCTCCATGACCATCTTATAATTAACTATCACTTTCCTCAATCTACCTTTCCCCATTAGGTACTCCCCTTCAAATTTTTTAATGGAGTTGGGATCCCAAATGTGATCTACATGGATCTTTGCTGCAAATTTAGGAAGATATTCAGTAATATACACCATAGTCTGGTATACCATGTATCCCTCCAGCATAGAACCCTCGAGATGTGCTCTTTGTCTAACCAAAGCCTTCAAAAATTTCAAGTGTCTCTCAACCATCCACATTGACCTTGTGTGTATAGGTCCACACAATTCAATCTCCTCAACTTGGTGTATGAGGTAGTGTTTTTGTGCATTGAAAAATTTTGAAGGTAGAAACTTTTGCATTTCACACATTAGACAAGGAATTTTTCTCTTCCAATAATTTATATCTTCTTTATGGATTGCTTTAGATGACAGCCATCTACAAGTGATTCAAGGCACAAATATATTAATGAGATTTAACAAAAATATACAACGAATTGAACAAATATCTCTACTTACCTCATGTATTTTCCAAGATCATATATAACTTGCTTGACATTGTTGTCAAAGTTGTTTGGGAGAGATAGAGGTAGAACGTACTGCAACAATTATAAAATGATCTTTTCATTAATATTTTTCCAAAAGTAGTAAACATAATACATTGAAAAGTACATACAGTATACATATATATATATATATATATATATATATATATATATAATATACTAGAATAATTACTTTAATGAAGGTATGCCAATCATGCATTTTCATCCTTGACCCAAATTCACCTTTCTTTGTTATGATATTGTTTATGTTCGCAGCAAATCTTGTGGGAAATCGAATTTTTCGTATGACTTGTTTTATAGCATTGCTTTACTGCTCCGTTAATAACCAAGAAAGGGCACTTATATTAATTTGGTCTCCATCTCTATTTAATTGAATGACATTTTTCATTGCATGACTAGCTTCCTGAATGTCACTACAAATTTTGACAATTTTTTCTTTGTCATTCCTTCCATCCAATATTTTCCATAACGTTTCTATCATATTCTTTCTGATATGCATTGTATCAAAAAAATGCACAATTTGTAGCTACTCATAGTAGGGCAACCTACTAAATTGTCTGGGATAACTTTTTAGTCTTTGTGGAAGCCGACCATTAATGCCTTGACGACCTTCATGAAGCATATAAGTTAAACAAATTAACAACGACAATCATTGTCAATTACGACATGAGTAAACACAACACAATATAAAAATATAAATTCAAAACATATCATAAATGATAGATAAACAATTTGATCCAATGTATAACCTTGACGATTAATTCTATTATATTCCAACTTCCATAGGCGAGGTGTCATTCTTCGTGGTTTTGATGTAGTCTCTTCTTTCCCATTGAAAAGTTGTTTTTCAGTAGTTCGATACTTATGATTTCTATGGAGGAAGTGCCTATAATCATCAAACACCTGCTTTCCTAAACTTGTTGAACGACGAGATTTCATCCTTGGACAACAAATTGGACATGCAAATTTTCCCTTTGTTTGAAGACCTGCAAATCATATATAATTGGATTAAATATGTCAATTTTTATAATTATATAATTATATATAATGAATAGATTACTTAAAAAACATGCATGATATCTACTTCATAAAATTAAATATCATTAAAGTCATGTAGTCAAACGTTATAACATACCAGAAAAATGTGTTAGCCCTGGGGCATCATGAATTGTCCATACAAGCATTGCATGAAATTGAAATTATCTTTGTCCTATTGGTATAGATACGTCATACATAGTGACGCGATTCCATAACTTTAGTAACTCGTCGATAAGAGGCTCAATATATACATTCATATCTTTAATTTGGTACTTACCTAGTTGAATGAACATAAACATTACATAATTATCATAACCATTTTACTGCAATATATATAAATTCATGTACATGACTATTAAATGAAAAAACATATAAGTCATCATGCAACAAATAAGACAAATGAGATGCTACTACGTTAAAGAAAATTGATGTAAACAAATACTTGGAACAATCATTGCCAACATTATGTGCTCCCTCTTTATTGACATCCATGGAGGAATGTTATTGTTGATAATAAAAATAGGCCACAACGAGTAAATAGATCTCAGCTCTCCAAATGGATTGACACCGTCCACTGCCAATGAAAGCCTGAAATTACGAGGTTCTTCTTTAAAGTGTGGCCATTTTTCCTCCATGTCCCTAAATGCAGAACCATTTGTAGGCATTCAAAGAATCTCATCTCCACTTCTATTACGTGCATGGTAATCCATAAATTGTGCTAAGCTATCACACCTAAATAATTGTTGTATACGTGGAATAATGGGAATATAACGAAAAACCTTGTGAGGCACCTTTTTTATTAGTTGATCTGTTCAATATCTACTGATATGACATTCCGAGCATTCTGTTGAAAATTCATGTTGTTTATGATATATAATACGATCATTGGGACATGCATCTATTGCTTGATACTCCATTCCAATATATTTCATAATGCCAGATAAATCTCGGTATGAGCGAGGTAAAATATAAGATGGTGCTAACAAAAATTCACCAATCAATCTACAACAAAAAATAATTTCTTAATATAAAGAATATTAATGGTACATACTTCATCCTTTATTTACTAGCGATGAACTAACAACAATTAAAATAGATGAAAAAAGATGGCATATATGACATACCTTAACATCCGTGAGATTGCTATGTTGGATAAACCATTCATAACCTTCAAGTTCACCAGCAATAATACAACAAAGAGGAGTTGTTTGGGAGCCTTCATAAAGGGGCTCATATGCCTTCTCAAGTACAGGTAAATCATGAACATCATCAAAGTCATCTCAATCAACATGATCAGATGTGCCACTACATGTGTCATGGATCAATGTATTTGTACCATCATCTTGAATTGTGTTTTCTGGCACATGATCATCTTCTTCCATAGGATCATTAACTTCATCTTCGATATTCATAGCTCCATGTTCCTCCGCTTGCAAAACCACATTCTCCGGGCCGTGATAATTCATATCGTGTGCCCTAGGGCGCCCCACCTTTATAATAATGATAGACACAAATAAACCATGATCATGATCAAGTGAATTTTTATATATATATCAAATGTTCAAACAATATAAACATTTGCAAATTCAATCAATATAAACACATATAATGAAAAACTTACCAATGGAAGATTCATGCCCCCTTTCAACGTGACCATGTTGCCTACAATGTTTCTCAACTGTTGTGATTAAAAGTCTTCTCGTCTTTAAGCCCTTGCAAATATTGCAAGGACAATAACATTTCCCATCACCCTTTCTTTTCAATATAGCCCACAATCTAGCAACTGTCTCTTCATTTTGTTCTGGACTAATATTATTTGACATGATTTTTCTTTACCAAGCTTGAATATTTAGATCTTAAAAAAATATCAAACTCACACTCCAATAATTTTTAATCATACACAGGTAACAAAATATAATAATTATGATATTTTACACCAAAAAAATTCGGCATGCAACCACCCCTGCAAAAGAGAAGATAGTCTGAAGTTAATGACCCCAAAAAACACTTTCAAATGCTAATTCCAGAAATTATTAAATTCTGATTTTACTATGATTTCCAACTGTTAGACTCCTAAAATCAGAATATTGAACTTGCACAACAAAATTTGGAAATGAAATTCTCAAAATGCAACTAATAGGCTTCAACAATTAAGGCCTACTCAAGACTTCGTGAAGTCACTGCAAGGTTTCCAGGCCTTACCTGATGATTTCAGCAGGAGGATTAAAGAGTTGTTAAAGAGTTTTGATGACTAGAGTGACACATCTTTACCAGATATTGTAGATGCCCAAGGAAATGTTAGATCACTGCAGCAACGGTAGGACAGGGTAGATGAAATCATCAATGCACAAATCAAATTGATTTGTGATGACTCAGATTATGACATGCTGATGAGTAGTATGGATAAAATCATTAACACTAGCACATTTTTTGAATCTTTTGAAAGGGAGGCAAATCAAGTAGCAGTAAAGTATACACCTTACAGTGCCAAGGTAAATGAGGTGGTAAATTTTAATTAGCTAACGGATGAGGAATATCAAGGATGGGTAGAAAAGTACTTAATTGAACAGGAATAAGACAAAGTCTACAATCGGCAGTTAACAACTTAGCGGTTATGGTTATAACAAATTTTGGCTGTCTTGGTGGCAGTTTTGGTGCAAGATTTCAAAGTTTGGCAAATGCACCAGTTATTCTCCAGTGGACGGGATGAACAAGAAGATTCTCCAGAGACTCAGCTGTTGTAACCAATTTTTGAAATGTCAAAAGGCGGTCCAAGTGACCAGTGATAGGTGTATTTCTAGTCTGATGCTTGTTGCTCCTTCATTTTCCCTATAAGAAGGATTTCAGGACCAAAAATACGAGTTAGCAAGTTAGATATCTTTCGGTCGAGTCTAACTGAAGTTGCAGAGAGAATTTGTAAAGAGGTTGATATTATAGTGACAATACTATTCTTAGGTTTGTTGTCATTTTGTTGTAGGTTTTAGTTTCAAAGGTACTTAATTTTCAAGACAGTACTAGCATCTGAATGAAAATTACTCATTTCAAGGTCATGTATCTCCATTGTATGAATATATTATTATCTTGAATAAAATTATCAAGGGTTATTTTGTTCATCTCACTATTATGGTGTGTGTAAGTCTTATTTTGGCTTTAATTCAAGGAATTAATTAAAATGCTTGAGTGAGGTTATAGGTGACTATGTTCATATAAGGATTTGATAAGTAGTATTGGGTTAGAATATAGATTGATGGTATTGTAAGGCAGTATTATCTGAGATTTTATATGCTATGTGTCTAGAATATTAACTTGGTTACAGTAAAAAACAACCAACACCTTTGATATTATCTAGCTATGGCTCCCAAATCTATTGCAAATTGATCATTAGGGTTAAAATTGGAACCTTGCAAATATAATCTTTGTCCAAATCCATCAAGAATTTTCCATCAGTTATAAAAAATTCCCTTATAAAGAATTTGTGAAGCCAGGTCTAAAATTTGGAAATGAAATTCAATAAATGCACAAGACTAAAAATGAAATCTGATGAGATGTTGCTTTAAAATATGATTTTCAAGCCTGGAAGTACAAATTTGACTTCACAAATGAATTCTGGAAAAAGACAATGACTACCCTCAACCTGGCAATATCTTCTTGAGTTTCTTCTAATTTTCCCCAAGAAAACCATTGAGCAAAACACTGTCACAATAAATAGTCGAGCTCATTTCAATTTATGCCTGCCATAATCAAACTTTGCAGGTCCGTTGCAATTTTGGTGAAAGATCTTCATCGAAATATAGATGAAACAAAGGTTCGTCAAAATTCTGATGAACGTCAGGGATAAAAATTTTAAAAAATGAAAATTCACACAAGTGCCCGACGATACATCTGATTATATAGCTTTCGTCAGAAATTGGGGTCAAATGAGTTAGTGTGTGAACTCGGCTTTGATACCAATAGTTGCAAAGATGACTGTCGTTGCAGCAAAAGATTGAACTATTAATGCCCGATACAACCGCTGAATTTATACAATATCCAAGATCCACAATAAGAAGTTAAACCATTTTACGAGGCTCGAGCAGCACACTGGCCCATGTCGAGGAGACCAAGGGTGACACCTTGCAACACATTCTTTGATTTTTTCCTGAATCCAATTTTGTGAGATTTTAGTAAGAAGAGCAAGGGTTATCATCTTTTTGTCGAGAAAACATGGTGGATGCAGTATTTTACTCCTCCTTGCGATTGGTTCCTTGGCGAGGATTTATCATTTGTCAGGTTGCATGGTTTTACCGAGGAACTATTTCGGCTCCATGCATCACAAATAGGGTGTTGGCCCTACCCTTGAGGTATTTCGGCAACTGGTGATTATTGACGTCAAGTTTTACAGAGGGAAGAAGCAAAAAGGTTTTTTCAAATGCCCTTTGAGATTTGGTATGGAAAATAATGTTAAAGAATTAGACACATGGTTTGTTAGAGGTGAAGCTATCTCATTTGGGGCTAGTATTAGTCTATGAAAAATGGGATTATAATCTTGATAATGACTTGGCAGAGTTGAACATGAAAGTGACTCATAGCTTCTGGCCTTACTAGGAAGCTTGATGGAATTTTAAGTCAGGGGATTATGATGATCTATTTGTGGACTTGGCCTTTGTTCCTACTATTGATAAGAGGCCACCATGGCTCCCCTTCTATTTTACTTTGACCAAACCTAGTGACAAATGTAAAATTAGGACTACCCTTCATAATTAATTGGCCAAGACATGGCAGTGGAGTGAGGAAAATATTGCACAATTTTGGATTTATCGTCAGGAGACCCAATCCCTTGATACCCTTTTTGAGGAGACAAACAAGGATGAAAAATTTGATGATCTCTAGAATCGAGTAGATGATAGTGATACAAGTAGAGATGAGGATGTAGATCTAGAGGAGGTGACTACGATAATAAAAATAAAAGAGGTGAAGAATACCCAAATGTAGAGAATTGGAAAAGTAGTGGAATAGCCTGACAAAGCTCCACTGAGCACACAAGTGACTGCATCTCATTCAGAGGCCTCGTTACAATGCACATGGGCTAAGAAGATATCTAAGGTAGCCTAATAGTTTTAGGACATCATAGAGGTGGATAATTCTCCACCTAAGAAGAGGTTGCAAATGGATGCAGCTCTTGGAGAAGGCTCACAAGTACTTGCAACGAGCCAAGGATTGGTATCCATGAAAACTCAGGTATCTTTCTCTCCCTCTCTTCTCCCTTCATAGTCTTTAGTTAACCCTGTAACCTCCACGTCTCCCATTAATTAGAGTTTCAACCTTTCCTTTTCTACTTCTACTCTCGCAAGAGGCTTCTCCCAATTATCCCAAATCAAACAGGCAACTTTTACTCCCCTGTGGTTGGTTCTATATTTTTTTAGAGCCCAATCTCAACCTTCTATTGCAAATATTTTTTCTCCTACCATGTCAACTCTGATTCAAACTGACAAAAAAATGGTATCCTCTACATATTTTCTTCTGCCACCACTCCCTATGAGTCCTTCCGTCACTTCCCAAAATAGACCTTGGCATAACATTCCCTTGTTCTCCCCATTAATGGTCTCTCTAGCAAAGAAAAAATACTCTGAGACTGCAATAATTTCATTCCCTTTAACTCTTCCTCTTGGTGTACTCTTCGTTGGCAAACTAATTAGGTCACCGACATAATTTATTCATCAAGGCAACACGGGCTATCAAAGTCCAGGAAAGAAAAGCAAAAGATGCAAAAATTCCATCTGAACCATGCATGCAGACCCTTTTTAATGAAGTGTAGGGGTCATTACAATTTGCAACCATGAATCCAAACACCATCAAACCGCAAAGGGAGATGGACCCTAAGGATTATACAATCCATGCTATGGAGATTGATCTACACAAAAGCTGTCTGCAAGAAAATTTTGAGATGATGGAGGAGACTCAACGGGTGGTGACTACTGACTTTTTGAAGCATAGTCACCAACTGAAGAAGTGAGAGGAGGAGCTCAAGAATATCGAGGAAAGAATGGAGATCCTACAGGAAAAAGGAGAAGGAAAGGGACATTGAAATTAAACACTTGTATCAACAAGTGCAAGTGAAAAAGGCCAACATTCAGGAGGAACTCGCAAGGTTCTAGTCCCAGGATCCCAACCTAATTACTAGACTGCAATAAAAAAAAACAAGAGCTCCAAGATCGGTTGACTTAGACAGAGCAGGAAGTACAGTAAATGGACGAGGAGCTCCAGGGAAAACATGATTAGTTTAAAAAAGATCTGAAAAGTAAAGCTCTCTCTAGAAAAAGAATCCACAACCCGAGGTCAGGTTGAGGAGTTATTGCAATGTAAGGACGCCGAGTTGGAAAATCTATAGGAACAAATCTCCATAACAAGCAAGAAGATTGAAGAGTTGATGCAGGATGTCAGGTTGAAGGAAAGGGGGATTGGTCTTTCGAAAAATCTTCCCCAACCCCTTGCTCCTCAGTTGGATCTCCTTTTGGTAGCCCAATAGTTATATATCTCCTACTAGGAGAGAGTCAAGTCTTTCTATTTGAATCTTCAACTGGTGCTCTAATTCATGGTAGATGCAACCATTTTGAGCAGGGAGGTGTATGGAATGATGGAGCGAGTTCCATAATTCATTACAGAAAAGGTGCTTGAGGCAAAAAAGTTGTTGGAAAATTTATAAACGATGGCGAACATAGACTTGGTGAACGTATGGATTGAAGATCAAAGGTCAGCTACCAAGAAAGCAAAGGAATTCATTCATTGTCATGTGACCATCCTCTAGGCTAGCAATTTCTCAACAACATTGAGTCAGACTATTAACAATATGTAGATGCAATTTTCTCAGTTGACTCAAATGGGCCTGCCCTCATATTTTCTCTTTAACAATTTTATGGCCACAATAGAACACATTGTAGTGAAGATAAAGGAAAAATAGTGGGATTTATCTGATTTTCAAGATTTCAATCAACCTCCCAATGTGATGAACATAGAAGGCGCCACCTATCAGATCGCATGTCCTCTCTTTTGGCTTGAGTCTAGGACATGGATCTCTATGGAGCTACCCTTGAAAGAAGTTATCGATCTGCATAAGGTGCAAGAGAATATGCTCACCATATCAATTCTAGCTAAGGCTAACTAGCTAGCTTTGTAGACTGCACTCTCAAAGATCTAACTTTGTTGCCTTATAGATAAGGCTTTAGTCTTTGAACCTGAAATTTTGGGTTCCCATTCCACAAGAAAAATTTCCCTGACAACCGCTAAAATTTATGGATTAAAAATCCTTAGAGCTCCCTTCGGGTTCATGTTGTTGTTTTTCCATGATCCCAACCCGCACCTTATATGTTTAAACATTCACAAGTCCCTTTTTAGCGCCTTTGCCCAGTTTCTCCATGTGTCTGTTGTGCGCTCCTTGGAGGGACTTCTTCCCTTGATTCTCTGCTGAGCTCCACCCTTTCACTATGTGTCAGAAGCACAGGCCTTTGGAGCCGTCTCTCCCTTGTTTCTCTTTCAAGCTCCACCCATGTTGCATCATTCTGTGGGCAACCTTTTGGCGAACCCCATAGTCAATGTTTGAAATGCAAACTTCTCCATGTGTCTTCTCCACATGGATTTTGATTGAAAGGGAGGAATGAATGAGTATGAAGCCTCATCTCTTCACCATGTGTCCTAACCAACTCTATTGGTGAGTGAAACGTGTCACCTGGAGAGTTTTGTGCTTCTTCCCTGGGACCACAGTCATCATTTGTTGAGGAGCACATATTGTTCAAAGGTGACCGCGTGCTATGTATCAAGATCTTTCTATTACAATGACTTTATGCAATCATTGCAATGGATATCATTGCGTGTACTTGATAATCTTTTTAAATTACTGGCTCCCTGGCGGTGGGTGATCTATATATACCGCTTCTTCTCTTGGAAAATGGGTTCATAAATCATAGAAAAAGAGACTAAAAAGCTCTAAGCCTTTGTATTATTTTATAATTATTGTATTAAGACTTATAGACTGTGCCAATTGTTTGACCTCTCTATTTCTCAATTAATATAATGCATTATACTGTTCTACTTGTTGTACTAAGTAGTTTATCTACACAAATTTTATAATTTCGATAGAAACTATTGTTGAGATCATGTCTTAGACTCTTCTTATTTAGTAAATGTATGCATAAGAATATACTATGTTATTTGATTAACTGCTTAGGATTTTCATCTATGTTTTCTATTATTCTCAAACATGCAGATTGTTGAATGGGCCGTCAAACCTCATTCAAAAGGAAGGTTTCTCGTGCCTATATACTTAAGTCTTGGTGCATCGCCCTAGATATTAGACTTTATTTTTTATATTTTCTTCCTTTTCCCATTCTAAACCCCAATTATAGAAGGAGTTGACTTCTTTAAAAAACCTAAAGATTACTCAATTTAGCGCAATTGGTCCCTCATTAACTGAGTTTCCCATAAGGTTGTTTTCTTAGCAATTTTAGGCATCAACAGGGTACTTTGATCTTGACTTGGAAAAGGATCACGAGGTGTAGGAGATGGAGTAGCTTTCTCTTTATTAGGTATGAAATCATCGTGAAGTGGTATGAAAGCCATATCTTGATCATGAGAAGGATGAACATCATCATGGCATGAAAGGGTATCCTTGAATGGAGGTATACCTTGATCTTGATGAGGAAGGGAGTTCTAATTTTCTTTTGGAAATCATATCAAGATCATCAGATGGTAAGACATTATTGGATAAGATGGAAGGATTATCTAGCTCTTGGGATGCAATGGAATCATGAGATGGTATGGATTCATTAGATGAGGTGGAAGGAGGACTTGTAAGGATACTTTTCTCTTGAGATGGAAGGGGATCATCTTGGATGAAACAAAAAGAGATAAGGGGATCATCACGAGGTTCTTGAGAGATGGGATCTTGGTCAAATATTGGAGGGGATTGGATATTTTTGGTATCATTGGATGGAGTGGAAAGAATACTTTGATCTTGATGTGCAAGGGAGTCTATGCTAGCATGCTTTGGACTAAGATATTGACATGAATCATTGGATGTAGATGGTATGATAGGAGAGGATGGCTGGATAGATTATTTAACTTGGGTGAAAGACTCATGAGGTTAATTTTGAATTATGGGGGATGAAAATAGATGCATGACATGGTAATATTGCACAATATTATTTGTGTTTGAGGACTTAGATTTGGGTTTCTCATTTAGCCTTTGTGGAAAATAATGGACATTGAACTTGACTGATGTATTTTTGGGTGAAGATAAAGGCTTATGAGATTATTGCATCACTTCATTCAAATGTCGGGATTCTAGTTGTTTTTCAAGCTCTTTCAAATGATAGTCAATATATTCAATTCTTTGGTTTCATTCATGGGTAATAGATGAATATGAAGGATAACAATTAGACATATTTGATTGATGGTTTTGGGAATGTTTTGAGGTGTTTAGGGATGGTTAGAGATGATTAGTGAAGTTTTTGGAAAGTTATGGATGGTTTAGGGATGATTATTGTGATGGATGAAGCAAGAGACCCAAAGGTTATGATAGGTGATGATGTTTGATTGAGATTTATTTGTGACAATAATATAGTTCAAACATGAAAGCATAATATTTGAATGTTTTGACTTGAATCAAAGACAAGTACAACCTATGGTTGGATAAGATAATATTTGTTGGGTTCCCACTTGGATTTCTCCAGCCATGCCTATTCAGAGTGGATATCTTAGGATTTTGGTGACACTGGCTCCCCTCCACATCACTCACTTCTCAGGTACACCAAAATCTGAATTCTCTAAAGAGGAATTTTCTATCTCTACTTTGAACTGTGAAATTGTGGGATGGATTCAGAGGTCTGACCTCCTACACCAATAAATTGAAGGATTTTGGCTTCTAAAATAAGAGGTATCTATTAAGGGCATCTGGTTCAGGGGATACTATGATAAACTCCCTTGAGAGGTCTCCTAATCCTTAGAACAAGGGATTTTTGCATCAAAAAGATACTAGGGGAGAGCTATCACGTACCACTTCTTGTTGATCATAATTTTCAATACAACCACACAATTATAGAGCAATTCAGAAGAACTTGACTTTAGCCCATTATCGCTTGGGTTGTTCCCACCTTTCGAAGCAGGGTGGTAGGCCCTCTAAGGGGTAAACACATAAATATATGGGCCTAAATTTTGATCATCGAGTTGCACAAGGTGAGAGCATACACCTACCATCTTACAAGCACAAAAAATAGTGGTTTATTAACCCCCTAGTTAAATCTATGTGAAATAAGACAGTTGTTCTTTTTACGCACCAATTGAAATGTGATCTACTCTAAAGAAAACAAGGTTTAGTAGTTTCATAATAAAATCTTGAACACATGAAAACTTGGAAAACCACCCATTAGTAATTTCTCAAAGATGTCTTGGACCAAAAGAAAGCTGCAAAACCTTAATTAACATAAGAGGTTAAAAAACTAAACTAAAATTTGAAATTGAAAACTAAAATAAATTAAAAATAAAAATAAAAACTAAATTAAATTAGATTTAAAAAATAAAACTAAACTAATAAAAAAAATTAAAACAAAACTAAATTAGAAACTAAAACCTAAACTAAATTAAAAATTAGAATCAACTAAATTAGTAATTTGAAAATCTAAATTAAATTAAAAAAAAACTAAACTAAAATAAAATAAAAAAACTAAACTAAATTAGAAAATTAAAAAAAAAAAAAGTAATTTAGAAATTTACAAAGTAAACTAATTTATAAATTTACAAACTAAACTAAATTAGAAACTAAAAATCTAAACTAAAATAAAAATTAGAATCTGAACTAAATTAGTAACTTAAAAATCTAAACTAAATCATAAACTTTTAAACTAAACTAGAAACTTTTAATCTTATTTAAAAAACTTAAATAAACTAAACTAAATCTAAAATTAGAAACTTAAATCTAAATTAAATTAGAATCTATATCTAAGATGTAAGTTAGAAAAATTTAAATCAAAATTAGAGATTAAGAAACTAGACTAAATTAAGAAATTTAAATTAGAGATTAAGAAACCAAACCAAATTAAGAAACATTTAGTTAATTTACAGATCAAAATGCAACTCCCACGGAAAGAATTGTTGGGTGCAGAAGCCCTCGCTTCGTTTTATAGGGAAGATGAAGCAAAGCATGAATTTACAGAGGAGCTCAAAAGTATGGGGAGGTTTTAACATAATATAATGAGTCCCTTATGGTTGTGACAATGATGGCACTTGGTTCTATGCAGGTGACCCCGTCAAGACTTAAAGAAGAGTTTGATTAGGAACATTATGGAGCAAAACAACAAGAAGATTGTAAAAGAACATTATTAAGAGCAATACATTTAATGCCCTCATGTTATGCTTTTGATGTTGGAGTTGCCATGTAGAAATTTTTGACTTCAATACTTTAAAAAAGAACAAAATGGTTTTCTTGATAAGGTTTTGATTTTTTTTCAAACAAATGCATGCACTAAATATGATTTCATGGAATTCCATCATTGTTGGGTTTGCATAGAATGGATTTGTTGAGAGTGTGGTGAAATTCTAAGCAAATTCAATTGGAAAGTGTAATTCCAAATTCCACAAAATTTACCAGTATATTTATGTGTTGAAATGGGAGGGCTGAAACTAACATGGGAATCCATCAAAGCATGTTTGAAAAGAGGAATTTTTTTATCCTTGTAGTTCCAACCACCATGGTAGATATGCATGCAAAATTAGAAGCATCGAAAAATCTCTTGGACATTTGGTAGAATTCCTAAAAGAGTTGTCATCTCATGGAGAACAATGATTGTGGGATTTTCTCAAAACGGATTTGTTGAAAAAAAATCTTTTGAAACCTTTAAGAAAATGCAAACTACTAGTATAAATCCAACGCCCTCATATATGCAAAATTTGAAAGCATACACAAGGCATTTGAACTATTTTATAAAATATCAATTGTACACAAAGATATCATTTCATTTCATGGAATTATTGTAGGAAATATGGAAAATAATTCAACGAAAAGGATTTCGAACTCTCAATAAAATGATAAAACTAATTGAAATCGAGCCACACAAAATGAGAGAAAACTAAATGAATCTATGAAATCATTAAAATATTCATTCACGTCAAGTTAACCATTTGTATTATACTAAAATTTGAAAAGCTAAATAATTTAAACTATAAACCCCAAATCAAAATTCTATCATAACATCAATGGAGCAATTTCTTAAATGAAAACACATGCAAAATGAAATTATACTATGAAAACCAAAAAAACATGAGCATTCAAAATAAATCAAACTCCATTGCTATCCTATCTACAAGATCTTGTCTTTGCTCTCAAATTTTTGCAGAAAAAAGAACAAGAGGCTATGTAGAATGGATTTTGATCAAAATGAGATTGGAGTTTTTTGAAAAGTGAGGAGAAAGTGAGCTTTTATAGATGTCCTCATGGGTGAATCCACATTTCAAGAAGAATGTGGGATTAAAAGAGTGAGATGGGGAAATGATAATGATCCCGTTTTAATTAAATGTAATTTATGATTTGTTGGAGATTAAGGATAATGGATTTATTAAATGATATGCATAGGAGAAGGATAAATTATTATTTAAATTGCTTAATGAAATTTGTTTATGAAATGGACAAATTATCATGCAAATGTATTTATGAAATGCGCCATTTATGATTATGGAAATATGATTATGTATGTATATAATGATTATGTATAAAATGTGTAATGGATGTATTTAAATGATCATGGATTAATGATTAATTAAATGTATGAGTTAATGATTATGTAAATGGTTGAATTATTTATGCAAATCACTATATGAAATATGCAATGGATAAAAATGATTATGAGGAATTTTTTATGAATCTACACACATTACTACACATTTAGGCATGGGAGAAAATAACAGTGCTTGGAATAGTTATAGCTCTCAAAGACATTGATAAGGAGGATCCCATAGTGTATTAGTACATAGGTATGACTACCCTCCACCACACTAGCATAGCAAATTTAACATATTGGTGATGATTTATAGATGATATGACCCTATTCAGATGGATTCCATACATACAAGTGCAGGCATGGGATGATGATGCCACTCATTTAAGCTATTACAAGTAGACCCATTGGCTTATGGGAGAGTTGATTCACATTATTGAGAGATACCTTCTAGATCACATTGCTTGCTAGTTCAGGGGTCATCACCCCTAGGGAGGATTATAGGGTTGTGTATGCGAGTAATTTCAAAGAGATTCCTAATTAGGGGCCAAAAATGTTGCCCTAAACTTTCATTGATGATTTTACACGGTTCATTCCTCTTCCTTGGGTTGACACAGGTGGGTCGGATGATCTCAACACTACTCTAGGTTATATGCTTGGTTTGCACAACATCGACCAATCAGACTCATAAATCTAGTCGAGGTAGATAGTAGGGGTCAAGGGAGAGACGAAGGTAGAGGAAAAGGAAAAAGTAGGGGAAAAATTATAGGATAGGTGCCAGGATAGGTTCTAGGGTAGATACCATATCAGCTTATAGGTCCACCACCATTTGTGACACATTAGTCATAGATTTGAGCACTTGTGTCTGAGCCCTTTGATCTACAGTTGTAGGAAATTGTACAAGAAAGAGACCAGAGGATATTTGAGCGAGTCCAGACCCAAGTTGAGAGAGATACCTTCATGCAGGGAGAGAGATGTTGCTTGACAGGAGCATAACACATTCAAATATGAGTGGGACCAAGTCCACATATAAGAGATAGATCAAGAGAGGCATTAAAGAACACATCTAGAGATACAACTAGTGTAGGAGACTACATGTAGACAATAGATTGAGGCCGCCTCCCCTTAGGGATAGAATATGATGGTGTCAGTATCTCTCTATGGATAGGCCATGGCTGAGGCATCTTATTATCAAAGAATATATTATATGCAACCTGGAATCCCCACATACGATGATCAGATTTCTCACAGGAGTGATTTAGCTCCCAGTGGATCAATAGGTGGGCCCTTAGTTGGCCAGTCAAGAGGAGAAATTTCTTCACATGGAAATCAACCACCTCCCAAAGAGGATCAAGGGAGCACAAGATAACCCCCGTGTATAGATGTATACATTTTTATGTAGCCCTGATTTGTTATGTATATTCACTCATTGGCTCTTTTTGATAGTCTCATGTAAATTTTTATGTATATCACACACTCTAATATGTATCATGACAATCACTTTTTGATGTATATATGATATGATCGATGATGTGGGAGTGATACTTATGATGTATTATTTCATGCTTATGATATCATGTGATGTAATGTATGCATTAGGGATATGTGTTATGTATTGATGTAGATGTTTATGATATGCTTATATGATGTATGATGATTATTATTTATTTTATTATTTGTATGATGTGATGTGTATGCATGTGCATATGATATGATGTGTATATATAATGATTCATGTGTTGGAAATTTGGAAATATTGGAAGCTTGGGTAGTTTGTGAATTGCTTGGGTGTTATCATTAATGTCAACCCCTTGTATGAAGAAAGTGTTGGAATGTCATTGGTGTTGATGATTTCAACCCCTAGCATTAGAGTTGTTGGTATTCATGTCAACACAACGTTTTTGCTATTGTTATTAATGTATTATTTCATTATAGTTGTAGAGGTTGTTATTCCAACTTGTGTTTGAGGAGATTGTTGTAGTTGGGAAGTATTGAATGTTGAAGATGTGTTGAAAAGATGTTATTAATGTTGTTGATGAAGTTAGTTCACTTGGTTTCCAAGTGATTTTGAGAAAGTTTGAATAAAATAAAGTTCAGTGTGACAAAGTAGTGTTCAGTATCTTGCTTCCTATTTCTTCATGCTTGAAGATATGGCCATGTGGTTTGGATATGATGATCAAAGATGTTCAGAGGTGTCACATCCAGAGTTTTAGGTTTTGGATTGTTCTATAATAGAGTATGTTTTTTACAATATGTTTTTTTTGGTAAAACAAGGTGTCTAGGAGAAATAAGATTGCTTTGTATTTATCCATAGTGAAGGTAATGGTGTTGTGAATCTAGGAACATGCTTATATTGATTGTATTTAACTTCCCTTGAAGTTTCAAGTGTTGTAGTTCTCTAAAAAGATGTTTGGTGTGTTGGATGTCTATGCCAGTATGTTTTGTTGTACAAAATGAAGGTGTTCTTGAGTTTTAGGCGATTGCGGTAGTTGTGCAAAATATTTTGATGATGCTAGAATATTTTGAGATGTTTAATGGATGTTGTGGAGTGTTTTTATGTGGTCTGCAAGATTTTTCCAAACCTTGAAAGGTGTGTTTGGTGTCGCTTGTTAGTGTTAGTGAAGGTTTGTCTGACCTAGCGTGCTAGCACTAATTACAAATGATAATTGTTGTTTGAGGAAGTGTTGAGAAGCATGTTGATGTAGATTGGGTCCCAATTAGGTAGTGGCATGGTTTGGCCTCACTTCTTTGGTTTTCCATGTAGATATGGTGTTCTTATATGTTTGATATGTTTGTATTACTTCTTTACATGTTTACATTATGTTAATGCATGTTAAGGGTTTAATTATGGATAAAGGTGTAAGGGCTAATGCAGATCTGAATGTTAATGATAATTTTTGATGTTTTAAAAGTATACAATTGTTCACCCCCTCTCAATTTTTTTGTGCATCTAATTTTTTTTATTAGAGGTATGGCTCCCAAGAAGAAGCTTAATTGCTTGAGGTAGATCTAGATGGCACATAGGAAATGTGTCAAAGCTCCCTTGTTTGATGGAACAAATTTTACCTACTAGAAAGCTAGGATGAAATCTTTCTTAGTATCCCTTGGATTTGATTTTTGACAGTCTATTGAAAAAGGTTATACCATACTTGCAAATGAACCATCAACTGATGATGAGATCAAGGCATATGAGAACAATTGAAAATAAAGGAATGCAATCCTAAGCAATCTTATTGATTAAAAACTTGTGAAGGTTATGAGCTACAAATTTTCTAAAGATGTTTCGAAGAAATTGGAAAGTATCTATGAAGGAGATGACAAGGTCAAACAAGTGAAGATGCAAAACTACAAAGCTAAATTTTAAACCCTAAGGATGTCTAAAGATGATATTACAACCTACATGCTTAGAGTTGATGAAGTTGTTAATGTCATCAATGGTCTTGGTGGAAATTTGTATGAAAGCGAAGTGGTGAAAAAGGTATTAAACAAAAAAATAAACTGATTTTAAAGTATACAAAGTTGAAAAGGATGGTGGACCAGATCCATGTGATCTTGATGAGGTGGAAGAAAATTTTGTGAGAAGATAAAAAATGGTACTTGAAAATACAGAGGTAAGCTACCTTTAAAATGTTTCAATTGTGGAAAGATAGGTCATTATGCATCTAAATGTCCAATCAAATTTACTAATGATAAACAAAAGGATCATAAGGGTAATTTTTTTGAGAAGAGTTAGTATGTTGAAAAGGATATTGGTGTATAAAATGATAAAGAATCAGATTATCTGGATGAAGGAAGTGATGAATGGTTTTTCATGGATTTAAATGTTGAAACTAATTATACTAATATTGAGAGATGTATGAAAGAAAGTGTTTTAGAAATAGGTCATAACATTGAAGGAACTATGTTGACTACTTTTCATGCTAGAGAGGAGAAGAAATATTGGATCATTAATAGTGTATGCTCAAATCATATGACAGGTGATAATAGTAAGTTTGTTAAGCTTGAAAAGTATGATGGTGGTCTTGTTAATTTTGATGATGATGATACATCAAATAAGATACGTGGAAAAGGTTCAATTAGTTTTGATGGAAAGCATAATAAAAATGATGCTCTTTATGTTCAATTAGTGTAGGAAAAATGTGTAGAAAAGGATATAATCTTGTATTTTAGAATGGTGGTTGTGAAATAAAAAAGGGAAGCTCTAATATTCGGGTTGTTGTTGGAACACAGACATGAGATAATGTCTATCAACTTAAAGGTAGTGGTGAAGAGTGCTTTATGTCTCAAAATAATGAAATTTGGCTATGACATAGAAGAATGGGTTACATTAATTTTGAAAACCTAGTGAGGATAATTTCTACAGATGTTGTGGGAGATTTACCAAAAAATTATAAAGCCTATTAATGTAATTTGCAAAGAATGTCAAGTTGGAAAGGAAACAAAGACAAGATTCAAGACAAAAGAATATTATATCACAAGTCCCTTGGAGTTATTGTATATAAATCTATGTGGACCTACCATAATTAGAGGCTCATGTGGTGATAATTATTTCATGCTATTAATTGATGATTATTCTAGAATGGCTTGGGTTACATTTATTAAAGAAAAATTAGAAGCTCTAGAAAATTTTAAAGCTTATAAAGCTATGGTTGAGAATGAAATGAATATGTAAATCAAATGTTTGAGATCTGATAGAGGTGGTGAGTTTACTTCAAATGAGTTTAGTAGTTTTTGTGAAGATCACGAAATAAGAAGGCATTTATCATCCCCTAGAACTCCTCAACAAAATGGAGTTGTGGAAAGGAAAAATAGAATAGTTTAGGAAGCAGCTGGGACAATGATGAAGGAAGCTAATCTTTTGGATGTCTATTGTAGAGAAGCAATTCATATTGTAGTCTACATTCTTAATAGAGCTCAAGCAAGAGTGAATAGTTCAAATACTTCCCATGAGTTATGGTATGGTAAACCTTGACCTACTGTGAAATATTTCAAAGTTTTCATAAGGAAGTGTTATATCAAAAGAGATGAACAAAACTTAGGAAATTTTGATGCAAGATCTAATGAAAGAATCTTCCTTAGATACTCTACAAGAAGCAAGGCCTATCAGTGCTACAAGAAAAGACTAAAGAAGATTTTTGAGAGTGTGGTAGAGCTCCTAATTTTTGTTTTGAACTTCTATGGTGTGGTTGGCCTTGTCATCATTATATTCTTTTGAGCTTAGGGTTAAGCCTTAGGGTTTTAGGTTGAAAACACTCTCTTCAAAATTTGTATTGGTATCAAAATTAAGAGTTATAATACTTCATTGACCTATATGATTGGTTGTTGACCACTTAATTTGTGTCTTGAGCCATTAAAATCATTCTTCATACCGACCCCTTGGGTTAGATTTGTCGGTCACCATCTACAAGTTATCCATTTCAAGTCTTTACCATAGTCGGCCCTAATATTTTAGGATTAAAAATTAGGTTTTAAAATCCTCATCTTTTAGGGTTAAGTCCCGTTGACCTAGGGGTGGCCTCATTTCATCAACTAAATTTTTTGGCATGTGCAGAAATGGAGGTTTAAGATGACCATTTGATCACTAAGGCTGATCTCGACCCTTCCCCGCATGCCCGTTCCAATTTTTGGACCTATTATTTTATTCACATGGGTTGGTGAGCTTAAGACATGTGCCTTGTGGGCCTGGTGTTTGATTGAAGACTACCAATAGTACCAAAAATAATCAATTATGATCAATGAAACATGTGGAAAAATCCTCACCGCTCCTCGCTAACCCATTCTTATTTATTTATTATTAAAATAATTGAACAAGATAGTAGACGGTTTCCATTTGTCATCACTAGTGGTGCGCCCCACATTTCAGGCAGTAGACATCCAAGGGTTTGAAGGTGATCAATGGTAGGCCTCACCACATGTGTTATCATTTGAGTCATTCCCCACCCTCCCGTTCGTACTGTTTATTAGGGTGAAGAATTCAAACGGTCGTGCAAGCATGGTGACACATGGAAGCTTAGAAGGTGGGATATATATCTTTTGCAAGTAAAAAATAGTTCCAAAAGTAGATCTACGGTAATTACCCAAAAATGTGGTGTGATCTCCATTATTCCACGCCACCTCATTAGTCTTTATTTTAATGCTTATTATTGGGAGCGGGCTAGTGGGCACAGTGACATATGTCACTCTAATGGAGGGTCCCATTGAGTCTTAGTGAATATGTGTAGCCTTGAAAGGTTTCAGACTGATGGTCGATGGTGAGTGATGTGGACTACTCTGACCAATCCCCACCATCCCGTGGGGGTCCCTTTTGTACCTCCCATTTTCAGCGGGCAAGCATGTGACTACCACGTGGACTACTTCAGATGGTCTGATAAACTTTAGCACAAAAGAAATTTTTCTCAAACTTGGTTGAAATTGCATTAAATTTAGTGCATTGGCAACTTCCAACCAAGTCCTTGGCATGCACTCAAGATTTGGGAGATGCTTGTAGTTGTGGTCGTCATTTCTATCAAGCGTTGGTACATGTGGGATAAAGAATTTGTGGAAACATAGAGTGCAGGTGATATTTTGAGGATCGATCATGATCGCTTCCCACTATCTTGTGGTGGTGATTTATGAGAAAATTAATTCCCATGGATGAACGGGTTTAATGTGACATAAAAAATTTTATCGGGCTAAGTATGTGATTATTTATGCAGATTGAGTGGTTTTTATCCACTTGGGACATCTGATTGGGAAAAGTATCAAATGCATGCAAAATTAATTTTGTGTCATAATTAACCATTCTGGTTAACTGCTCGTTGATTTTATTACGGTGTGTGATCAATGACTCAGATTCAAAAATCAAGGCAATTGGTTGGTGGATCTCTTTTAGGAGCTTCCTTGGAACATTAATGAATTCATGTTGCAGCTAGCCTATTTATTGGTGACTCCTTTCTTGTTATTCTCACCATTTGATGTTTGAGATAATTGAGAGTTTGGGAGTGAGCGCACAAGGTTGTCTAAGTGTTGCAGAGTTTTAGCTTGTTGTTTTACGTGGGAGGAGAGTATTTCTATAAATTGTTCCATCAAAAATGGGTAAGGTGAGTGTTTCTATTAGCCTAGCACAAAGGTCTATGAGGATTCTTGAGTCTAAGAATGTTGATCCCAAAGAGGAGAAGGATGTTCCTGAGGTTCCTGTAACATTGAAGAAGAAGGCAAGAGCTGAAAAGAAGTCTACACGCGCTACTCTCAAGCGTGCATATCATCTAAGGATCCAAATTTTATCTGAGGAGTTGGTCAAAGGAAATTAAAAGAAGGAAGAGTAGCCTGAGAGAGAGGTTGCAAGGAAAAACAAGTATCACCAGGATTTTATGGGATGAAATCAATCTCCCATCGAAGGCTTAGATGGTCCATCTGACAGTGGAGATGAAACTGATTCTAGCTATTTCCAGCATCTTGTGGCCTTGAATGATTTTTCTAAATCCGAGGATGAGGTGGTGATGGCCACTCGAATTTAAATAAGGACATCGAGCAAGCATTCTTATTCTATTGACTAGGCAAAATATCACCCTGCTCCACTATTGAGTTGATGCTTAGGTGTTTTTGTCCTTTGTGCTGAGATGTCTCTTTAGGATGGTATGTGTGAATCTAGGTTCTTGTTGTCCTCTAATTTTTGAGTTGATGGCAACGTTAGGTGGTCAATGTGAATGCACAATTTTGATGTTGTGATGTGGTTGTTGGAGTACAGACAGACATTGAGAGGGGGGGTGAATCAATGTCTAATAGACAAACCTAAAAATCAAACCTTTTAAAACTTTGACAAAGACTTTTAGTTCAGATAACATTTCTATTGATAATAGAGCAGAGTAATCACTTTGAGAGCATTCATGAAAAAAGGTAAACAAAGATATGACAACATTAACTCAGTCCATTAGATAACTTATGTCAATATGATTTGTGTGAGATATCTTGCACTTGTAAAAACAATTGTGACTGACATTGTTTAACAATCAAAGCATGATGACAATACAAGTGCAACTCATGAAGACCAACATCATTGAATCACTTTAAGACCACCAAATTTCAATGCAGCTTTATGAGACACTACAAAAATTGTGCAACTGAATGACACATGATAAGTATTGAGACAACAAAAAGATTTAGCACATTATGACAGATAGAAACATAATAATCTTGAAACATGAATCCATGAATGAACATGGGATGTGATAGACTAAATCCTTTTCATCACAGCATGCAAAACATGTTTGGTTAAACAAAAAATTTAAACCAGTTTGCAACATATGACTGTGAAAGTACTTAAAACATTGTAACGACATATCACATTAACATTGTAGAAATAAGAACTAATAATAGACATTAATGCATCTGATAACTTATGAAAATCAGATAGACAAAAAATTCACACACAAACTCATCACATAACACGTTATCACAACAAAGCAATGAGATGATAAAACAAAGAATTTGATGAGTGGAAAACCCTCTAGGGGTAGAAAAACCACTCTAGAAAAGATGTCTCACTGGCTTAACCTCAAAAAATCACTATTCACAATGCCTCACTGGCATAATTTAGAGCACCCAATCTACGAGCACCAACCCCTATACATTTAGGAACACCCATTCTAAGGAGCACCAACCCCTTATACAAAAGCTCAGAACAATAATATATTAGAGGGTCACTTTGTATCAATTCAACTCACATATTCCTTTCATTCTAATACATCTAATGTCCTAAAGATTCATTCTAGAATCTCTAAAATACCAGACATATCAGTTATATACTCTACATCATATTTTCAATATTTCAATTATAAAATTTTGTGCACTAACCTTTTTTAAAATGCCAACACAAAATAGTGATCAACCACTATTTTTATATGTATACAAAAATACACATATGCTATCATGTATCTTCATCAAAATTTTAGGTGAAACTGATTGCAATAACTATTTAATTTCAAGATACCTAAATGCAATGATAGGTGGACTACTCATAAAAGCATATTAACTCTTTATGCATTTCCAGAAAAGTAGACAAGGGTTTCAAAGTAAAACAATGTCATTAACCTTTGAATCTACAAAATTATTGCCTTAACAAAATGTCTTAAGGCCAAATTTCTCAAACCCATAAAAAAGAGATTTTACTTTAATACTTGTTTATGGAGGAAGATAATCAAACAAATGCCAAAATAACCAGTTTACGAAATCCATAACTACCTAGCTAAAGAGATGCCACCGAATCTCCTCCCATTAACTTCCACATTCAAGCTCTTAACCATTGAAAGTCGACAAACTAAAAGACAATTCTCATCTTAGCTCATACAGTGAGCTTATTTTACTATCTATGACTGAGAATATTTTACTAGAAAACTGCATTCACAAAATACCCATGGCAGCGGCTAGGGTTCCAAAAGTTTGCACATTGAAACAAAAATGACTTTGCCATATTTTTTCCTTTCCTTCAAGTCTTTCGAAGACTTTATCAAAAGTAATAATGTTTTGAAGCCCGGTAAACAAAAAACACTATAATGCACATGATTGAAGAAAACATCATAATGCTTTTGAGTTCGATGTCAAAATATTTTACCATGAATACCAACATACATCATCAATTCACAAAGACTGTTGATGCCAAATCATCAATCATATGTCACAACAATCGAAATAAAACAGTCATAATCCCTTACAGTTGTAAAATTTATTGCCATAATAGGAATATTTATGATGCCGATATCACATTTCCACAATGTGACTTTATTTGAACCACAAAGTGACTTCATCCATGTTACATATACAATGAAATAAAAGTTGCCCAAAGTTAAGTGACTTTCTATGCTTTATGGTAGCATGAATCGAGTATTAGCTCACTTATGTATCAAGATCCTGTCAAAGTGATAACATGTCAACATCAACTTGTATCATGTAACAACCAAAAATTAGAACTGCATATCATGCATTCATAAGACTAAGAATCCAAGGAATAGAACCAGTGACCAGCAATTTCATGAACCAAATAGAACCAGTGATGTCATAAACCCCATAAAATAGTTTTGGCATCAAGGAAAAACTAACACATAAACAACTAAAAGCCAACAAAATCCCCCTTTTTTCTTGATGGAAAAACACATATCATCTCTCCCCCTTTTTCCTCAATGACAAAGAATGAAAGAAGAGAATTGAGATGCCATGGAGATAAACATCTAAGAAGCCAACCAATTATCCAATACAATAAACATCTACAAGTAGAGTAATAGAGCAACAAACTGAATATGCATGAACCAAGGAAAGCATAAAGATACTATCAATAAATATTAGCACACTATGACCAATCATACCAATAGCCATGAACCGGTCTACACCAAAAACCAACTATATAAACAATGATACCAACATGAATGACCATATACCAAGGCATCAACTATGCACGTCTCAAGAAGTGTTGTCACTTAGAAGATAACATCTACAACATATGATCTTCTCCCCCTATTTGAGATAAAAAAGAAAACAAGATTCTCAAGAATCTCACTGCAAATCTCTTTCAAGTGCAGTATTGTCAAAAAACATGATATTATTCAACATCTATCATAATATCACAAGACTCTACACAAGCTTAAAGCATACTTGTGAGAAAATAAAATCTCAAGATACTCTTACCAATTAGCCTTGCTTCCCATTTTTTACTTACTTGGCATAGATACCATAATCATAAACAAGTTGATCATTATCTTGACAACATAGGATCATCACTAGTGCTACTTCCTCTATCAATAAAAATTTCAGTATTGGTGTCAAGATGCTAATATGAGTCACTGTCTCATGTGACCGAGGACTCATACAATCTATTCCACTATTATTAAGTAGAGGCTCTGTAAAAGAAGAGTTGTTTTCATTCAAAAACCTATTAACCAAATGAATGCAAAAACAATCTTCCCAAATTAGTAACATTTATAAATGTATCATGGTCTGTCCAAACAATGGTATTTGTCAAACACCCCTGTAATGAAGCTTGATGTATTTTGCATTCATTGAAAGTGAAGACATTAGAATAGAGATAAAATGGTATGCATATCAAAAAATCACAGAGTTTAGACATCTGATGTTTAAGACCCAAGAAAAAAATTAATTGATATCACTCAAAAAAATACCCTGTACCAACATTACTTGTTATGATATGCTTGCTTTCAAGACCTCATAGTCCTTGTTTGTTCATTGTGACCATGTCCATCATTCTCAATTCAAGATACCGAGTGTACAAGATGCACACTGTCAAGAGAAACAAATGTTCTCATTGTAAAACAATAACATAGAGATCACATGACAGTCCGGAACACATGTTTTTTTCTTTTGTAAGAGCCCATCATTGTTACAACAACTTGTGAAATGTTCAAGATCATAGATGCACAAAAAATTTAATGTCTCCACATTTTTTTAGATATAAGGCTCACTTCAAGACATCAAATCCATAAAACATATAGCTCACTCCTTGATCACTAAAAAATAATACAAAAAGATGAATTCTCTGCTCAAACAATCATTCACCTATAAATATTACACCAACACTCAAAGGTTTGCATATGCATAAATTTTGTCACCTGTTCTCTATAAAACAAAAAGTTATATTATTGCAAATCAAATTACTCCATAATTAAAGTTAGCAACATTTTCAACATCATAGAGAACTGTCACTTTAATACAAGCATTATTTTGCACACCTTCAAAATTTCTCTAAGGAGTTGAAGATTAATTTAATAACCAACTCCCCCTTACCTCATGTTGTCCTTTCAGGCAACAACTGATTCCTTTTGTGTAGTATGCACTTTTTCATTTCCTAGGTCTTGTTTTCTCCTCCAAACCTATATGGGCCCTTTATTTTTCTTGGTCAATGCATCTACATTGTTATTTTTAAATGATGCCTTCAACTTACTCCTACATTGATAAGCCTTATGCCCAATTTTATGACACTTAAAACATGTGATATTATATTCAATTAGAGGAGTAAAGGAATCATACTTTCTTGACATTTCAAAACTTCTAGGATCGTATCTTTCATACCTCCTACAATTTCTTGCTCTATGACCATAAGCATGACAACAATAGCAATATCCATGAAATTGAGAGTATTTATACCTTATAAATGGAGGTCTTGATGGTATTTTTGTCCTTTCATCAACACATTTATCTTCTGTCTGAGCAAAGACAATATGTTGACCAATATCAACCTTCATTCTTGGTGTTTTCTTGACTGTAAACCACTTTCCATCTGCAGTAGTAAACACTATCTCATGTTTATATTCTTTTGCAAAGCTTTGTCCAACCTCATATCCCACTCCTATAGGATCCTTAGAATGATTTTGTCTGCCCAACATCTTATTCAATAGATTAGTACTACGATCAAATTTCTAATTTTTATCTAATTGGACCTTGACACTTTCAAGCTCTTTTCTTAATGCAACTACTTCTCCTTCAAGTTTTAGACATTCAATATTTTTAACCTCCAAATCAGACCTTACACCATTTTCTATCCTCTTACATTCTTCAATTTCAATTTTTTGACTTATAATCATGTTGTCTTTAAGAGTTAGTTCTTTTAACAAGGAATCATTATCTAAAATTTTCTTCAATGAAGAAACCTCATTTTCTAGTTTATTACACTATTCACCCTTGTATTTTAACTTGACTTCCAATCCCTCTTCAGTCCTTTTTCTATCAATCATTTGATTTTTCAGAATTTCAATAATCTTTTTATCATCATTATGATTTTGTATTTCAACTTTATTGGCATCAACACTTTCTAGTAAGCGTACCTTGAGATCCTGATTTTCTCATTTAAGCCTTTTAAGTTCATCTAAGGCAACAAGCATCTCTCCTTCCAAATAAACCTCAAACTCATCACCTTCACATTCCTTTTCACTAAAATATTGTTCATAGTCACTTGTTAAGTGATCTCTTTCTTCTCCAACTACAGGATCACTTTTAGTATCAACTGGCAAGGGTATTTCTTGAGACAAAACTTCACTAGACTTGGTAGGGGTTGGTTGATCAAATTTTTCTTGACAATAGTGGTTTTTTTTTTACCTTTATTTATTTTTCACTTAGCCATAACGAATACTCCACGACTAGGAAACCCTAAGTTGGTTAGACTTATGCATGAGTATGGCTCCGATACCACTTGTTGGAGTATGGACGGACACTGGGAGGGGGGTGAATCTATTTCTAAATGAAGGACCTAAATATCAAACCTTTTTAAACTTTGACAAAGAATTTTAGTTCAGATAACCTTTCTATTGATAATAGAGTAGAGTAATCACTTTGAGAGCATTCATGAAAAGATGTAAACAAAGATATGACAACATTAACTTAGTCCATTAGACAATTTATGTCAATATGATTTGTGTGAGATATCTTGCACTTGCAAAAACAACTATGATTGAAATTGTTTAACAATCAAAGTATTTTGACAGTATAGGTGCAACTCATGAAGACCAACATCATTGAATCAATTTCAGGCCACCAGATTTCAATGTAGCTTTATGAGACACTAGAAAAATTGTGCAACTAAATGACACATGATAAGTATTGAGACAACAAAAAGCTTTAGAACATTATGATAGATTGAAAAATAACAATCTTGAGCTATGAATCCATGAATGAACATGTGATGTGATAGACTAAATCCTTTTCATCACTACATGCAAAACATGTTTGGTTAAACATAACTTTTAAACCAGTTTGCAATATATGAATATGAAAGTGTTAGAGTAATAAGTTATTCCACTTAATTAATTATATCATACCGGTTAATTAATTCACTTATTCCTTTAGTTACTTAAGCTAAACTTAGGCACAGTAATAATTGATTAATTATTAAGTGTGCACACTAGGGGTTTCATTTAGGGTTTCCCTTTTAGGGTTTCTTGATCTCCTTCATAAGGATTGATCTCTTTGTAATAATTGATTCTCAATAATGCATTTTTACTTTGAGGTTTACATAACATCTTCTTTGGTTCTACATGTCTTTTGCATGTGACAAGTGATTGCATGCAGATGATCTTGGTTTCTTACATGGTATCAAAGCTCCAGACCTATAGCTTCTTGTTTGTGATATCAAGATATGGCCTTTCAGTGAGTTTCAAGTGCAAGGGTTTCCAGATGTATCTTTTCTGCAAGATCTAGGGGTAGACAGTTTTTTGGGACACTTTGGGCTCAAATGGATGTCGCCATCATGTTCGCAGCGCCCCAAAACCCTAGAAACACCTGTCAAATCATCCATTTTGGAGAAGTTGGTTTGTATGGCAAAAAACATTTGCTAGGAAGGTCGTACGACCTCCCAACACGTATTTCAATTTTTTGAAAAAAAATTGTGTCGCCCGCACAAATCATCCCGCCACCCGGCGGCCGCTGGGCAACCACCGCCACCAGTGGCTCTCCTATTCTGCCGCTGCTCCCCTATGCTCAGCCCCCGTGAGCTTTGAAGACTCCGTCCAAGGTTCTATTGAGAACCGGGAGCACTACCACACCCAGGGTTCGACCCCCAAAGCCTAAGCACAAGGTCCTATGGATGATCAGGCGCTATGCACAAGGCCCCGCTGGTCGACTCCAGCCCCCGCGCCAGTCCTATGGGGAACCAGGGGCCAAATGTTTTTATGCAAGGGGGCATTTTTTTGCGGCGACGACCAAATGGCCGTCAAATTTATGCTCATGAACAGATGATGTCAGCTTGATGTCAATGGCCGTACGACCCTCTTTGCCCCCTCCTAGCCTTGATTTGCCTTCAAAGAACAGTTTTTTGTTTTTGGCATAACTTGGGCATATGGTATCGAAATCGGGCAAACAAGATATCGCCGGAAAGTTGGTTCCAAGAAATTTCCTGTGGTGCATTTTATTTTACAGTATTTTTCTATTTTACTGCATTTATTTATGTTTGAATTCAGATGTTTATTTTATGCTTCCGAGCTCATGACTTTTTGCCACGATCTCTGATTTTCGCTTTCTTTGCGGCGTTGGAAAGGTATTGAGGAGCTCTATGTTGCTGTCCATGCAATTTTTTCTGTATTTGTCCTAGGTTTATCATTAATCCAGATTTGGCCCGATGGGTGTTTTGGCAGTTGGGAGGGTGCACCTTGCATCTTTGCACTTCGTTTTCAGTAATACATCATTCAATAATCGATTGTTGCTTCATAGATTCCAGGGTTGTTCCCATTTGGATTTTTTGAGTGTTCTGTGGCATCGGGTCTGTTGTTGCATCATTATGATTTTGATATGGTTTCTTGTAGACATAAGCATCTTTCCTTGCTTACTAGATTGCGGTTCCAATGTTACTCTACAATGCTCTTCTAGTGCTTCTTTGCAGCATGTCATCTCATTATATGGGGGGTTTTTCCCACTGGGTTTTCCTTCTCTACCTCTTTCTTGCATTTTTAAATGGGTACCTGATCAGGCCTAGTTGTTGGGACCCATCCTTGCTTGCATGCATCTTCTTCTAGTGTTTTAGCTTCTTCCTAAGTTCATCTTAAGGGGGGGTGTTAGAGTAATAAGTTATTCCACTCAATTAATTAAGTCACTTATTCCTTTAGTTACTTAAGCTAAACTTAGGCACATTAATAATTGATTAATTATTAATTATGCACACTAGGGTTTCATTTAGGGTTTCCCTTTTAGGGTTTCTTGATCTCCTTCATAAGGATTGATCTCTTTGTAATAATTGATTCTCAATAATGAATTTTTACTTTGAGGTTTACAAAACATCTTCTTTGGTTATGGATGTCTTTTGCATTTGACAGGCAATTGCATGCAAATGATCTTGGTTTGTTACATAAAGTACTTATAACATTGTAACAACAAATCACATTAATATTACAAAAATAAGAACTGATAATAGAAATCAATGCATCTGATAACTTATGAAAATCAGGTAGACATGAAAAAATATCACACATGAAATCATCACATAACACATTATCACATCAAAGCAGTGAGAGCATAAAACAAAGAATTTGATGAGTGGAAAACACTCTAGGGGTAGAAAAACCACTCTAGAAAAGATGCCTCACTGGTTTAAACTAAAAAACTCACTGTTTACAATGCCTCACTCACATAATTTAGAGCACCCACTCTAGGAGCACCAACCCCTATACATTTAGGAACACCCATTCCAAGGAGAACCAACCCCTTATACAAAAACTCAGAACAATAATATATCAGAGGGTTACTCTGTTTCAATTCAACTCACATATTACTTTTATTCTAATACATATAATGTCCTAAAGATTCATTATGGAATCTCTAAAATACCAGACATATCAGTTATATACTCTGCATCATATTTTCAATATTTCAATTATAAAATTTTGTGCACTAAGCCTTTTAAAAATACCAACACAAAACAATGATCAACCACTTTTTTTATAAGTATACAAAAATACACATATGTTGTCATGTATCTTCATCAAACTTTTAGGTGAAACAGATTGTAATAACTATTTTATTTCAAGATACCTAAATGCAATGGCAGGTGGACTACTCATAAAATCATATTAACTCTTTACCCATTTGCAGAAAAGTAGACAAGGGTTCGAAGTAAAACAATTTCATTAACCTTTGAATCTGCAAAATTATTTCCTTAACAAAATGTCTTAAGGCCAAATGTCTCAAAGCCCATAAAAAAGATATTTTACTTTAATACCTATTTATGGAGGAAGATAATCAAACAAATACTAGAAGAACCAGTTTATGAAATCCATAACTACCCAGCTGAAGAGATGCCACCGAATCTCCTCCCACTAACTTCCACATTCAATCTCTTAACCATTGAAAGTCAAAAAACTAAAAGACCATTCTCATATTAGCTCATAAAATGAGCTTATTTTACTATCTTCAGCTAAGAAGATTTTACCAAAAACATGCAGTCATAAAATACCCATGGTCATGGCTAAGGTTCTAGAAGTTTGCACATTGAAACAAAAATGACTTTGCCCTAGTTTTTCCTTTCCTTCAAGTCTTTCAAAGACTTAATCAAAAGTAATAATGCTTTGAAGTCCGGTAAACAAAAAACACTATAATGCACATGATTGAACAAAACATCATAATGCTTTTGAGTCCGATGTCAAAAATTTTTACCACGAATACCGACATACATCATTAATTCACAAATACTGTTGATGCCAAATCAACAATCATATGTCACAATAGTTAAAATCAAACAGTCATAATCCCTTGCACTTGTAAAATTTATTGCCAAAATAGGAATATTTATGATGTCGATATCACATGTCCACAATGTGAATTTATTCGAACCACAAAGTGACATCATCCATGTTACATATACAATGAAATACAAGCTGCCTGAAGTTAAGTGAATTTCTATGCTTTATGACAACATGAATCGAGTATTAGCTCACTTATGTATCAAGATCCTATCAAAGTGATAAGATGTCAGCATCAACTTGTATCATGTAACAACCAGAAATTAGAACTACATGTCATACATTTATCAAACTAATAATCCAAGGAATAGAACCAGTGACCAGTGATGTCATGAACCGAATAGAACTAGTGATGTCATAAACCCCATAAAATAGTTTTGGCATCAAGGACAAACTAACACATAAACAAATGAAAGCCAAGAGTGGTGCCTTTTGGAAGGCTGGTGGGCTTCCCCAACAAATGGTTTTTGATATTTTGCTCTTCCTTGTGCTACAAATGTTTATTTACAACTACCTAGGGAATATTTTGAAGACTAGTGAAGTTAAAGTGAATTTTGAGTAAATATAACTGTAATTTAGCCCGATGCTTTTTGCTCCCTTAATCTATAAAAGGGATTTCAAGGGTAATTATAGAGGTTGTATTTTGAAGTCATATATAGTTTAGGGAGAAGACCGACTTAGGAAGGAGCATACTATGGAAATAAAAGTATGAATATAACAATACATTGTCTTGGGGATAAGTGTTATATGTGAGTCTTAAAATTAGTTTTATAGAAATTAATGATATTGAAACAAACCTTAGTTCCGATACACATACTCTCCTATTTACCTTTGTGCAAGTTATAAATGAAAATATCAAGTGTATTCTCGTTTATCTTTAGTTGTTCAATTGGATGTATGACTCTTTTTCTTGCTTTAGCTCAAAGAGTGGAATAAATGTTAAAAGAAGGTTGTAGATTTGTGTGAAATTGAATAGGATTTGGTAAGAATTTTTGTTTCAGGCATTGCAAATTTTCATATTGTAAAGTACTATGGAAACAGTCCTCCAATATTTGACTTAGTAGCTTGTATATTGTGGGTTATTATATATTTGACTCCATATTCCCAATTGATGAAGCACTGGTCTATTTGTGAAGTAAATCTTGCGAGTGAATGGTTATGGGTATGCCTAGCTATTGATTTGAAATGAGAACCAAATTATTAAAAATTTCAATTACAATAAATAGACCTAAAGTAATACCTAATTCCTAGGAATAGATTTAATTTTTTCAAAGACTATCCAAGTCTTTAATGAATTGAATTTATCTTCATTTTTTAGAAATTAATATTTGTATAGAAGTGTTCTTGATAAATTTGATATCAAAATGAACATGAGTAAGAACACCCTCCTAACTCCCATAAAGTCTAAAGATTAGGAGTAAGGACCTATAAATACTTACTCATTTTTTGGCCACCAACTTTGAATGTTCTTGAATATAAATGGTTGGCTACCCTTTTAGAGGACTTCAAAGTTTAGGTGGTTCCCCATATAAAAAAAAACCCAACAAAATGGTGACTTCATTCGGTATAACTCTGAGAAATTTATAAAAGAAGGAATCCTAGTTGCAGACTATTATAGAGTCAATAATTTGCTGAATCTAAATATTTGATTCAGATATTAAGAATTTTTCAGACTTGGAGGTGATTTTTTTGTAGCAATTTCAAACAATTTGTTTGACTTTGCTATTGGAGGAAACCTAGAAGGAAATCTATGATCAAAGGAGCTTCATATTTCTTGAAGTTCAATCCTCTATCAAAGGAGTTGGTGACTCTCTCTAAAGAACCTACTAAAAAATGTGAAGAGAATTTCATACCTAAAAATATCTCCAGTCAATAAGGAAGGTTAATTATCTGTCGCAAGTTTCCAGGTATTCTAATAATCTAGATAAAAGTTGTCATGAAAAAGCAGTTTTATGAGAAGCTTTCAAAACTTGAAGAAAATAAATGATTCCATATCAAATGAAATTGCATTAAGAAAGGCAATATTAGGAGTCCTCTTCATACTTTCAAAGTGTAATGTGTAATATTTATAATGATTTGAGAAGTATGTTTGTTTCTGAATTATGCCTCTAAGAATTTTTTGAGATAAGAAGGTTTAACCTATATCTTAGGATTATGGCTAAATTAGTGAATGAGACAGCTATTGGAAGATTCATAATAACTGGATAGTGAACATAATAAGGTTTCCACTATGATATAGCAAGTAAAATATGCAGGGTAATCAAATTTTACCATATCCTCAAAGGGATTTTGTTATTAAAAGGTATATTCCATTGGATTTTATTGATATCAAAGATTTCCCTAACCTAATTCCTAAAAATGTTAGGAAACATTTTCCCAAATTCACAGGGAAAAGGTCAGAATTAGCCTCTAAGAATTTGCAAACATTTGTGGATATAATGGGGGATTATGAGGTAAATCATGAGGATATTGTCATAAAAAATTTGTTCAATCTTTGAAGGATGATGCTAGAAATTGATTTTCATTTTTACTTTCTTGTTTTATTACTTCATGGAATCAGTTTGTGGCAGCCTTTATAGAACAATTTTTTGAAAGGGTAAACCTTAATTTTTTGAAAGGGTAATCATTCGATGAATAGGGGAATCAATATTTTGCAACAACCTGCATTACTAATTAGTGTTACCACACCCACAACAAAATTCCATCAATGCTTTATTGTTTATGTCCACATCAAACCCAAGAAGAAACAACATCACCAGAACCAAATTGGAGAACCCAGAAAACCATATCAATACCCAGAACCTGGAGTAGCGCCACAACCATGATACGGATGGCCGCTTCATGTTTTCACCTTAGTGGGAGACAAAAATACCACTTTATCTTCATGAACACCCCTCCCAGCACCAAAACCAAAAACAACACACGGTGCCACCATGGTAATTGGAAAAAGCATGAGGACCCCTTCATCCACACCAGTCATTTCAGTCAAAGCCATGAGGTAGCAACGATAATCAAAATCAATCTCAGAATCATCTCCACCAGAGCTACTAGAGACATAAATGGGCCAATTATACTACACCAGATAGCCTTGAATATACCTTAGCTTTGCCTTTGATCCTTCTCCATGCTCCACAAACCTCTTTTCTTTTCCATAGCTCGTCACTTCTACTCTTGCAACTTGACCCTTGAATCGAGAACTGCATCTAGTAACACACGGGAGGGACCTTATGCCTTCTTCCTTGGAGCCAAAAGTTCTTGGAAGGGTACTTTTTTAATATTGTCATGCCTCCTCATGAGATCTCCCATGTCCATTCTTGCAGACCTGTGTATCGGCAAAATAGAAGCAGTTGGCTTTCTCATCTCGAACACAAACCCAAAGCTTTTGCAAAAGAAGCTTCCACTCAATGCATAAGCACAAAGGAATTCAAAATCTTAATCACTATGATACAAATTAATAGCCAACAATCATTTATTTAACAAATTGATGAATTTATTATCATTGCTCCAACTACAACATGAGTGAGCGAGTGATTATTCGCTGATGTCGATTTCACCATTGTTAATTTACAGTTTCATGGAATTCAACATACTATTTATCATGATTACCAGGAGATAACCCTTTGCACACATGGAGATCAGGTTGATATCCATCAAAAATATTGCACCATTAATGTTTTCCATATGAATAATTCAAACAACCTGCATATGGCTGGTTCAATATTTTAACTTTAGGTCATTGATGCACCAGTGAGTTGGCATGTTGAATGACTTAGATTGAGTCAAACACATTTGAAAATTCCATGTTGTCACATGGTAGGCCCAATGACCAATGATACAATCCCTAGTCAGAATACAAACATGTTATTCATGGTCCCCAACTAGCACACCTCGCAACATCTTCAAAACTATTATTTTAATCTGTGCGGTTGGAGAGGAACGACCATGATTAATCTTCACAATCACATGATGACCGTTGATTAGAAAACCTTTATTAAACTATTGGAAAACAAGGGTTGGGACCTACCACCATATGCGACATGTGGAAACATCTTGCACACCTAACCATTCATTTGTGACATCATCGAAAGTCCTTGTGAGGCTAGCGGGGAATGATCAGGATCAAATCCATCAATCTAACGAACTATAAGTCTAGACATGTAATAAATGTTATTTATAAAAAGGAGACCAATTAGGAAGATAGGGCGCAAACCTTAAGGTATAAAGTTTAGACACAAGTCTAAGGTTATGAAAATTTATCAACCTGACATTAAGCGAGGATTCAAATTAAGTCCCAACATGGAAAAAGACTGATGGGCTAGGTAAAGGAAGTCGGTGAAGACAACGTGCATGATGCCATAAGTCATGACTAGGATGATCGGTGACCTAGTACAATAGGTCAACATGGAAAAATAATGCAAGGGTTCAACACATGTGAAAATTTCAACAAGGGTGACAAGCCCCTAAACCCTAACATACGACTACCAAGCACAAGGGTGACAATTTGATAAAATTTCTCATGGAACCAGCCAAAATTTGTAATAATTTGGAAGCTCTATCAATGGCTCCAACTTGGGGATGCATACCTCTGGTGGGTATGGAAAGTATCTAGTTCTCTGGGGAGTAGACCAAGGGCCAAATCCATTGGGCACTCTAGAACCATTTCATTATGTTGCATTGGAACTCATTCTTCAAACCTCATTTGGTGGCCATAGGCCCCCAAAATGAAGTACCGATATTTACCTCTGTCAAAAACACTATTCTCTATTGTTTTTAGTAGGCTAAGTCTGAAAACACTGTCATGAACTACCCACAAACTAGCTCGATCACTAACATATCCCACAATATCACTGTGATTCCTAATGTCACCAATTTTGTCACTCTACAATTTGCAATTAAAAACTAATTAAAATTCATAGTCATTGTGACATTTTACTTTGGCCAACTCACTTTCATGTTCCGCTAGATGCTCACTCACATGAGCTGAGAAATAAGAGCCTTCATAGTCCATTTGATCTTTGACATCACATATTTTGACATCAAAATCAATTTTCACCTCAAGCTGAAAGCTCTCATAAATTTTTTTTTGTGTATAACGCAAATCATCTTCGACCATGCCAAAGATAAAATATGCATATTATAGAACATCTGTATATTGATCACTACAACATGGGCACATTTTTTGACATTTTGGTTCAAGTATATCAAAACAAACCTTGATATCATAAAGATGGGGATCATATGCATCATTAACATTCAAGAAATGATTAAATGCATTCATCTCAGGTTCACTAACATGTTTTGACTCATTCTTCTCATCATCATTCATCTCAACGAAAAATTCCTCAAGGGTAGGTTCAAGCAATTCAACATCAACAAGGGCAACATAAAGACACGTATGTGCATTGGTAACCTCATGTGAAATATCAGTTGATATGTGTGTTGACCCAAAAGTGAAAGACTCGTTGCTAGCTAAAAACTTCTCATCAACAATAGAACTAGAATTTTTATTTTCTTTCATATAAATTCTTTTCTTAGGGGATAAAAACATGTCGTTGTTCACACAAGGAACATCAAACAAGAAGCAATTGTACTAAGATTCATACTCACCAAAATGAGATTCATCATTATTTTCATTTCTTGGCTACTCTACACACGGATCAAGAACTTCTCCAGTATCAACACAATCTAAAACTTTATTGCCATATGAATCAACAAGCTCTTCAATGTTATCAATGGGTAATAATGTTGACTCAAGATCCATACATTTTCCACAATACACTATTTGATCATTCCAAAATGAACCCCCTATTTCATCATCATATACAACATCATCCTTTTCATGTATCACAAACATTTCCACCTCTTCCTCACATAGACAATCATGAGAAAAAAGGGCATCAAAACATTCATCAACATGTTTATTATATTTAGCATTATGCTCAAGATCAGTATACTAAGCATACATATCCTTCAAATTCCTCATCATTGACACAATCATCATACTCATAGCTCCATTGATGGAAAACCTGAACTACATTCTCGGTATTCACCACATGCAATTTGTTCCTTCACTTTTGGACAAGTGACATCATGAGCATCTATACCATTGCATTCTTCAAGCGAGGAATATGCTTCTATATCGTCCTCAAAAAAGCAATCAAAAATATCAACCTCATCATAAGAAAAATCATCACTACACAAACCATGTTCAAGATTTTCAGAATGAATGCTAGAGGTTGTACTTTCAAGATCATAATCATTGGTTTGCAATGAAAAATCAGCAACACATACATCGTAATTGTTGATCACAACATGACATGGAATAGTATTTTGTATCTCATTCACTTCATCATATGAGATATCACAAGAGAAGAATTCTTGCATAGTTACTTTATTATCATCCCATGTATCCTTTTCTTGATCATTGTTGTTTTTCTCAGTATATGTGTTGTTTGTGAGTTGACTACAATGCTCATCTTTTGACATATTTTTTTCACTTGTTTTCTTGTTATTTGATTTTTCTCAAGAGGACAACTGATGTCTCCCTTTTGAGAATCCACATTATGTTCATAACCACATTTGGCTGATTCTACAATCTTTATCCAATTAGGTACTTGGTCAAAGCTATGGGGTTTCAATTCTTCTAGAAAAGTACTCAACCTAGATTCATAAATCTCACAAAAAAAATCAATGCACACAGAATCCTCAAGTCTAAAATATTTGGGACTTCTATCAAAGAATCCAAAAATATCAAAAACAATTTATATGGTGATTCTTACTTGTTTCTCCTTATTTCATTAAATTCTTGCACAAAATATTTTTGATCAGTATTGCTTAAATTTTGTTGTTCAACTTAGAGCTCACTATGATCTTCATACTGCGATGATGGAGAAATCATAACAGTAGAGGCATTGTCAACTTGAAAATAATTTTCATTATTTGATCCTTGAATTCTATTTGTATGAGGTGTGTTGGGATAACCAACACTTGCAACCAAATACCCTTTCACCATTAAGTACTTCAAATTGTTCTCAATATCCATGGTCGTTTGATATGCCTAATGTAATGTTGCAGGATCTTTATCCCTTAATAGATAGCTCATCTTTGTATCAAATACACCTAAGTACATGACCAAACATTCAACATCATTTGGTATCATACTTTCTAGAATTTACCTTATTACCTTTGCAAATTGAAGATTGAAAATAGGGACCAACTCATCTTCACTTCTATGGATTTCCATAAAGTCTTTTCTTACCACACTTGGATTTACCCTTTAATCAAATTGTTCAACAAAGGCTATCATAAATTGATTCCATGAAGCTATAGAACATGTCGGTAAATATGAGAACCAATCCTTGGCATCATCCTTCAAAGATTGAACAAAAAATTTCATGACAATATCCTCATGATGTACCTCAGAATCCCCCATCACATCTATAAATGTTTGCAAATATTTTTAGGCTAATTCAGAACTCTGCCCTTGTGAACTTGGGAAAATATTTCCTAATATTTTTCGGAATCAGGTTCGAGAGACCTTTAATACCACTAAAGGCCAATGGTATATACCTTTCAATAGAAAAATCCCTTGGAAGGCTTGGTGAAGACTATATGCCCTACATAGTTTTACTTAATATTTCACAGGGAAATCCTCTTACATCCATATTCAATCATTATCAACTTCATACATGGTTGTCATTTACTAATTCAACCATGATTTTAAAACGTAGATTGAATCATTATGCCTTAAAGCTTTCTTAGAGATATAATTCAAAAATAAGCATACTTCTCAAATCATTACAGACATTACACATTAGACGTATGAAAAAAACTACTATTTTTCCCTATCTTAATGCAGTTTCATCTAATAGGGAGCCATTTATCATCTCAAGCCTTGAAAACTTCTCATAAACTTCTTTCAAATATAATAATTTTTTCTTTAGATTTATGAGAATACCTAGAAAATTTGTAACAGTTGTTAACCTTTCTTCCTCACTGCAAATTCTGCAAATCTGGAAGTCTTCTTCACAATTCAACTAGTTATTTAGATAGATTCACCACCTCATTTGCATAGGACTAAACTTCAAAGAAACATGAAGTTATTTCAAGAGTAAATCTCATTCTGGGTTTTCTTCAACAGTGGAGTCACACTCAAATCCTTTGATCTTTGTTGCAACAAAATCTTTTCCAGGTCCAAGAACTTCTCAATTAGCTGAACAAGGATTTTTAGATTCACCAAATACTTGACTTTGTGATATTACAGTCTACAACTGGAGATACAAAATTTCTCCCCAACAGAGTCGCCATTCTATTGGTGTTTTTTTCCAGCTAAGCTTTGAAATTCTTTAAGAGGTAGCCAATCTCTATATTCAAGAATTATCAAAGCTAGTGGCCAACTGACAGGTAAAGCTTCTCAGGGCTTTACCCCTACTCTTTAGGTTGTGTGAGGCCAAGGAGGGTGTTCCTATTTGTGTTCATTTGATACCCATTTTTGCAAGAACACTTCAACACATAGATAAATTCTTACCAGCTTGCAAACATACAAGATTTATCAAAGGTTTGGTTGAACTTTACATAAATGACTACACATTTGCTAGGAATACATGCAATATATTATATTTTTATCTCAAAATAGCTAGAATTTGAATTAGGTAATGTTATGACCTTGAATCAACATGTAGGTGCTTTCTAATTTTAACTATTTAAAATAATTTTAAATGAACTAGTCAGTGCCTCATCAAATTGGGTAGGAGTCACATATAAAATATTCAGTCAAACATAATATTCAATCCTGACATTAGTGAATATTTATCACAATGGATTACATCATAAGACCTCAGAGTATTCAAAGCAACACTCCTTATCCGATCCTTGGCACATTATCACAGACTTACAATCCTTTCTCAAGCATTTGATTAACTCATTAAGCTAAGGCAAGAAATAGAATCATACATTCAAATGAACTATTGAAGACAAATAAAAATACCCTTGATAATTTCATTTATAACCTATCACAACACACACAAGAGAGAAATTGCCTTGAATTTAAGATTTGTTTCGATATCAGTAATTACATAAAACCTATTAAGACTATCTCATATGCATACCCTACCCAAAACAATTTACCAACTAATTCATCCCAAATTCTACATTATATGCACTCATTATATACCACCTAGAACTTCAGGATTGAAAAATCCAACCCTCACAATGAGCCTTGAGATCTCTTTTTATATAACAAGAGAGTGAAAATATTTGGGCTCATTGTATTTACATTTTAGTAAAATTTCATTTCAAAATGGAATTTCATCAGCATTTCAAAATTCCCACATGATTGGATGTAATCATTCGGTGAACAGGGGAATCAAAATTTTGCAACAACCTGCAGTACCAATTAGTGTCACCACATCCATAGAAAAATTCCATCAAGGCTTTTTTTTTTTACATCCACATCAAACCCAGGAAGAAACAACATCACCAGAACCAAATTGGAGAACCCATAAAACCATGTCAATACCCAGAACTTGGAGCAACACCATAGCCACGATAGAGATGGCCGCTTCATTTTTTCGCCTCAGTGGGAGGAAAAAATACCACCTTATCTTCATCAAAACCCCTCCCAACACCAAAACTAGAAATAACACACAATGCCACTATGGTAATCGAAGAAACTATGAGGACCCCTTCATCCACACCAGCCATTTTAGTCAAAGTCGTGAGGTAACAATGATAATCAAAATTAGTCTCAGAATCATCACCAACAGAGCTACTAGAGTCATCAATGGGTGAATTCTTCTACCCCAAAGAGCCTTTATTGTACCTTAGCATCACATTTGATCCTTCTCCATGCTCCATAGACCTCTTCTCTTTTCCACAACTTGTCACTTTTTCTCTTGCAACTTGACCCTTTAGTCGAGAACTTCATCTGGTAACACCCAGGAGGGACCTTATGCCTTCTTCCTTGGATCCAAAAGTGTATGGAAGGGTACTTTGTTCATATTTTTGCTCCTCCTTGTGAGATCTTCACATGTCTATTCTTGCAGACCTATGTACCGACAAAATAGAAGTAGTTGGCTTGCTCATATTGGACACAAACCCAAAGACTTTGCAAAAGCAACAAGCACTCAATACAGAAGCACAGAGGAATTTAGACTCTTAATCACTATGATTCAAATGAATAGTCATCAAGCATTTATTGAACAAATTGATGAATTTATTATCGATGCTCCAACTGCAACATGAGTGAGCGAGTGATTATTCACTGACGTCAATTTCACCATTGTTAATTTAAAGGTTCGTGGAAATCGGTGTACTATTCATCACGATTTCCAGGAGATAACCCTTCACACACATGGAGATTAGGTTGATATCCATCAAAAATCTTGCACCATTAATGTTTTCCATTTGCAAAACTCAAACAACCATCACATGGCTAGTTCAATGTTTTGAATTTAGGTCGTCGATGCACTGACAAGTTGACATGTTGAACAACTCATATTGGGTCAAACACATTTGAAAATTCCATGTTGTCACATGGTAGGCCCAACAACCAATGATACAATCCCTAGTTAGAGTATAGGCATGTCATTTACATGCCCCAACTAGCCTCCTTGTGCTGCCGAGAAACTCTATGTGTCACTCATTTGCACACCTCGCAAAATCTTCAAAACTATTATTTTAATCATGTGCGGTTGGCGAGGAACGACCATGATTAATCTTCACAATCACATGATGATTGTTGATTAGAAAACCTTTATTAAATTGCTAGAAAATAAGGGTTGGGCCCTACCACCGTATGTGAAATGTGGCAACATCTCATACAGCTTTCCATTCATTTGTGATGTCATTGAAAGTCCTTGTGAGGCCAGCAGGGAATGCTCAGGATCAAATCCATCAATTTGATGATCCATAAGTCTGCACATGCAACAAATGTAATTTATAAAAATGGGACCAATTAGGTAGATGAGGCACAATCCTTAAGGTATGAAATTCAAAGACAATTCTAAGGTTATGAACATTTATCAACCTGACATTAAGTGAAGATTCAAATTAAGTCTCAACATGGAAAAAGACCGATGGGCCAGGTAAAGGGGGCTAGTGAAGACAATGGGCATGATACCATAAGTCATGGCTAGGATGACAGGTGACCTAGTACAATTGGTCAACATGGAAAAATAACACAAGGTTTCAACGCATGTGAAAATTTCAATAAGGGTGACAAGCCCTAAACCATAGCATGCGACTACCAAGCATAAGGGTGACAATTTGACAAAATTTCTCATGGAACCAACCAAAATTTGTAATAATTTGAAAGCTCTATCAGGTGGTTTTCCTATTGAATAAGATAAGAGAATGATGAAAACACAAAGAGAAGATATGTTAGAGCAAGAATATCCACCTTTTTTTATAGATGAAGGTAATGATTGTAATCAGTTCATAAATAATAAGAATGTTGATCTATACAATGATGAGGAAAATGAAGACATAGGGTTTGAAGATAACTTAGAGAGACATGAATTGTACCCTTGGGATATATTTAATAATGAATAAGTAGAAGGGAGGAGAGAGATCTTTCCTTACCAAGATTCAGTTACTAAAAGTAATGCATCTATTGTTGAAACATCTTTGCAAATCAGGGAGCAAGATGTTACGAGTGAAGAATTGAGCTTGCAGTCTAAACATAGTTTTAGTATTGAGGGATCTCCCTACTATAATAACCATGATGACAATGGATGTATCCATTCCTTTATTGTCTCTTTTTGTCCTGATGAAATGGAGATGGAATCATCTGCTTCGAATAGGGTGTATGAAGTTGATAATGGAGATGTATATCTACTTAAGGAAGAAAAATCTCTTTCCTTTGATGATTTTTCAGAGCATGGATCAAATGCATTGATCATTGATGATGAGAATGGAGTAAAAAATATATCTATATGCTCTTCTATTTTTTATAATGATTCTGAGTACAATGATAAGATGGAAGATTTGGACCATCATACTGAGGGAGGAGAAAATTTTGTGGAAACAATGAATGTATGGAATAACCCTTTGTTTAGTGAGATTCCGTATTCACTAGAAATAAGAGATGGTGACCATTATTGGTGCATAAATAATCCACTCTTTGATGACTCTGATGATGCATCTAATGCAGTGTTGGAGTATATCAATGAGCAATTAAGGCAACATATTGATGAGCTCCTAGAAGATATTGCTTTTGGTTACCTTACATCTGACACAAATATGGTATGTACATTTGAAGATCAACATGAGAACAAAGTTTCAATTTCTTCCTCTATGAATTGAATTAACTTTGTGAAGATAATCAAGAGGTACTTTATTCACATAGAGGGTGTAGTGATATGAATATTGATAAGGTTTCTCATGCACAGATAAGGGAACACATGATATGGGATGCAAGAATGCAATGAAATGAGGATTTACAACCAATGAAGCATATTAATTGTGTGAATAATGGAAAATCTAAAGATATAAATGTATGTGCTCAGTGGGTTGATCCTAAATATAGAGGTAAAAATGGTGAACAGGTAGATGAATGTGTTTATCTCCCTATTGATTATGACTGTTTGTGTAAAGAAGAAATTGAAATGTCTGCTATAAATGAAAAGGATGATGATGTACTCATGAATGAGAGAAGAGTTTTAAATGATCAGAATGTACATCATGATAAGTATATGGAGCTTGAATCAACACCATTATCAATTGATAATGTTGAGGAATTTGTTGGTCTACCTAATATTGCACATGAATTTAATTTTGTGCATGAATGTCTCTTTGATGATCCTATGAGTGTTGATTTGTTTGAGCCTATTCCTGAGACATTTCACTTTGAGTTGAATGATTATCTAGGGAATGAGTCAAATTATGTTATTAAACATGAGATGAATGAATTTACCCAGTTAGGGGGTGTTGCAAATGCATACGTTCCCTACTCCCATGGTACCAATGAGTCTTCTGATGTAGTGTAGTTCAAGAATGTTCCTGAGTATGATTATTTTATTTTTGATCCATTTATGGGTTGTTTATAGTGTACACAACGAACTATTTATGAAGGTTTCAGTTTAGGATGCGAACTGAATATGAGATCAAAGTCTGTGATGATATCAACAAGGTTGATTATGAATTCTTCACTTTCCAAATCCAATCTGACATGGTGGATTGTGTCAATCACAATGAATTTGATCCTTGGGAAAGGCTTGATATAGTTGTTGATCCATTACAGACAACAAAGAATAATTTTTTTGATAGAGGTAAAAGTTGACCTTAAGTTTTGGGGGTGTAGGGCCACCAATTTGAGGAGTGAATCCTATGAAATTGATGAAGGTTTCTTAAAACTCCTAGGGATGTGCATTGTATATATATATTTTTTTTGGTTTGTTTTCTTTTGTTGGGTTTTGTCTTCCTTGTCCAAGCAGACTCCTGTTTTTGGCTTTTTGATCTGCTTCACCTTGAGATCTGGTTTCTCGTCATACCCACCAATATGCATCCCCAATTGTGAGCCACTGGTAAAGCTCCTAATATTTTTTTTTGAACTTTTTTGGTGTGTCTAGCCTTATCATCATTATATCCTTCTGAGCTTGGGGTTAAGCCTTAGGGTTTTAGGTTGAAAACACTCTCTTCAAAATTTGTATTGGTATCAAAATTGAGCGTTGTATTCCTTCATTGACCTATATGATCAATTGTCGGCCACTTAAGTTGTGTCTTGAGCCATTAAAGTCATTCTTCATACCAGCCCCTTGGGTTAACTTTGTTGTTCATCGCCTAGAATTTAGCCATTTCAAGTCTTTACCATAGTTGGGCCTAATATTTCAAGATCAAAACTTAGGTTTTAAAATCCTCATCCTTAAGGGTTAAGTCTCATTGACCTTGGGGTGGCACCATTTTATCAACTGAATTTTTTGGTATGTGCAGAAATGGAGGTTTATGATGGTCGTTTGATCACTAAGGTTGATCTGGACTATTCCCCACACTCTCATTCCAGTTTTTGGCCCTATTATTTTATTCACACGGGATGGTGGGCTTAAGCCACATGCCTTGTGGGCCTGGTTTTTGATTGAAGACTACCAACAATACCAAAAATAATCAATGATGAACAACAAAACATGTGGTGGCATCCTCACTACTCCCCACTACCCCGTTCTTGTTTTTTTTATTAAAATAAATGAATGGGCTGGTGGGTGGTTGCCATCTGTCATCACTAGTGGTGGGCCCCACATTTTAGGTGATCGACTTGTAGGGGTTTGAAGTTGATCAACATTAGGCCTTAGCACACGTTTTATTATCTGATTCATTCCCCACCCTCCCATTCATACTATTTATTAGGGTGAAGAAGTCACACGGGCGTATGGGCATGGTGACGTGGAATCTTAGAAGGTGGGCCATATATCTTCTGCAAGTAGAAAACAACACCAAAAGAATATCTACGATAATTACCCAATAATGTGGCTTGATCTCCACCGTTCCTCACCACCCCGTTGGTCTCTATTTTAATGCTTATTATTGGGAGTGGGCTAGCGGGAATGGTGACATCTATCACTCTAATAGAGGGACCTGTTGAGACTTAGTGAAGACGTGTGCCCTTGAAAGGTCTCAGATCGATGGCGGATGATGGAGACTACTCTGACCAATATTTACCATCTCATGGGGGTCCCTTTTGTGCCTCCCATTTTCAGCAAGCGTGTGATTGCCACGTGGACTACTTTAGATGGTTTGATAAACTTTAGCAGAGAATAAATTTTGCTCAAAATTGGCTGAAACTACATTAAATTTAGAGTGTCATCAACTTTCAACTAAGTCCTTGGCACACACTCAAGGTTTGGGAGATGCTTGTGTAGACATGGAAAATTCTCCAACGCACCTAATCTTGATCTTACTAACACCATTTTGTCTTGAATCATCTCCTTCGCTAGTCATTTAATCGAATAATTTGTATTTGATTAAATTCATCACTCTTCATCTCTTAATTAAATAATTCATCTTTATCTAGTTAAGTCATCATCTCTTGTTAATTAAATAAATCAATTTTATTTAATTAATTTGTAATCCCCCTTTTAATTAAATAAATCATTTTATTTAATTAATCCCTAAAGTCATCTCATTTAAATTAAATAAATCTTTATTTGGTTTAAATCCAACACCATCCTCTTTTAATTAAATAAATCAATCTTTATTTAATTAAATCTAAAATCATTATTCTCTCAACTTTGATTTATTTAAATCCTAAAATCTAAGTCAAAATGGTCAAATCAACTAATCCCCCTCTTAATTAATCAAATCATGATTAATGCTAATTCTAATCACTCCAATCCTCTCGATCTTGCAACTTGCACAATAAATCAATTTATTTGATTTATTAATTCATCAATTTCCATTCAAAAGGGCACCTTTTGTGGAATATTCTTCCAATTCAAAAATCCCTCCAAAAGGGGATGGGTACTTCCAACAAGGCATTTAAGGCCTCTTACATGTCCTTGGCCTTGAGCCAAGTGACATTAACTCCATTTCCTTCTCCCTCCAACATGTCACATTCAAATTCCAAATTTGAATCTCATAGCATTTATCATGCACATTGACCAAAATGTGCACAAACTTCAACCATTCACATCTTGACAAGTGACACTTGGCCATTGGATGTTGAATGATCTCACATTGCTCAATTTCACTCTCTTTTTCAAATTGGGAATCTATAAATGAGAGACTCTTCCTCTCATTCTATCATCCACAATTTGAGCAAAGTTACTCTCTTCACATTGAGAGCTAATTTTTCCTACTTCATAGCAATTGTTCATCATTTTTATGATTTCATAGCAAGGTTATACCAAAATCTCATCAAGGAGATTCAATCATCCACAAATCATCAACATTGCAACAAAGGAGTTGGGAAAGGGCCAATTTGGACACACCAATTGGCACCAATTCCCCCATGGGATCAAGAGTTTGCATGCTTAATTAGGATTGCTTTAGCTTTTCATGTTTTGTTCTTGTTTTTCCTATTTTGAGCATAGTAAATGGATTTCATGGGGAATCCTTGTTTTATCTTGCATATGAACCATAAATTTGTGTTTGTTTGTTGTGTTTGTGTAGGTATAGGATTGGGGTTCACATTTTAGCACTAGAAGGAGGAGTGAGTTGGAGAAATTCATCACGTTCTTCCAAAATTTTGTGGTTTTTTTATTTTTTTGTGCCTACAAGAAATTGCACCGCTCACAATCCTGCGATGCCATATTGCACCGCTGTCAGATAGGTGGCGTTATATTGCACCCCGCAAAACTCCAAACTTCGTTGCATCTATCATCTCGCCCAGAAATTTCAAACTACGCCGCCGGTCTCCAAACTCCAAACTACGTCGCAGGATAAAAATAGCATCACATTTGTGCACTCTTTCCTGATGTAGAGCACCGCTCTTAGTCACATGCGGCTCTATATTGTGCCGTTGTATTTCTAAACTCCACCGTATTTGCTAACTGCGTCGCTGGGTCAAACAACACCGCAATCTCGATCACCGTTTTTCTGCAGAGTGCCACTCTCAATCATCAACGATTATATGTTGCACCGCTGACCTTTTTAAACTGTTCCACACCCATGGATTGAACCGCTAGAGTTGGGTAAATGATAGATTCTGGTTTTTTTTAACATTTTTTGTGATGCAGGAACTTCCCAAGGTCATAACTTTTGATTCAGATGTGGGTTTTTGCTGAAATTTTATAGGCGGTTTCATTATGAGGTGGCATGTGGATTGCCTCATATCTTAAGTGGGTTTGTAGTCATTTTGCCACATTTATGAGGCTTCAAACTTTCATCTTGGCCCTCAAAATGCCAATTTAGTATTTTTTTGTAGTTTTTTCAATAGTTGTTTTTGTTAATAACTCGAAGTTCATGTTTCGAATTTAGGATGTTAGTTGGCAATTCAACCTATCTTAGTTTTAGAAAAAAAATTTGGGAAAAAATAGGACTCTCAAAGTCATGCATGCAAAATTACTAAAAATGGAAAAATCTAGCAATTGTTGAAACCTGCCAAAAAAAAATTCTTGATCAAAAGTGAAGGAAGGAAAACAAAGGCCAAGGGTTCTTTATGATGTTATCATCTCATTGTATTAAGTGTTTTAAAACACTTTTGGGAGAACTTATAATCCTTTTTTAAGGATTTGATTACTTTCATGCTCTTAGGACACACTAAATTTCTTTTTGGGCACTAAAAAGAACAATACAAATTTTCTTTCAAAATTTGCAACAAAAGGATTAAAAAGAACTTTAGAAAAAATTAGTAGATTTGGTTTAAGGTTTAACAATTTAACAAGGCAAATCACACATTTGATTTGGTGCTATAAAAAGAAATTATTTTTGCTTTGTGGACTTTAAATGAACAAGTGTTGTTTTGTTTTGTAATTGTTTACTTAGTAAAATGATCAAAAGGATGTATGCGATTCTCTCGCACCTAACGGCGATCTTGAGAATCAAAAGCTCTTTTGGTGATCTTAAGTTGAGTAAATTAATTACCTCCACATTTCATTTTTGGATTAAAATTGAACCAATCTTGTGAGTTTGAGCATGGTATATTGCGAATGTTCTCCCTTTGTTTTTCAATGAAGGTCGATTGAACTACGAGATATGCTTTCTTTATTTTGTTTATCTTAGCGGGCTCGCCTTGTGGGAAAAATTAATCACCCAAGGGAACGACCCAACTGGGAACAAGCTAAATCCAAGTGACTTACACCCGAGATATAAGTGTGGATATTGGAACAAAGGCTAATATCACAAGTATTATTCCGACGAGAAGCGTAGCAATAGTCTCTCGTCGTACTGGATATTCCCCACGAACAAAATGACAGCATCAAAACCCTTGTTTAGAAAAGGCCAAAATCCTAAACTATGTGTTGGTGCGAAAGGTCGTGTCCTTTGAAGCCACCCTACATATACATGTAATTTTTTTGTAGAGATGAAAATTATTCCATGGGCGATTCATGGGTACTGATGCTTGACTGACCCGAGAAGTGATTACACTGTAAGGGGGAGCCTATGTGGTCAAGAATCTAATCATCCACACTGAATATGCGTAGTTTGATTTATCCAAGTTGGAACCCAACAAATATTGTCTCTTCATCCTAGGGTTGTGCATGTTCTTGGAATCAAAACACTTTTCTTGGATATAAAACAGTGGAAAAAAAAAACATTCGATGAATCATCATAATTTCAAACCCTTTGGAAGAACAAATACCTTGGAGGTGTCCACATATTACTTATTTTCCCTAGGGTCTCTTATCTCTAGAAGGCTTCTAAACATTCAAACATCTCAATTTGTTTCTCCCAAAGTCAACACTAGGAAACCTTTGCCTTGATTTTCTTGATTTCCACATAATACACTTTGTGGGATGAAAGAAAATTAGGACATTGGACATTCAGTTTGAAAAACTAAGCAAGAAGTGTTTGTGGTAAAAAATCAAGTCATTAATCAAGATTAACCCCAATTGAACCCCACACATGTGCTTGCAATCTTTTGTCTTGTGGTTTTCCATGTGATCTTTGATCTTTTGGTTTGAACCAGTTTTAGGGAAAAGAATGTTCTTCAATATCTTGATCTAGTAAACAAGTCCTCTTAGATTCATCTAAGATCAAGTCAAACACTTCATCCATCCATACATTTATCAAAATCCCATTTCACCAACAAACTCTTGGGAACTTTGAAAACATCACTTATGCTAGACTTTTTGGAAAAATCAACATCACCTTGTTTGAATTAACACACTTAGTCAAATTATCAATCCTCTTGAGCGAATTTACCTAGGATAACACAAGTTCCTAAGGTTTACAAGTTCAACATCACCTTGTTTGGCTTAACACACCTAGCCAAATTATCCTCTTATGTACGATTTTACCCTAGGTAACACAACTTCTTAGGGTTTACAAGTTCATTTTCCAAAATCATCTCGTTTGACTTAACACACTTAGTCAAATTATCCAATCCATTGTCACCTTGTTTGACTTAACACACTTAGTCAAACTATCCTTATCCAAAATCAAATCAAATCAAGTCCTAAAGTCTAGCATTGATCCAAATTTCCTAAAAGTTTAAACACCCATATCATTCACCCCTTTCATCGTTCATCTCATCATTGGTCCTAAACCCCTCAAAGGTCAACAAGTTCAAAACACAAGAGGAGCATGGAGTTTAAACTCAACTCATACATCATGAGTAATCCAATTCAACCAAATTATCCAAGCCTTACAATGCCAATTTATTTTCAAAATTCGCATTTGTAAAATTCCCCCATGGGATCAAGAGTTTGCATGCTTAATTAGGATTGCTTTAGCTTTTCATGTTTTGTTCCTTTTTTTCCTATTTTCAGCATAGTAAATGGATTTCATGGGGAATCATTTTTTTATCTTGCATATGAACCATAACTATTTTTGTTGTTGTTGTGTTTGTGTAGGTATATGATTGGGGCTCACACTTGTAGTTGCGGCCATCATTTATGTTAGGCGCTAGTACACGTGGGATAAAGAATTTGAGGCAACACAAAGTATGGGTGATATTTTGAGGATCGATCATGATCACTTCCCGCTATCTTATGGTGGTGATTTATGAGAAAATTAATTCCCACAGGTGAATGGGTAAATGTCACATGACAAGTTTTATCAAGCTAAGTATGTGATTAATTATGCAGATTGAGTGGTGTTTATCCACTTAGGACATCTGATTGGGAAAAATTATCAAACACATGCAAAAAGAAAATTGTGTCATAATTAATCATTCTAGTTAATTTCTCATTGATTTTCTTATGGTGTGTGATCAACGACTCAAATTCAAAAATCAAGGTATTTGGTTGGTGGCTCTCTTTTGTGAGCTTCCTTGGAACATTAATGAATTCATATTATAGCTGGTCTATTTATTGGTGACTCCTTGTTTGTTATTCTCACCATTTTCTATTTGAGATAATTGAGAGTCTGGGAGTGAGAGCACAAGGTTCTTTAAGTGTTGCAAATTTGAGCTTGTTGTTTTACGTGGGAGGAGAGTCTTTTTGTGAATTATTCCATCAAAAATGGGTAAGGCGAATATTTCTACCAACCCAACATGGAGGTCCAGGAGGCTTCTTGAGTCTAAGAATACTGAGCCCAAAGAGGAGTAGGATTTGCTTGAGGTTCCTATAACACTGAAGAAGAAGGCAAGAGCTAAAAAGAAGTTTGCACACGCTACTCTCAAGTGTGCATATTATTTAAGGAGCCAAATTGTATCTAAGGAGTTGGTCAAAGGAAAGGAAAATAAGGAAGAGTGACCTAAGAGGGAGGCTGCAAGGAAACACAAGTATCACCAAGATTTTATGGGATGAAATCAATCTCCCATCGAAGTCTCAGATGGTCCATCTGACAGTGGAGATGAAAATGACTCTGGCTATTGCCAATATCTCATGGCCTTGAAAGATTTGACCGAATCCAAAGATGAGGTGGTGATGGTCACTCCAATTTCAATAACGACACTGAACGAGCATTCTTATTCTAATGACTAGGTAGAATATCACCCCGCTCCACTCTTGAGTTGATGCTCAGGTGTTTTTGTCCTTTATGGTGACATATTTCTTTGGTATGGTATGTGTGACATAGATAAAATTAATGTTGCATAGTAAGATGATTAAATCTAATCTAAACATGCATAAATCTAAATCAAACAACAAAGAACAAATCAAATGAATCAAACAGTAAATAAAGCAAAAATATGAAACAATCTCACTGAATATCAATCCATTTCCTTGAATTATCTTGATTGTCTTTCTCCATTTTTCCGTGTCAATATTCTTGCCCTTAGATTTTATGTATGTATGTGTAGACACATAAAAATTTCCTAGACCAACTAATACCATTTTCTAATGTCATAAGTCTTCTATTGATTAAATAATTTTAGTTATTTAATTAATTCATTGCTATCTTTGATTTCCTCTTTGATTAATTAAATAAACTTCATTTATTTAATATGTCACTAATATCCTTAATTAAATAAATATATTTATTTAATTATTTATGATTTTGCCACTATAATTAAATAGTTATTTTAATTATTTAATTATTCATGTATCCTCTTCTTCCACAATTAAATAAATTTTATTTATTTAATTGCTGATTAATTTGTCATCTTCTTCCTATTTTGAATTAAATCAAAAGTCAACTTTCTTTCCAATTTTAAATAGAATCATATTTAAAATTACCCACTTTCTAATTTTCCTCCACAATTGAATAATCTTAATTATTAAATTGCCTTATTGATTTTCTTTCTAAATTTAAATAAAATCATTTTATTTAAATTGGAAATTTCCCTCTTTCCAAGTAAATAATTTTAAATTATTATTAATTACCATCACATGAATTCACCATTTTGGAATTAATTTAAAAAATTAATTTCAAAATAGCATTTCTCTCCACAAATTAAGTTATTTCTAAAATAACTTGATATTCTAATTCATCCTCTTGATTTTACTAATTTCATCTCAATGTCACGTTCATTTTCCATCATTGATTTAATTTCCTAAATTAAATCTTGTCCACACATTTGGGGATTCTTACCCTTACCCTAATTGAGAGTTGCCATTTTGAATCTTAACCATTGATTCTAGGGCATTTCTCAATCTCTCATCTCATCCGTCCATTCAAGATTGTAATTTCTATAAAATGGCAATCTTGTCCTCATTTTCAACATCTCTTATTAATCTCATTTAACCTCTTATTATCATTGTTTAACATCTTTTCATTTTGTCATTTTAACTACTTGCATGCTAGAATTAATTTCTATTTGCATTTAGTTCATACAAATCTTTCAAAGTTTTTCTTAGGACTAGTCAAATATAGAGATTGCTCACAAAATCTAAGGGCACATTCTTAAACACAATGAACCAAGGAGGTGCAATGGAAATCAGCCATGGAGGAGAGAAGAATGGGTGAGCTTGTTCCAATTTTCCTTTCCTTTTCTCATTTTCTCCTTTGCATTCTATTGATTGTTTGGATTTAGATTAATATTTCATGCATTATATGACTAACCAATCTATCTTGTAGAAATCCATCATTACATTGGTGAACCCAACCCCTTAACATGTTTTTTTGTAGATTCTTGTACGGCCTCGATTTTTGTTTTGTAGGTACAGGAGTATGGAACGACGCAACTGCTAGCCGCCGCGACGCAAACGCTCTATTGTGCTGCATTTTACTTCACGTGCGACACATTTGACCTGTCGTAATGCATTTGACCTCGAGTGTGACATATTCGACCTGTCGCAACATACTTGACCTCCCAACTGACACAATTGACTTGTTGCACCACATTTGACATCCTACGACCCAAGCGATTGGTAACTTTTTTTTTCAGCTTTTTTCGGCTTTCTTTCAAATTCTCTTTTTTGTTTCTAGATTAGTGATTTCTCATGTTACTAATCTTTCTTGTGACAACATGTGTCCAGCTAGATTTAATTAGTTGTGTTGTCTTTATTTTCCTTTCTGTCAAACAACTTGCATTTTACATGCATTGGTTAAAAAGAATAGACATGCAAGTGCATTGGTTAAAAAGAACAACAAACTTTGTTTTTCATTGGGTTTAAAATTAACTCTTACATAGAAAATACTACAAACAGTTAAAATAAACCCCTTGTCTGAAAAACACTACAAATGGATAAAATGAACCTTATGAATTCTCTGTTTCTTCACATTTCAATTTTGGTTTAAAAATAACACCATGCGAGTGTGATCTGAAATATTCATGTGCTCTCTCTTTCTTTTTAAACAAATATCGATCGAACTATGAATATTTTTGGTCGCTTTTGTTGAACTTTGGAAAATTGGACCTACTTTGGTGGGAAAAATTACTCACCCCAAAGTGACTCAAACTGGCAACGAAGCTCTTTAGCTGAGCTACTTGTGACCGGTATATAAATGTGAGTCCTAAGGGAAATCCTAGGATTACGAGTGAAGATATGTCATATGGACCAAGTAGTACTCCTCAAAACCCTATTGAGCTTAACCTCTTTAGGTTGGAGTGCCTCCTTAATGAAGCTTAATCTTGGCCCCATGTATGACCACTCGAACGAATGTTCGAATTAAATCCTTTGTTATAGAAATCCAAAAACCTTCTATTCTTTGGTGCAACAACGGTCATTTCCAAGGCACCCGCACCTACGCAGTTCTTAGTAGAAATGATCAATCTGCCATGGGAGTTTCATGGAGGTTGGAAGCTTGGTTGCCCTGAGAAGTGAGTGCACTGTAAGGGGGAGCTTGTGGGGCCAAGCTTCTAAATTCATTCACTAAGGATATGCGATTAGTGGTATCCAAAAGAATACTATCCTTCTAGCCATAAGATTTTGTAAAATGACTTCTATGTGGTTGATTTTGATTTTCTACACAACCATGTGTTTGCCAAATTTTTTTAGACAAACTCAACAAATGAACATCAAACTTGCCTAAATCTAAAAAAAATTGGCCAAATTGCTGAAATTTATTCCGAGCCGCAATCATCCTGTCAAACCGCAATTGCTCATTTCTAGGTCGTAATCGCTCTGTTGAGCCACATTCATAATTTTAAACACCGCATTTGGCATATTCCACCACAATTTCCTTTTCTTGAGTTGCATCTGCTCTATCGAGCTGCAATAGCCAGTTGAAATGTTGCAATTGCCTATCATTCAACGCATTTTCTTTACTAAACACCGCAATTGTTGTCACACCGTATTTGCAATCCTAAACGCCACATTTACCATTTTGCACAATACCCGCTAAAACCTGCAACACATCTACCATATTGCAATGCATTTTCCAGAATTTGAGACTCAACTGACTGCTCTACAATGAATTTTCCTTCCTGCAATGCAATTGCTTCTTGGAATGACGCGCTTGACAACTCAGAAAACATTATTTATATCGGAACCTGAGACCAAGCATTTGTAAACCTCTTTTCTTCCAACTGTCTTTTTCCAAAACTAGGAGAACACTTTTCTGAGTCATCTTTTTTTTTGCATTTTTAGTTTTCATTTAGCTTGCAATCCATCCATCATCATATTCAACATAGGCAACATCTTAAGTCTTAATTTTTCACAATTTAGTATAGGAAAAATTTCCTTCCTTTGTCAAACCATTGTCTCAAAAATACATTGTCATTGGACCAAGTCAAAACAAATCAATCCTAAGTCATTGTCCTTTGGTGGGCTACTTCCAACTCATAAGTCTAGTGTGAAAATATCACCTTATCATTTCGTCATCTTGTCCTTCAAACCAATCCTTTGACAATCCACGTTGAGACATTGGCAAAACTTTGAGTGGTTAGAAAACCTTTCCTAAAGGTCATTTGACATAAGGCACTCATTACCAGTTTTCATTTGACATTCATTTTTATCCTCAGTATCAATTTACATAGCCTTATTCTCATTCCATCCACCATCATGTCTTCAAGTCACTATGACATGCTTTCTAGTCGAATTGAATGCCAATTTAGTAGTAATGGTCAAGCACAACTTTCTAGGGACTTCAAAATAATATACCTCCAATCGAAGTCCAAATTTACAACCCCTAGCCCCCCATCCATCCATCCCTCTTACCAACAATCTATGATTCCTAGTCCTCTATCCATCTAGTATCAAGAGTCCCCTAACACTATCCATGGCACTGAGTCACAAAAAACTTCTCTTAGTCACACCCACCCTAACTTTGACAAGGGAAATCATCCATCCATCAATCCATTCCAAGCCTCCACGTCATATTCTAGTTCTCCATTCACGCCATATCCTAATCCTCCATTCACATCATATCCTAGTCCACCACCCATGGCATATCCTAATCCTCCATTCAAGTCATATCCTAGTCCTCCATCCTGTTGGAATTGTGAAATTTTGACAAATTTATTAACCCTTCATGATTATTAGTCTCCCAAAAAGGTTCATAATGCAAACATAAAAATCCTCATATAACATTTTTTACCAAAATCCGATTTAAATTGTGCCATACTGCCCCATAAATTTCATATGACATTAAAAATTTAACATATGAAAATATCGGCATAAGTTGATGCAGGTCTCATCGATGATAATATACATATCTTAAATGTATCGACAAGACATCAGAAGGGTCACATAGATAAAGTTATACACCAAGAGGATGTGGGTTTTTATATCTTATCGGCAAGACAAAAGGTATCGGCGTGATGATGTAAGGTCATATCGAGCTAAGTTACCTTTTGCCGATTGGAGTAAAGTAAAGTCTATCAGAGAGACTTTGGTCATCGGAGAGAGATTTCAAAACACTGCCCAAAGCATTATCAATCCTGTCGATAAAGAAAAGGGAGGACTCATTTGGTGAGACAAATGATGTCGGGGAGAGTTCGGAAAGTCTTATCAACCCCTTGGGTTACACCGACAGAACTAAGCATACGGAGATAAAGGGTGTCGAGAAGACAACGCGCATGGTCTCACTGAAGAAAAAGCATATCGGTGAGACATGTCACCGTGGGGAGATCTAAGAGACATCATGATGAGTATCATTCTGTTGGTAGGACAAATTCTTAGTCTCGGTGACATAAGTCAATAAAGTGAACATCTTGGTGAGATGAAAAGCTTTCGGAGTAAGGTGAAGAACCGTTGGCCCGATTCATTAAGTCTGGGTGATAGTTGTTTTAGTGAAGGTCATGGCGATAAAAAAGTAAAAGGAAAGAAAATATTAGGTAGACTTATAATGTTGGGGGAACTGCAAGACATCTTAGTGGATGGGTGAATGTTGAGCAGGCGGATTGGCCAAAGATTTGAAATTTCTTGCCGATATAATCCCTGATGTGACAACAAGAATTTCAAAAAACTTACAACATTCATGTCTCAACAAATACATTAATGGTGCCATGAATCATAAAAGATTTCGCATATCAGGGTATGCTCAATTGAAATCATTATTTCATGGAATTGACAACGAAGGAGAGAAAGGGAACCAGCAAATCAATTAAGGCATTCACCTGGTTTGGATTTGCAAGAAAGCTACATTAAGTTTCTCATCCTCTCAGAATTCGTAAATTTTGAATATGGAAGGCGTTAGTTCAGGAAAACTAAAGGGAAGAAAACCCGGGGAGGGTATTCAATCAAAAACAAAAGACTGAATTACAACTGGAGGGCACTAAAAGAAAGTTGAATCAGGACCTCATAGACCAGTTACCTAGTTTTGGGCTAAAAGCTAGGCGTTCTGCATAGCTCAAAGCAGAGGGTGACAAATTAGACGACAAGTGAAAATTCATAGGGGATGTTTGGAATCCAATTAGGGGGTACGAGTTATTCAATTTCCATTATCACAAGAGAAATCGCTTTGAGCCAGTATGCAACCCATGGAGGCTCAATTTGGGAAAATTAGTGTTCCCTAACATTTTTATTGATGTCGAACTAGTAAAATTACTAGTCGAACATTATAGCCTGAAGAATAAAGCTATATGTGACTTGTTAGGGAATCCATTGATACATTTGTCCGAGAATGCAATAGATAAGGTTTTCTAGATGGAGGGAATATGCAGTGATAAAATAATAAGTGAGGAGCTTGATAGTGAATTCAGAAGAATGGATACCATATACAAAGGATGGAGATTACCCCTGCACAGAATAAGGTGTCATGGAAAACATTCTCCGATGGATAACAGTGAGGGAACACCATTTCATGTGGATCTCTTCGAACCCTATTTGAAGTACACCTATTTTTCAGTGAGACAAGTATTGGGGATGGAGGTACCTGAGCATATGGTGGTTATGCCCATGGTGATTGTTGTAGATATTTAGTATCACAATTCCAAATCATTTGATTATGCTACATATATTTTTAAGGAGCTGGATGCAGGTTTGATGGCGATAAATGATGGTGCCTCTGTTCTCCATCTCAAGAATTATTCACTGCTGATGCACTTAGTGTTGTATTTTGGACAAGAGTTAGGTTTATGGCCCCAAGAGCTAAGGATTTCACAATCTGACAAGGAAGGTAGGCCATTTCCTATTCAATTATGGACTGTTGTTTGGGACATCAAGTTTGCCAATTCAAATTTCTTGCATTTTGAAGAATTCTTTGTGAAACCCTTGTATAGATTTTTCAATCATCCTTGTGATTATTCTTTATCTGAAGAAGTAAATAGGTTTCTTATGCCTAGAGATTATAATGGACCAATCAACCATAACTGGGGGGATTGGTACTACTTAGATAATGCTATAGTGATTAGGGTTTATGGTTTTGAGGATACACCATTTATTTTGCCTAGAACTGTCCCGGATAGAATTGCATACCTAGAAATTGTTAGGCAAATGGATTTCTCCAGTGTTATGAACTTGAATTCATATGGGAAATAGGCCTTTATGCCTAGTACATTATGTTTTAGTGATTTTAATCTATTGGCCAAGGAGGGTTACAATCTGATTCTGGATAAACTATTGCACTACTAACATGACCCCTGAAAAGGGAAGGGAGATGCTAGAAAAGGCAAGTGTTATGATTTTCCCAGGTTTGGATTTGAATTCTGCATTAGTTTTTGATAGTTTCTTAAAAGATAACAAAGCTACCCACAAACTCAGCATAGAGAAGGTGACGAAGGTATACATAGGATCAAGATACAATCCTAATGATTAAACATTGATGATTTGGGCCTTGTATCTTCCTCACAAGAAATCAATTGTTATTGATACTCAAAAGGCATTCAAACATGTCATGACCCTGAAGGCTGGAGAGGTTGATCCTATTGCAACTACAGACATTGGGATAAATATAGCCAAGTTAAATAAAGCCCAAATCCAAGCATTGATCAGGGAGAGGGAGATGAATAAAACCAATAATAAGAGAATGCTAAAAGAGAATGAATGCCTGAAAGACTTGGTAGGTGTTGTAACAAAGCCAACAAAGATGCTCACCCAAGGTGAGAGTTCACAGAAAAAAGACCATTGGGAAGGGTCAACAGCATACTCTCAAGGGAAAATGGATGCACTTGCTGCAATAATCAAAAGGAGGCAGGTCATTTTAACCACTTGGTTAAATAAACTCTGCGGAAAAAATTCACAATACGTGGATGCAATAAAGGAGCACAGGAGAGTGGATAGAAAAATCCAAGAAAAAAATGAAGAATTGGAGCAAAAGGATACTCCTAGTAATATAGAGATTGAAAATGCTAATTGTATCATGGATAGGCACAAGGATTTCTTTGAGTTACAAGGGGATATGCAGGGATTGACAGAGGCTGCCGAAGACAGATTGACTAAGTTATGTGATGAGGAAGGGAAACTGAAATAAATGACAATGTGGAAAAGCGAATGCGAAATGATACTCCAAGAGATGTTGAAGACAACCACTATGAAGGATGTGACATTGGATGAAGCATGTGAGAAGAATGAGCGAATGATGATGATGGATATTGTGATCTGCAATGCGTTGGGAGATGTTGATACTCATGAGCGCCAGGATTATATGGAGCACATGTCTGCAATCCATTTGTGGCTTAACACAAATAAGTTAATAATGAATTTGTTAGCTTTTTATGCTTTAAACTTTTTGAAAAGGCACGTCCTTTTGCAAACTAATGTATAAATATCCGTTGTTGGATAAATTGAAAGAAAAAGGAGAAGTAGATTTAGAATAGGATAGATGGATGTAAGCATTATATTTTCAGAAATGATGACATTCAAGGATACTATGTTGCATGTATTAATTTGAAGGAGATAATGAAAGACTATTGATTTAGTGGCTTCATTCTAGTATCAATTGTTTGTTGGATTCTTGTGATTATTTGATTGTTTCCAATCTGATGATTCTTGATTATTTAAATTGAAGTATCAAGTATATATTTAATTTATCAGTACACATTTGTTGTTTCTGTGTGATTTGGTTTATTGGATTCTTTAAATAAGAATTAAAATTCCTTTCAATCAATTACAGTAATCTGGGAATGTCATTTGGATTAGTAAGTAGAATCAGATAATTAGATTTGATATTCTACCTCAAGTAGGGTTTATCAATTACATTCTTGCATGTTTATACTAGTTGTAAACTCATAATTATATGCCAAACAATTAGAGGACCTGCTAGATAGAAACCATTTATAAAAAGTTTTCATTTACCTCCATTTTTACCCAATAAGGCATTGGTCTCCCTTATATACATTACATTAGTTCTATTCATTTCATTTGACATCTCTTAACTGAACATATTAATTCACACCTTGATATTGCATATACAATTTATAACAAATTAGGATCATATCTTCCACTGTTAAATTGACATTTGTGGATAATTAGATTAAGTAGGAAGCATAAATTCAAAATCTGTATTACTCATATAGGTGCACCCGCCTAGATCTAGTAGAGCCTTAAGAGTAGAGGGTTCAACCATACTGGTTGGCCTTGCTAGTTGACCAATAATGTAGTGAGATTTTGGCAACCTCTCGTGGTTCATTCAAACCAGTGTTTTTGAGACCCAGCAAATTGGTGAGTCTACTGGGGAAAAACTAGAGAATTGTGTGGTAGTAGACAACCTTTTCATTTAAAGTCACTAGAGAAAACCATAATTGAAATTTGAAAGAAATTGGCTCTGCTGGGTAAAATAACCACAAGATCTTTTCTCACTTTTAGAAAAAGTGGGTGGTGACTCTAAATGAATAAAAACATTGAGACTGATAAAATAAGATACAAATCAGAAAGGAATCAACCTAGAGTTCAGACCATCACAATTTCTCACAACATGCAAGGAAGGAGATCCTTGTACAAAGAGGGAGATGGTCCTAATGACAAGGGTAAAAGAACTTATAAAAGTGATCAAAGCAAGAAGGTATTCAATGACCTAGATCCAACCACAAAAAATAAAATATCAAAACCACCTATGGAAACTCACAATTCATAAGAGGCATTAAAAATTGAAAATAGCCCATCTAAAGAGCTTCATACCCCTAAAGAGAAGAGAAATCCTTTCCATCAAATAAACCATGATAAAGATGAAGAGTTCATGGCTGAATTTGAAGCTAAGAAAAGAAGAGAATTTGAATGTGATCAGAGAACTGCACTCTTTGAGGAAGGACTCGAATATGAGGCAACATCTGAAGAAAACCATGAACTCATGACACAAAATGAAGAAGATACACAGTGGGAGAAAATGAGGCAACATGCAAAAAAACTAAGGGTACAATACGAGCAACAACTTCAAGCAATGGAAGAGTTAAGAAAGATGAAATTGCACAAAGCTCAAATCAAGACATCAGTGGCTGATTCACCCAAATATATACCCCCCCATAAAAGCAACAATATGAAGCCATAAAATTCCCCTCAAGCCCACCGAAATCAGCCTAGAAATCAATATAGAAACACAAATGCTCCACCACAACACCGAAATATTTAACCACTTCCTCATCAACAGTATGTACCCCCACAAGGTCCACAATATATGGAAAATCACAACCCACTATACCAACATCAACATTTCCAAAATCCCCCTCCACAATGCACAACCATGATTAGACAATTCAATCTTGCTGGATTTCAGATATACCCTTACCCCCTGGACAACAATTGGAGGAATTTAGTCCCTAAATTCACATGAAGTAATGTAGTTACAGTTGAGGAACATCTGAGAAACTTTAAAGCAGAAATTCAGGACTTGGATATGTAGTATGAGGATGTGCAAATGAGATTATTTATGATGTCACTAATTGAGGATGTTAGGGATTGGTTTAATAGTCTACCAACAACATCCATTTATTCCATTCACGTATTTCATGATCAGATTCTTCAGCAATATGGAAATCAATGTGCATCATACTTTTCCTTACATGAGTTAGTGACAATCCAAAAACATCAGAATGAGTCAACCTTTGATTTTAACCAAAGGTTTGTTAAATTATATAATAAAATACCTCAGGCATCCAAGTTGGCTAATCCTGCTACGTTGAGTATCTACTTGAAATCCTTTGACCCCAAAACAAGATATGAATTAAGGAATAGAGGTCCTAGGAATCTAGCTGAAGCCAAAAAGATAGCCTTAACTATTGAAAATAATAGGAAAGTTGCAGGGATTTTTTCTAAGAGGGAAAACCCTAGGGTTCCCCAATATGTTCCCCCAAACAGACAAGAGAACACATATAGGAATGAGAGACCAAGGCTACATGATATGCCTTATAATACCAATTGGAAGGATGGGAAGCTGGTAGGTGATAGGCCAAGAAATAAGGAAACACCAAATCCATTAAAAAGAAAAGGGGCATATATGGTAGATAAAAGTACCTAATGTTCAGTCTTCTATGCACCACATTCCCCAAAGCATTATGTAACAGCTCAGTCAATGCCGGAAGAAGACACATAGGAAGATGATGGTGGTGAAGACCATAATTTCTACCTAACTTCCCACACTCTTAACTCTTTGGAGCAAGAATATGCCTCTTTAGAGGAGGAAGGATATGAATACAATGTTGATCACCAAAAATACAATGTTCACATGGAAGAGCAGCATGTTTTCTCTGATCATGAAGAAAATGATAATGAGCAAGATCCCCCTGTTACATCAAGTCAAACAAATAGGTGCAATATAAGAAGACCAAGTGAAGAAGAAATTAAAATATTGACAATTGCAGTAGTGGAGGAAGCCAGAAGAAAATATCGTTTGAGAAACAAAACGGTGAATAAAGATGAGGGTTTCCCAAGAGGGATATTTATAGAAAATAAAAAAGCATCAGATGAGACATCAAAAGGGACTGATGATAAACAACCAGACAAAAGAGAACAAAAAGAATCCCCTAAGGAAAGTAAGAAATTCCTCATTGAAAAGCAAAAGCCAGATCAAACATCCAAAGGGGAAAAGGAAGGAAACAAAGGAGAATGCATTGAACCTTAAAAGACAATCAAAACTGAAGGTACATCCTTTGATTTCATACAAGCTTTATCTCAATTGAAAATGTCTGTCCCATTAATTGAAATGATGAAAATCAAGGAATATAGGGAAAGCACTATACAACTAATTTCTAATGGGAATCAAAACATAAGCCTTGAAAACAAAGAGGTCTCTGAAATAAATAATAAAAGGAAGGAGGTGAAAATCCTAGAGGTCTACCTAATGAACACATCGTAGATTGACCCATTCTTCACCACTTTACTCATAGGTGGCAAAGTAGTAAGAAATTGCATGATAGACTCAGGTGCCTCCATAAATATCATGCCAGTAGGGGTGATGAAGCAGCTCGGTTTGTGGATAGATGTGGAAGGAGGTAAATGCTACGCCATGGATAGCAGGCATGTCCTGGTTGTGGGAATAATGAAGAATGTGGAAGTAAGGTTAGCAACTTACCCACAAGCTGCTTACACTATTGACATAACTATAATTGACACACCTCCCCAGTTTGGAATGCTTTTATCAAGGCAGTGGATTGTTGTAGTAAGGAAATGTACAGTTTGACCTATCATATGCCACCATACCAGTGAATGGAGAAGAGGTAAAATTGTATAGATAATCTAGAATGAATCAAATTGTTGAATACACTCTTCAAGAGCCACTTAATTGCTTTTGTGATGTTGATTTGGGAAGTTTTAGAGTGGAACTATCTCAACCTGAGTTGGTTAGCAAAGATCCAATTGATCAAAATATTTCTGAAAATCAACAAGGAATATGGAAAATGTACTTCGATAGAGCCTGCAGCCAAGAGGGTAATGGAGCTGGTATAGTTTTTATATCTCCTGATGGTTCAACTTATAAATATTCATTTCTATTAGTATTTGAATGTACAAACAATGTAGTGGAATATGAAGCTTTGTTGACTAGATTGAATTTAGCTGTTAAACACAAGATCAAAATCTTAATAGTTTTTGGAGACTCGGAACTAGTTGTATCTCAAATCATATCAAAATATGTAGCAAAAAATAAAAGATTGAAACAATACAGAAATGCAATATGGGATACAATTGAACTATTTGATGCTTTCTCCATTGATTGGGTGGACAAATCAAAAAATATAATGGCAGACTTCTTGGCAAATGTAGCACTAAAACAAGATGATATCACGTTAGCAGGAATGTCCCAAGTAGAATTCAAAACAAGACCTGCAGTACCTGACAATGTATATAGTTGGCAGGTTTTCAATGATGACACTGACCTTTTGAAATTCCTTCAATGTATAGACCAGTATGAGGCTTAGGAAATTGATTTCAATGCCTTTGTGGAAGAAATAAATGGAGAAGAGATAGTATTTGGAAAGAAGGTCTTGCAACTTAAGACTAATAAACTTCCCAAGGGGTTGGTAGCATTGGAAAGAGTATACGATGGAAGTTATTGATCCCTTATGAAACAAACACCAATCAAAAGGGAAGATATTGAAGAAATTAACTTAGGGACTGAATTGTCACCAAGGAAGGTATATATAGGGAAGAAGATAAGCCCTACTATCCGAAGAATGCTGATTTAATTGTTAAGAAAGTATAAACATGTGTTCGCATGGTCTTATGAGGACCTCAAGGCATATAGGGAGGATTTATTTCAGCATGAAATTCCATTGAAAGCAAATGCAAAGCCATTTAGACAGAAACAAAGGCCCATCAACCCCACTTTGGAACCAAAAATGTAGGAAGAGTTGACCAAGCTTAGAGATGGAGGTATCATCAAACCTGTGAGGCACTCAACATGGGTGTCAAACCTAGTTCCTATTAGAAAGAAAAATGGAGATATAAGACTATGCGTGGATTTCAGAAATCTAAATGTAGCATCCCTCTAGGACAACTATCCTTTGCCTAACATGGAAGCTATACTACATAAAGTGATTGGGTGTGAGTTTATGTCTATGATGGAAGGTTTTTTTGGTTATAACCAGGTTAAAGTCAAGGAATGTGAGCAGTACAAAACAACTTTCACAACCCCATGGGGAACATATGTTTATGTGAGAATGCCTTTTGGTCTCACGAATGCAAGAGCGACCTTCCAAAGAGCTATGGACTTAGCATTTGCAGACCTGATAAATGCTATAATGGTGGTTTATCAAGATGACCTTACAGCTTACTCAAAAAGGGTTGAAGATCATGTTGAACATCTTGAAAAAATATTCATTAAAGCTTTAGAATATGGCATTAGTTTGAATCCTAAGAAATGTCACTTTGTTGTTACAAAAGGAAAACTCTTAGGACACATTGCATCAAAAGAGGGAGTTAGGATAGATCCTGAGAGAGTTGAGGCTATAGATAAGGTTCCTATCCCTAAAAATGTGAAATTCATCCAATCTTTCTTTGGGCAGATTAATTTTGTTAGGAGGTTTATGTCCAACTTTATTGAAATTGTCAAACCCATATCTAAAATGCTAAAGAAAGGAAAAAAAATTGAATGGACCCCAGAAGCATTAGAAGCCTTTGTATCCATTAAAAGAGACATTAAGGAAGCCCTTGTCCTCAAATCTCCTGATTTCACAAAACCTTTCCAAATATTTTCGTTTGCTTCTTTGCATACAATAGCTACTGTCATGTTATAGAAAAATGATGATGGTCATGAGCAACCTATGTCTTTCTTTAGTAAATATTTATAGGGATTGGAGTTGAAGTATGACATAATGGAGAAACAAGCTTTTGCACTGGTAAAATCCACTAAAGCTTTTAGACCATATCTTGTTGGAGACAAATTAATTGCATATGTTCCTCACGCAGTAGTCAAAGACATCTTGACACAATCAGAAGTGATAGGGAAAAGGTGCAAGTGGATTAACAAAAATCAAGAATTTGATATGGAAATATAGATTACTAAATTGATAAAAGGCCAAGGATTGGCTAAATTGATGGTAGAAACAAACATTGAGGCAAATCAAGTTTGCAATGTACAAGAAGAAGGAAATGTAATTGCAAGTATTGAGCATACACCCTAGTACACAGACATCATACATTACCTCAGGAATATGAAATGCCCCAAAGCATTCAATGATAACTAGAAAAGAACTTTGAAACTACAGGCCTCTAAATATGTATTTATAGAAGGTGATTTATTCTGGAAAAATAGAGATGGAATGTTGTTGTTGTGTTTGGATGAGTCAAAAGCTGATAATGTTCTGAAAGAAATGCACGAAGGGGTCTCTGGAGGGCATTATTCAGCAAAAACAACTTCACATAAAATCCTCAAGGTAGGTTATTATTGGCCAAATTTTTTTAATGATTCATTCTCATATGTAAGGAAATGTGAAGCATCCCAAAAGTTCTCAAGGAAAATGAAGTATCAGGGAGCTCTACCACTCAGACCTATGCAGGTTGAAGCCCCTTTTCATCAATGGGGGATTGATTTCATTGGGGAAATATAAGAGAAATCGAGTGGAGGACATAGGTGGATACTAGTGGCCACTGATTACTTCACCAAATGGGTGGAGGCAATCCCACCCAAGCAAGCAACAAGTAAAGTTGTAATCAAATTTTTAATGGATAACATTATTACCAAATTCGGTACACCATTGAGAGTGATTACAGATAATGGCATCTGTTTCAAGTCTGATGAGTTCAAAGAATTTTGTAGAACATATGGCATTAATGTTTCTTATTCTTCCCCATATCATCCACGAGCCAATGGTTAGGCAGAATCTAGAAACAAGAGTCTTTTATAGATCATAAAAAGGATGCTCGGTAAAAACAAAAAATCTTGGGATTCAAAGTTAAGATTGGTTGTATGGGTAAACAGGATTACTATCAAAAACTCAATTGGAAAATCCCCATATGAATTAGTGTATGGAACACAAGCTACGATGCCTTTACAAAATTTATTACCAGTTTACAAATTTATCCTTCAAGAAGATATAGATGTTCCAAAACCAATGGAGGAGAGAATGGAGCAACTTGCAGAGCTTGATGAAATAAGAAGAATAGCTCAAAACCAAAACATGAAATTGCAATCACAGATGAAGTATTTGTTTGATAAAAAAGCAAAGGATAATTTTTTTGAAAAGGATGATCTGGTATTGATGTGGAATGCTAGATGCCAGGAGAAGGGAAAACATGGAAAATTTGAGGCCTTCTGGTTAGGACCTTTTTTTATTATTGGCAAGCAAGGAGAGGACTCATATTATCTGCAAAATATGAGTGGTGAAGAACAAGAGTTTCCTGTACATGAGCAATTTCTATAAAAAAAATTCTCTTAAAAGTCACAAAGGATCAAGGGCTGCCAGTGCATAGACATCTCTTGAAGAAAACTTCTCATAAATTTTCCATGCACAGTAGTATAGGAGGTAAAGGATACAAGAAATTTCTAGTACATGGATAATCCTGGAACTCCTATTTTGATCTTTTATCCATGTATAGTAGTTTAGGATTCTTTTCCATCTCCACTTTCTTTCATCCATAATGTTTGGTCTACTCACCTAGAGATTTGGATCCTTGCAATGATCTCACAATCATTCATCCCCATATGGAGCCACTATTGTAACTGTGAAATTTTGACAAATTCATTAACCCTTCATGATTATTAGTCTCCCAAAAAGGTTCATAATGCAGACATAAAAATCCTCACATAGCGTTTTTTACCAAAATCCGATTTAAATTGTGCCATATTGCCCCATAAATTTCATTTGACATTAAAACTTCAACATATGAAATTATCGGCATAAGTTGATGCAGGTCTCATCGATGATAATATACATATCCTAAATGTATCGACAAGACATCAGAAGGGTCACACCGATAAAGTTATACACCAAGAGGATGCGGGTTTTTATATCTTATCGGCAAGACAAAAGGTATCGGCATGACGATGTAAGGTCATATCGAGCTAAGTTACCTTTTTCTGATTGGAGTAAAGTAAATTCTATCAGAGAGACTTTGGTCATCGGAGAGAGATTTCAAAACATTGCCCGAAGCATTATCGGTCTTGCCAATAAAGCAAAGGGAGGACTCACTCAGTGAGACGAATGATGTCGGGGAGAGTTCAAAAAGTCTTATTGACCCCTTGGGTTACAAAAATAGAACAGAGCATATAGAGATAAAGGGTGTCGAGAAGACAATGTGCATGGTCTCACCAAAGAAAAATAATATCAGTGAGACATGTCACCGTGGGGAGATCTAAGATACATCAGGGTGAGTATCATTCTGTCAGCAAGACAAATGCTTAGTCTTGATGACATAAGTCGATAAAGTGAACATCTCGGTGAGATGAAAAGCTTTCGGAGTAAGGTGAAGAACCATTGGCCTGATTCATTAAGTTTGGGCGATAGTTGTTTTGGTGAAGGTCATTGCGATAAAAAAGAAAAAGGAAAGAAACTATCGGGGAGACTTATAACGTCAGGGGAACTGTAAGATGTCTTAGCGGATGGGTGAACATTGAGCAGGTGGATCAGCTAGATATTTGAAATGTCTTGGCGATATGATCCCTAATGTGATAGTGAGAATTTTTTAAAAATTACAACATTCATTCTCAGCAAAGACATTAATGGCGCCATGAAGCATAAAAGATTTCGCATATCAGGGTATGCTTAATTGAAATCATTGTTTCATGGAATTTTTAGCGAAGGAGAGCAAGGGAGCCAGCAAAGCAATTAAGGCATTCACCTAGTTTGGATTTTCAAGAAAGCTACAGTAAGTTTCTCATCCTCTTATAATTCATAAATTTTGAATATGGAAGGCGCCAGTTTAGGAAAACTAAAGGGAAGAAAACCCAGGGAGGGTATTCAATCAAAAGAAAAAAATAAAAAGAATAAATTACAACTGGATGGCACTGAAAGAAAATTGAATCAGGACCTCATAAACCAATTACCTAGTTCTGGGCCAAAAGCTAGGCGTCCCGCGCAGCTCAAAGTGGAGGTTGACAAATTAGACGACAAGTGCAAATTCATAGGGGATCTTTGGACTCCAATTAGGGGGTACGATTTATTCAATTTCCATTATCACAGGAGAAATCACTTTGAGCTAGTATGTAACCCATGGAGGCTCAATTTGGGAAAACTAGTGTGCCCTAATGTTTTTATTGATGTCAAACTGGTAAAATTACTAGCCGGACATTATAGCCTAAAGAATAAAGCTATATGTGACTTGTCAGGGAATCCATTGATACATTTGTCTGAGAATGCAATAGCTAAGGTTTTCAAGATGGAGGGATATGCAGTGAGAAAATAATAAGTGAGGACCTCGATAGTGAATTCAGAAGAATGGACACCATATACAAAGGATGGAGATTACCCCTGCATAGAATAAGGTATCATGGCAAACCTACTCCGATGGATGACAGTGAGGGACCACCATTTCATGTGGATCTCTTCGAACCCTATCTGAAGTACACCTATTTTTCAGTGGGACAAGTATTGGGGATGGAGGTACCTGAGCATATGGCAGTTGTGCCCATGGTGATTGCTCTAGATATTTAGTATCACAATTCTAGATCATTTGATTATGTTGCACATGTTTTTAAGGAGCTAGATGCAGGTTTGATGGTGATAAAGAATGGTGCCTCTGTTCTCCATCTCAAGAATTATTCACTATTGATGCACTTAGTGTTGTATTTTGGACAAGATTTAGGTTTATGGCCTTAGGAGCTAAGGATTTTTCAATCTGAAAAGGAAGGTAGGCTATTGCCTGTTCAATTATGGACTGCTGTTTGGGACAACAGGTTTGCCAATTCAAATTTCTTGCATTTTGAAGAGTTCTTTGTGAAACCCTTGTATAGATTTTTCAATCATCCTTGTGATTGTTCTTTATCTGAAGAAGTAAAGAGGTTTCTTAGGCCTAGATATTATAATGAACCAATCAACCATAACTGGGGGGATTGGTACTGCTTAGAGAATGCTACAATGATTAGGGTTTATGGTTTTGAGGATACACCATTTATTTTTCCTAGAACTGTCCCGGATAGAATTGCATACCTAGAAATTGTTAGGAAAATGGATTTCTCTAGTGTTATGAACTTGAGTTCATATGGGAAACATGCCTTTATGCCTAGTACATTATGTTTTAGTGATTTTACTATATTGGCCAAGGAGGGCTACAATCTGATTCTGGATAATCTATTGCACTACAACATGAGAAGAGAACCATCAAGAAAAAAAATTGATTCATAGGGATATATCCACTCGGCTAGATAGAAAATAAATTTTGGAGGGTACCAACATGTACCCTATAAATCTGATGATATAATTTGAAACCTAGAGGTAGAGGAAGCAGAAATGGTGATTGAAAAACATGATCAGGAGTTGGTGGATGCTAAGTTGTTTTCCTCCATTAAAGGGATATCAGAAGTTGACAGGCCACAAAGCTCATCTGGGAAGGTATCAAGAATGAAGACTCAGGATTATGCCTATGTTTCTAGAGAAATGGATGTTGAGGAAACTATGGATGTAGATACGATAAATGAAGACTATAGGTCTTTTATATCAAATGATGAATTTATAAAAACCTCGGAGTTTAGAACATTTTTATATAAGAAAAAAGGGAAAGAGATATGGGGACTAGTTGACAATGTCACTCCAGGAAATGAAGATCAACTATTAAAAGACTTAAAGGATGAGGTAGACAAAGAGATGACTAACATGACCCCTGAAAAGGGAAGGGAGATGCTAGAAAAGGCAGGTGTTATGATTATCCCAGGTTTGGATTTGAATTCTGCATTAGTTTTTGACAGTTTCTTAAAAGATAACAAAGCTACCCACAAACTCAGCATAGAGAAGGTGACAGAGGTATACACAGGATCAAGATACAATCCTGATGATGAAACATTGATGATTTGGGCCTTGTATCCTCCTCACAAGAAATCAATTATTATTGATACTGAAAAGGAATTCGGACATGTCATGACCCTGAAGGCTGGAGAGGTTGATCCTGGTGCAACAACAGACATTGGGATAAATATAGCCAAGTTGAATAAAGCCCACATCCAAGCATTGATCAGGGAGAGGGAGATGTATAAAACCAATAATGAGAGAATGTTGAGAGAGAATGAACACCTGAAAGACTTGGTAGTTTCTATAACAGAGCCAAAAAAGATGCTCACCCAAGGTGAGAGTTCACAGAAAAAGACCATTGGGAAGGGTCAACTACATAATCTCAAGGGAAAATGGATGCACTTTCTGCAATAATCAAAAGGAGGTGGGTCATTTTAACCACTTGGTTAAATAAACTCTAGGGAAAACATTCACAATACGTGGATGCAATAAAGGAGCATAGGAGAGTGGATAGCAGAATCTAGGAAAAATTTGAGGAATTGGAGCAAAAGGATACACCTAGTAATACAAAGATTGAAAATGCTAATTGTATCATGGATAGGCATGGGGATTTCTTTGAGGAATTACAAGGGGATGTGTAGGGATTGACAGAGGCTGCCGAAGATAGATTGACTAAGTTATGTGATGAGGAAGGGAAACTGAAAGAAATGACTACATGGAAAAGCGAATGTGAAATGATACTCCAAGAGATGTTGAAGACAACCACTATGAAGGACGTGACATTGGATGAAGCATGTGAGCAGAATGAGCGAATGATGATGATGGAGATTGTGATCCATGATGCGTTGGGAGATGCTGATACTCATGAGCGCCAGGATTATACGGAGCACATGTTTGCAATCCATTTGTGGCTTAATGAAAATTAGTTAATAATGAATTTGTTAACTCTTTATGCTTTAAATTTTTTGAAAAGGCGTGTCCTTTTGCAAACTAATGTATAAATATCCATTGTTGGATAAATTGAAAGAAAAAGGAGAAGTAGATTTAGAATAGGATAGACGGCTATAAGCATTATATTTTCAAAAATGATGGCATTCAAGGAGACTATGTTGCATGTATGAATTTGAAGGAGATAATGAAAGACTATTGATTTAGTGGCTTCATTCTAGTATCAATTGTTTGTTGGATTCTTGTGATTATTTGATTGTCTCCAATCTGATGTTTCTTGATTGTTTAAATTGAAGTATCAAGTATATATTTGATTTATCAGTACGCATTTTTTGTTTCTGTGTGATTTGGTTTATTGGATTCTTTAAATAATAATTAAAATTCCTTTCAATCAATTACAGTAATCTGGGAATGTCATTTGGATCAGTAAGAAGAATCAGATAATGAGATTTGATATTCTAACTCAAGTAGGGTTTATCAATTACATTCTTGCATGTTTATACTAGTTGTAAACTCAAAATTATATGCCAAACAATTAGAGGACCTGCTAGATAGAAACCATTTATTAAAAATTTTCATTTGACTCTTTTTTTACCCAATAAGGCATTGGTCTCCCTTATCTACATTACATTAGTTTTATTCATTTCATTTGACATCTCTTAACTGAACATATTAATTCACACCTTGATATTGCATATACAATTTATACTAAATTAGGATCATATCTTCCACTGTTAAATTGCCATTTATGGATAATTAGATCAAGTAGGAAGCATAAATTCAAAATTTGTGTTACTCATATAGGTGCACCCACCTAGGTCTAGCAGAGCCTTAAGAGTAGAGGGTTCAACCATACTGGTTGGCCTTGCTAGTTGACCAATAACGTAGTGAGAGTTTGGCAACCTCTCATGGTTCATTCAAACCAGCATTTTTGATACCCAACACATCCACGACAAATCCTTGTCATGCATTCATTTCCTATTCTATCCCATCATACCTCAACCAAGTCCAAAAGTCCATGTATTACCCTAGTCCAACATACACCAATCCATTTCAAGACACTTCATTTGGTCATGAAAACATATCTAGTCATGGTCCCCAAAGTCCCACCTTCTTACCTACACTTGAGGATAAATGTCAAGAGGCAAGTCCAAAGCACAATATTATAACATCACCGTCATGCCAAGATCAAAGTAGTCCATTCCATGACTCCATCTTTACGTCCATTCAAGAATTCCTCCTAAAAAATCATGGTATACCAAATACACCTATCCTTGGTCAGAATTCCATCCAAAACCATGCCACTCAAGACGAACCTATTCTTGGTCAAGACCCTATTTTGACCATATCATTCCAACTGAGCCCATCTTTTATCAAGGCACTACTTTTGAAGAAGTCCAAAACAATCCACTCCTTGACCTCTATGCCATTCACAATGAAATGCTTGAAGATGATTCCATCTAAAATTCAAGTATTGACACTCCCAAAAGTGATACACTTGCCTCCATGGGACACATAGATCATCTACCACTAAAACAAGATTCTTCTAGCATAGACATATTTGAAAATGATCAAGCTATAGCTAAATTCAATGGGTTCTATGACACTAACCATCAAGATGGTTTTGACATAGAATTGGAAGCACCAACAGAATCACAGGAGTCTAACATGTCACCAAATCAGACCAAAGATATTAATCACAAATCTGTTCAACATGTGAGTGAAACTACAACATCCTATCAATTAGGATCATCTATCTTTTTCAAAGCAGGCTTTCTTACAGATGAGAAGATTTCAAGCATTATTTCCACAATAAGGATGGGTTAGCATCTTGCTTCCAAAATGACAAGTATCCCATCATCAACAAAATCTTTCAGATTATGCATTATCAGGGAAAATTATTAGGCATACACGAGCAAGGAATTTTGGAACCTGTACATGTTCAAGCACATTATAGACATCAAGTTCTTGGCTATTCATCAGTTAGAAAATATAACGATGTTAGTGGTCCCTCTTTGATATTGGGGGCATCTTTATCTAATACAAACATAAAAATGGGTGGCATAAGTAGTCCTGGTCATAAGATTGTTTCCAACACCCCTTCCCTCCACACCTCAAACCATCATTCCATTATGAATAAACCTTCCATTTGGAACCAACAAAAGTCTTACATATCCAAAATCAAATGTCAAAGGCCATGAAATCAGACAAAAAGTCAAGTGGACAAATGAAGCTAAAATGGATCCCAAAACAAAATGGATCAAGTCAAGAAAAGAATGAATCAAGCAAAGAAAATATGCCAAATCCAAAAGTCAATAAAAATGTGGAGCCACAACACAAGATCACTCCCACATATAATACATGTCCACCTCCATCAAAATGGCCATCAAAAAAGACATAAAAATGTTGGTTCCAAACAACATCCTAACCCCCAACACCTAAAGTTTGGAGAATAAAAATCAATACCTCCAAACATCCAACCAACTCGTCCACATCCACCATCATAATCCTACATCCTCCTTAAATTCCAAACATACCATGTCACAAATCTGTTGCATTTTGGTAGCAACTCTCTATCATAAGGACTATCATGGAACTCTATCGCGATGTGTGCATTTTGATAAGGCCAACTCTAGTATCAACAAGGATCACAATGACATCAGTCACATGTATGCAAGCGCTATCATCTTGAGAAGGAAACTACTTCAGAAAGGTCATTATTGGCATGTCATGGCACCAATCTCTACATCGGTACCGTCAAAGGCTTCAACATAGTCAGTGATCATCTAAAGCATCAAGGCTATCCGACAAAATGCAAAAATACAAAAATACAAAAAAATACAAAAAATCGTCCCTTGATGAAAACCTAGAAAATAGGAATCTTGGTGACACCAAAAAAATCAAACAATATCAAAAATAGTAAAGAGAAAAATTTCGTCCAATAGTGAAAACCTGGCAAACAGGTGCTTTGGATAAGTACCATGATGAAAACCTGGCAAATAGGCATCATGTGTAGAATAAATCATCTACGTGGATCATTGCAATTGGGGGAAAGTCATCTCATCTCCCATACCCTTCACATGACATTTCCCTCCATCCATCTGAGCCCTTTCATGTCCATCCATTTTCCCACCTACTTTGATCTTGACAAAGACTAGGGTACAAACACAAATCATGCTTTGAAATTTTTTTGACATGTCTATCTTTTGGTCATACCTTATTCATTGAATATCATGTCATTACCTTCATAACCTCCTTTTCACTATGCGACATCATCCTTGGAGACCATATGAGAATTCTCCTAGTCCAAGCTATCCATGTCTCCTATCTTTTACCAAAGCCATCCATTGTCCTTTTATACCTATCACCCATCTTGGTTTCCCTTGTCAATGGTTTATAGATCCCTCGTCATTCTATCCAGTCCTCATCAAGTCATTCCAAATGCAACAATATGGCACCCTGGTACATCCTCCAAAACATTCCTTGACTTTGTCCCTGGCCCTGTAGCAGACTTTTATCCTCTTTTCATATCATTATCATTTTCACGTTGTTTCGAGCTGTGTCCTTCCCACGTCAAACAACATTGTCATTGTCATTGTTACCTGTCAATTGGTATTCAGCTTGACTAGCAGAAAAATCATGGTTGTCCTTGGATTCATGTGCATTGGCATCATTCATATGCATTTGTCACAATTTTTCACAAAACATCAAAACATCCTAAAAATCGAAAAAAGTCCTAAAAACATCCTAAAAATCGTATAAAGTCCTGAAAAAAGACCTAAAAATTGAAAAATGTCTTGAGAAAACACAAAATCATTCAAAAAGTGTCAAAAATCTCAAAACAAAGTCAAATTTTGTCTTGTCGGTCCCGTCAATCACATCAGTCAATCTTCGTCATAGTTCGAACTACATTGTCTCTGGACACTTGCTACGTAGCCAAGGCTCATCTTTGAGTCCCCGAGACATTAGGTTAGTCATTTTAGGTTTGTCCAAATAAAATCATAAGTCAAACATGGTCGCATCAGTCAAATAAATCATACATAGTCGCGCTTGACACAAGACAATCATTCGAACACCAACGTCAAAATTGGTCAAAATCAAGACAATTAAGCCAATCAATCATACAGTCAAAATCAGTCAGCTTGCCAAAACATTAGTAAAAATGTCAATCTTGTCACTTTTTGGTCCTCTTCAAGATGTGTCCTTCTTGAACTTGGACCTTGTCAAAATGTCATTTTCCTTTTTCAGGATGTGTCCTTCTTGACAATAGGCCCTGTCAAACTGTCAAAACTACCAAACTATCAAACAATTAATCTTCAGCAAACAAACATTGGCAATATAATTAAATGGTTGTTAATTTTTGGCTATTTTGTCTTATCTTTTTATTTTGACTTGTCTTTTGGTCATGTTACTAGCTACCCTAAGGATGTCCCATGAAGGATTTAGAGGTGCGATGACATCTCATGACCTATTCAGTTTTTCTTTGACTGATGTATGTGGATTGTCTTGACAAAAAGACTGGGGAAAATGGGCCTCTAGTATGAGTTAGGACATTCCTTGTCTACAATTGTCTATTTTGCAAGTGGATGAACTTGCACACCTTGGTCTATGTCATACCCTGGTGTTTGTTGTACATTTGTGTCATTTTTACCACCCAATGATGATTCGAGCAACACTTATTAGTACTTTGGCAAACGTTGAAGGATTATAACATTTCTTTCCTTTTCCACACTAACTTGCATTTCCTTCTACACACTAACATTCATCTTTTTCTCTCTAAAACTTCTTCTAGTTTGCATCATTATCATCCTTATCTATCTTTCCTATATACTTTTTTCTTTCATTTCCTAGTCCTTTCATCCATTTCGAGAGCCCACTCGTATTCTCGGAACCCGACTGTCCTCTCGAGGGAGCATACCGCTACCTCCTCGTCATTCTTCCTCATCCTATTTTGCACTGGGACATATTTTTGACTTATTTTCTTTGTCACAACGCGATAAACTGCATTATGACAAAGAGGGGCAAATGTAGACACATAAAAATGTCTAAGACCAACTAATACCATTTTCTAATGTCATAAGTTTTCTATTGATTAAATAATTTTAGTTATTTAATTAATTCATTTCTATCTTTGATTTCCTCTTTGATTAATTAAATAAACTTCATTTATTTAATATGTCACTAATATCCTTAATTAAATAAATTATATTTATTTAATCATTTATGATCTTGCCACTATAATTAAATAGTTGTTTTAATTATTTAATTATTCATTTATCCTCTTCTTCCACAATTAAATAAATTTTATTTATTTAATTGCTTATTAATTTGTCATCTTCTTCCTATTTTGAATTAAATCAAAAGTCAACTTTTTTTCTAATTTTAAATAGAATCATATTTAAAATTACCCACTTTCTAATTTTCCTCCACAATTGAATAATCTTAATTATTAAATTGCCTTATTGATTTTCTTTCTAAATTTAAATAAAAGCATTTTATTTAAATTGGAAACTTCCCTCTTTCCAAGTAAATAATTTTAAATTATTATTATTTACTGTCACATGAATTCACCATTTTGGAATTAATTTAAAAGATTAATTTCAAAATAGCATTTCTCTCCACAAATTAAGTTATTTCTAAAATAACTTGATTTTCTAATTCATCCTCTTGATTTTACTAATTTCATCTCAATGTCATGTTCATTTTCTATCATTGATTTAATTTCCTAATTTAAATCTTGTCCACACATTTGGGGATTCTTACCCTAACCCTAATTGAGAGTTGCCATTTTGAATCTTAACCATTGATTCTAGGGCATTTCTCAATCTCTCATCTCATTTATTCGTTCAAGATTGCATTTTCTATAAAATGACAATCTTGTCCTCATTTTCGACATCTTATTTAATCTCATTTAACCTCTTATTATCATTGTTTAATATCTTTGCATTTTGTCATTTTAACTACTTGCATGCTAGAATTAATTTCTATTTGCATTTAGTTCATACAAATGCTTCAAAGTTTTGCTTAGGAATAGTCAAATATAGAGATTGCTCAAAAAATTTGAGGGCACATTCTTCAACACAACAAACCAAGGAGGTGTAATGGAAATCAGCCATGGAGGAGAGAAGAATGGGTGAGCTTGTTCTAGTTTTCCTTTCCTTTTCTCATTTTCTCCTTTGCATTTTGTGTATGTTAGAATGTGCAAATCAAATTGAATCTAAACTAATACACCAATGAGACATTAGATTGAAGAAATTAAATTAAAGAAAGTAAATGCAAACTCTGAACCACAATTTCTTCAAATTCATTCCATTGTCCTCTATCTCCAAGGATTCGTTTCAAGATGCTTGCTCTCAGTTGTTTAAAATAGCAGCTTGAGAGAATGAGATTATTAAAAATGCATATGCATTGCTACAAGATTAAGCTTTATGAAAATTGAAATGTTATGAATGCGACTATAGTGACTATGCATGAAAATCTGAGATTCGAGGTTTTTTTCCACTCACAAGAGAACTGTATTTATAGATTTTTGAAGGTAAAAATTTGATTGGCCAAGATCGACGGTCGAGTTCAAACCTGTTAGAATGAATGGTGAGAGATCAAGAATTCAAAAAGAAGATGGAATTCTAAGAGACTGATGGAGAATGAAGAAACAAATTGAAAGGTGTCCCCTACAAATGTTAAGAGTAGGGGACTCTTGTTCCTCAGTAGGAGTATGAGAATCTTGTTTTGAATGAAGATCATCTATGTGTCCATCCAAAGAAAGCATCTCATGGGTAGATGAATGAGTATGTGCTATACGGACATGGTCATCTTGTATGGATAGGAGAGTGTCCATTATATCATTGTAGCAGCTTGGAGATACAAATTCTTGATCTTTGATGATTTCGGAATTGCTTTCGACATGCTTTGGATCAAGTTCTTGACATGGGTCAATTTCAAAGAATGGATTGCTTTCTTGGATATCTTCATTAGGTATAGGAAGTTTCTCAAATGTCATGAGGTCAAAGGATGTCAATATGCCTTGGGAGGGACCATTGCTAGACCTTGGTTATAGCTGTTGATCATTCTTTGAAATATGTTCTTGAGATATGTCCTCTAACTCATTAGGCATTGTAGAGACATTTTCAATACGATCATTGGTTAATGGATCATGGATTATGTCAATAGGATCAAATATCGTCAACACTCCTTGAAATAGATCTTTGTAGGAGGGTTCTTGATCATAACTAAAAAATGGCTCTTGATGAATGTTGATTTGATCACTAGATGGGGTAGACATATCTTCACAATGCTCATTGATAGATTGATTTTGATCATTGTCTCCAACAATTATGGTGGATAAATTGCCAATGTTTTCAACCCTATGATCAAATGATGTTGACATTTCTTGAAGAGGTGTGATGAGCCCTTGACATGAGGATGATGGGATACTTTGATCTTGACTTGGAAAAGAATCATTAGATGAAAGAGATGGAGTAGCTTGATCATTAGATGAAAGGGAAGCTTTGGATAGGATGGAAGAATTTTCATGCTCCTGGGATGTGATGGATTCATGAGAGGGTATGGATTCATAAGATGGGGTGGAGGAAGGACTTGGAAGAATATCTTGTTCTTGAGATGGAAGAGGATTATCATGGGTGAATAATGAAAGAAGGGGATCATCATATGATTCTTGAGATATGGGATCTTGATCAAATATTGGAAGGGTTTGTAGAATTTTGGTATCATGGGATGGAGTGGAGAGAATTTTTTGATCGAGACGTGTAGATTGAAATGAATCATTGGATGTAGAGAATATGATAGCAGAAGGTAATTGAATGGGATCATTGAATTGGGTGGAAGAACCATGAGGTTCATTTTGAATTATGGGGGATGAAGATAAATGCATGGCATGACAAGATTGGTCAATGTTATTTGATGGCTTAGATTTGGGCTTCCCCTTTAACCTTTGCAAAAATTTAGAAACATTGAATTTGGTTGATGTTGTTTTTGGAGGAGAAAAGGTCACGTTCATATTTCCATCAAAGGACTTTTTAGTTGTGCCCCCTTTTATTTCCTTGACTTGCCTTTGGAGTTCTCTTAATTGTTGGGTAAGAGTACTAAAATCGTTTAAGGGAGTTTCCTTCTTTTCAGGATTCTTTTTAATTTTCTCCATATTGTAGTAAGAGGGCAATTTGGCACCTTGTTTTGCCAATAAAAGAAAGTTTCTATCTTTATTTTTCTCTAAGGTCTTTTCCATAGCTAAGAGAAACTATGGATCTTGTTCAGATTCTAGAAGCATTTCTTCTATTATCTCTTGATTTGATCTATTTCCATAAAGCCTATGAACAAGATTTTCTTCGCTATGACCCATGTTTTAAAGTTTGTGGATGATCTTAATCTGATTTAAATGTGAAAAACATAGCATAGAGAAGCAGACAGTTGTTTTGTTACTCCTAGAATCTAAACAAAGAGTATGTTCTTTGAGATTTTCACAGGTTTTGAACAAGATAAGCATATCAATCAGACTCACTCTTAATTTTTTAAATAGGTCATCATAGTAATCACAGCCCATAGCTTAAAATCATGTCAACTCACACAGCCATGTCACCCCCTAGAGGGTGCCCGTGTTTTTGTCTTTTCCAGGTGCGTACTCAAAGTGACAGAAGTGGATATCAAATTCCTTGAGCAAACAATCTGTGGTGACTATATGGTGAGTGTCTTGGGGGCAGATTCTTCCCTCCCCTTGCACCATGATTAAGATGATGTTTGGTTACTGACACGGCTGGCCACTACACTATGGTTCTTAGTAATTATTTCCGTTCAGTGTGGCAATAGATATACTCCCTCGAGAGACCTCCCAACCTTTAGAACAAAGGTTTTGGGGATGGTTATCCTGCCTACTACTGTCAAGTTGGATTTTCATCAACAACTTGCTTTTGATTAAAGTGGGTTAGAAACCTTGGCTTTAGGTGTTCCCACTTAGGTCGTTCCCGTAGGGTGAGTACTTTTTCCCACTATGCCAGGCCTTCTAAAGGATGTAATAAAGCATTAAATTGCATAAAATAAAAGGTAAGTCTAGTGTTCTGATCACCCAGTTAAGGGGAGAGCATAAACCTATTACCCACAATCATAGCAAACAATAATGGTTCAATTTTAAATCCCAAATTGACAAATTTTGTATACTCAGTGAAGATGTTGCTTCACTAAAAACATGGGATTCATTTTAACCAATAGAAAATTTATGTTTGGTGACTATCCTAGGATTGGTTAATTTAGATTTAAATGTCTATCCTAAGTTTACTTCATTTTATTCCCCATACATCAATAAAACCTTTGGCCACGGTCGCGTCGGATACAGACAACAATTTAAGAATGAGATTATAATTGCTCCCAAAGTGTTTAAAAACACTTGTTACAATCATGTGATAATGTTTTTTCTTTAATTTTCATGTTCCATGGTCCTTTAAAATCTACAATACAAGCTCCAAATGTTAGATGGAATCAAGAAACAAGAAGATATGAGGGTTAGATAAATGATTAAGCATAACAACCCTAAAATTTAGACCAAGTTTCACTGTGGTTTGACATTAAGTGATAATTTGAAAATTTAAACTCTATCAAAGTTGATAAATACCTACACCATTAGATATCTTATGAAATTCTACCCCATTTCAAAAAAAAAAAGCTCCGAAAAAAACCAAAATATGACCAAGATATGGCCATTTTAAGATTGACTAAAAACATAAAAATCAAAAACTGTATGCGCTAAAACAGTCCATGTATGCGCCAGAACAAAGCTCATATGTGCTGAAACAGACCTTGGATGCGTCGAAATAGTTTGTGGATGCGCCGAAACAGTCTGTGGATGCACCGAAACAGTCTGTGGATGCGTCGAAAGAACTATCGTATGCGCCAAAGCGTGATTTTCAGTCTGTCACCTGTAAAAACATAAGATTTTCTGCAAGAAAAAGATTAATATGGGGGGATGCCCCACGTTGGGCACCAAAAAGGTGTATGTTAGAATGTGAAAATCAAATTGAATCTAAACTAATACACCAATGAGACATTAGATTGAATAAATTAAATTAAAGAAAGTAAATGCAAACTCTGAACCATAGTTTCTTCAAATTCGTTCCATTGTCCTCTATCTCCAAGGATTCGTTTCAAGATGCTTGCTCTCAGTTGTTTAAAACAACAGCTTGTAGAATGGTAGCTTAAGAGAATGAGATTATTAAAAATGCATATGCATTGCTACAAGATTAAGCTTTATGAAAATTGAAATGCTATGAATGCAACTATAGTGACTACGCATGAAAATTTGAGATTCGAGGTTTTTTTCCACTCACAAGATAACTGTATTTATAGATTTTTGAAGGTAGAAATTTGATTGGCCAATATCGACGGTCGAGTTCAAACCTGTTAGAATGAACGGTGAGAGATTGAGAATTCGAAAAGAAGATGGAATTCTGAGAGACTGATGGAGAATGAAGAGACAAATTGAAAGGTGTCTCTCATAAATAAATAAATAAATATTTAATTATGTGTGAAAGAAATATGAAAAGGTTTTAATTAAATATTGAAAATATTTAATTATGTGAGAATAGAAAAAGCCTTTTAATTAAATATTAAGAATATTTAATTTTGTAGGAAGAGTGAGAAATTTGGAAATGTGTTTTAATTAAATATCAAAAATATTTAATTAAATGTGGAGAGAAGAATATCATTTAAATTTAGAATTTAAACTTGTGATAATTAATGTAAATAAATTGTAAAATCTATTTAACTAATTAAGAAGAAGATAGCATTAATTAAATAAACTTTATTTATTTAATTAAATTAGCAGAATTGAAAAATGAACAATATAAATAAATTATTAAATTTATTTATATATAGATGACTTAAGAATATTAATTAAATAATTCATATTTAATTAATTAACAGGTTTGATTAACCGTGACCAATTTTAGATGTGTACACATTCTATTGATTGTTTGGATTTAGATTAATATTGCATGCATTATATGACTAACCAATCTATCTTACAGAAATCCATCATTACAGTATGCAAGCATAGCCTTGATGTATGTTTAAGAAAAATATCGAAGATTAAGTTTTTCCAAAAAGTGTATTGATTTCGGGAGCAGGAATACTGGCAAAAATCAACCAATTTATAGAAAGTTGGTTTTCGAATGATCAGCTCAGATTTGAAAGAGAGATCAATGATCGAGATTGATGAATGTCATGCGATGTCAGTTCTATGTCAATTAGAATGTGAGTTGGGAAATTATGTAGGATAAAGATTAAATTAAATAATAATTTAATCTGGTTTTAAGACTGCTCGAAAATATTTAAGAACAAGAGTTCAAAATTAAATAAATGATTTAACCTTGAGTTGAAAGTCTTCAAAAATAGAAGAATTAGACTTTGAATGAAAAGGATAAAGTTAGAACTTGGAGAATAATTTGTTCAAATGCACACATGAATTAATTAATTAAATAAAGATATTTAATTAATAAATATGTTCATGCATATGAGTTAGAACTTGTTAATTGACTGGTTGTGACAGAGAGTCCTTTTCGTAGAGACGATCAGATATCGAATCCGGAGATAACTGACAGATTTAAATAGATCTCAAGTCAGATGGTGAGTGAATAATTAGTTAACTGGATGACATAAGAATGTGACAGAAAGAATTAATTATGAATTAAATGTTAATTTAATTCAACATTTGAAATTGAAATGATTTAATTAAATAAATAATAATTTATTTAATTGACTAAAAAGGTTAATTGAATAATTAAATAATTTGAAAATAATATTTAATTATAGTCGAAATATGATAAGAGGTAAATTAAATAATAAATTATTTAATTCAGAAAGGGAATTAATTAATTAATGACATAATTAAATAAATAAGATTTATTTAATTAATCAAGATTGAATACATGTCATAATGAATTAATTAAATAATTAAAAGGTTATTTAAATAATAGAAGAAAGATGTGTTTAGGAAATAATTAAATAATAAACATTATTTAATCATGACCATGGACATTAGAAAATTATGTTGAAATTCATACTCATAGGCCTATGCCAATTTTTAGTGTCTACAGTTTGCCCCTCTTTGATACAATGTTGTTTATCGCATTGTGTCAAAGAAATTGAAAAAAAATATGCCCCAGTGAAAGTAGGGTGAGGAAGGATGACGAGGAAGTATTGGTATGCCCCCTCGAGAGTACAAGTGGGTTCAAAGAATAGGAGTGTTCTCTCGAAATGGATGATAAAACTAGAAGATGAAGGATAAAAATGATAGAGGAACATAGATAGCGGTGGTGAAGATGCAGAAAAGAAGAAATGTTAGCATGGATTAATTAAAATGTTAGTATTAGAAATTTTTATTAGAACAATGTAGAATCTTCAATATTTTGCCAAATTTATACTAAGCTTTGCATTTTATCATCATTGGGTGGGACCAACACAAATAGATAGTACACACCATGATATGAGATAGACCATAATGTACAAAGTCATCCACTTGCGAAAAATAGATAGTCGCAAACAAGGAGTGTTGTAACTCATACTAAGGGCTAGATTGCCCTAGTCTTTTTGTCCAGACAAACCACAAAGAACAAAAAAATAAAAGATGGGTCATGAGACATCATTGCTCCTCTAAATCCTTCATGGGACATCCTTGAGGAAATTAGTAACATGACTCAAAATCCAAAGTTAAAAAATAATTGACATACAACAGTCAAATAAAAAGAGTCTTGAGACATCCTTGAGAAAGCTAGTAATCAGACTCATGCACAAATCGATAAAAAGATAAGACAAAGTAAGATATAAGTCAAAAAGACAAATAAAATTATTTGCCAAAACTTGATCTTGTGTAATTGTTTGATGTTTGACATAGCTCAATGTGAGGGATGACACATACCGTATAAGACGTTGAGTCTGGTTTCGACTTGGTGACTATCTATGTAAGGCATGACAAAGCCTGGTTTTAGAAAGACACGTGATGCATAAGATGTTTGAGCCTAATGTTGTTGATGTGACAAGCTACATGAGGCTATGACAATTGATAATGTTTTCTGTGAATAAAGACATATCTTTCTTAAGACATAAGTTGATCACTCTAACAATGTGTGTGATTTTGACTTGATGACTATTTTGAGATGTTTGCCTTGTTGATGCATGACTTGTTTTGATGTCTTGATTGTTGTGTGTGTGTGAAAATATATGATACGATGTACCCTAAAGGACTGACCTAGTGTGGCCTCAGGGGCTCATTGATTGATAGCCTTGCCTACATTGTATACACAGAGACCTCATAGTTTGACCAGAATTTAACTGACATAACTAACTAAAAATATGTACTTAAGTTGATGATATGCAACATGTGTGATAGTGAATGTGATAAACCCTCTTGGACTAACCTAGTGCAGCCTCAAGGGCTCATCGATTGATAGTCTTTCCTACATTGTACATGCAGAGACCTCATATTTCGACATGACCAATGACTTTGATATGTACAAAGAGTCATGATTTTATGTGTGTGAGACATGAGACACCTAGACAGACAGACCTAATTCCTCGGGGACACATCAAGTGATGGCCTTGCCTACGTGTAGTCATAGAAGTAACGTAATTCGACTATGTCTATGACTAGCTTGAAACAACTGACTCCAACTCTGTTTTTGGTATTTTTGGGATTTTTGACATGTTTTTGATTTTTTTGTCTTTTTGAAGTTTTTTTTTTAATGTTTTTTGGATTTTTTCAGGACATTTTTTGATGTTGGATTGCTATGTACAAGTTCCACATGACACAGAACGAGAATTTTCCCCTAGTCGAGAATAAGAATACAGGATGGAGTGGGGAGACAGAGTGGAATTGATGTCAATCATTCCAAGTAATGGATAAGACAACCATTTATTATGAGTGAAGGTGAAAATTCTGATTGGAATTATGGTAGACGAAGGAGCGAAGTGGACTACACATGGCGCATGTTTTCTAGGTTTTTACCATGGCACTTATCCATAGCGCCACTGAAGTGGTTTTCACTATTGGACGGATTATTTCTCTTTACTATTTTGTTGTTTATTAAAAAAAAATTGTGTTACAAAGACGCCTGTTTGCCAGGTTTTCATCAAGGTAACCATTTTTTTGTTTTTCCATTTTTTTTTGTATTTTTCTGATTAAGACATAGTTCTCAGAAGCTATGCATAGAACCTCTTCATATGAATGTTGTTGATTGGTGACAAAAGTGGTTCACCTTCAAGAGTAGAGAGTTGATACGCTCCTGATCCAAAAGCTTATGTGACAACATAGGGCTCTAACTAGTTAGGTTCAAATTTACCTGGTTTTTCTCGTTCAACTTGATTCTTGGGGTTCTCCATTAAGACCAGGTCACCAATGTCAAATTTTCAATTTAGAACCTTCCTATTATAGTTGCAATGAAGACAATTTTGATATGCATACTAATGATCTAGTGCCTTTTGTCTTTTTTCATCTAGGAATTCTAACTCATGCAATTTGGATACACGGTACTCTTCATCATCAATATGACCTTTCAAGGTTACCCTCAGGGAAGGAATTTCAACCTCAATAGGTAAGATAGCTTCAAATCCAAATACTAGGGAGTATGGAGTGGTGCCTATGGGAGTATGGAAGCTTGTGTGGTAAGCCCATTAGGAAAGATTAAGTTGTAAATGCCACTCATGGCCAGCATCGTTGACAATCTTTTTTAGGATTTTGAAAATGGTTTTATTAGATGCCTCAGCTTGGCCATTACCTTGTGGGTAATATAGAGTGGAAAAATGATGTTGGATATGGAATTCTTCACATAGTGGCGGAATTCTTGGTTTTTGAATGGATGACCATTGTCTATGATAATGGATTGAGGTACACCATACCGACAAATTATGTAATTTAGGATAAACTTGGATATTTGTGTGCCGGTTATGTAGGTCATGGGAATAGCTTCAATCTATTTGGTGAAGTATTCGGTGGTGGTTATGATGAACTTATGGCTATTAGATGATGTAGGGTGTATCTTACCTATGAGGTCAAGTCCCCATTGGGCAAAGGGCTATGGTGAAGTAATCGAACGAAGCTCCTATGTTGGCACACATATTAAATCTCCATGTATCTGACACTGTCGACATTTCTTGACAAAGATAGATGAGTCCTTTTCCATTGTAGGCCAATAATAACCTAATATCATAATCTTGTGGGCTAAAGTAGGATCGATATAATGGGATCCACATATACCCTTGTGTACCACTCGCAAGGTTTCTTGTGCTCCTTCTTCATCGAGACATCTTATTAAGGTGTTATCTAAGGTATGTCTATATAGGGTATCTCTGATGATAGTGTATTTGGAAGACTTACAAATAAAGGTTCTACGTTGGTTGTTTGACAAGTCTAAAGGTAAGATTTGGGAATTTAGATAGTCGTATACGTCCTTGTACCAAGGGGAATTAGGACCAACAATCATACACACCATCACAGAATCGGGGACATCATAGGCAAGGACCAACAACTGTTCAACCAAAAACTCAAACTTAGGCATGTTGCTAGGAATATCCAATAAGGAACCCACGGTTGCCATAGCATTTGCTGCCCTATTCCAAATGTGTGGTATTTTTTGAAAGGTGATGTCATCAAAGTACTATTTGAAACTATCAACCATGCGCTTGTAGGGGGCAAGTTTCTCATCTTTGGTTTCATAATCATCGTTTACTTGCTAGACTACTGGCTGAGAATCCCCATAAAAATGTAGACTCTTAATCTTCCATTGGGTTGCCATTCTTAGTCCTGTCACTAAGGCTTCATATTGCGTTGTGTTTTTAGTGCAAGGGAAAGCAATCCTGAATGATTTAGGAATAGCATCGCCTTGAGGTGTAACAAATAGTATGTCTGGTCCTGAGCCACAATTAGTATGTGACCCGTCAAAGTATAATTTCCATTTGGTTCTAGTGTCAACTTTGAAGATAAACTCATCAGGAAAATATGCCACTAAAGGATGGTCTGCCTTCATGGGTGCATCTGCTAATTGATCTACAATTACTTGAACTTTTATATATTTCCTCTCCACATGTTGGATGTCATATTCACTAAGTATCATCACCCATTTAGCCAATAGACATATTAATGCTACTTTACTTAGGAGATATTTGAGAGGATCAATCTTTGTGACCAACATGGTTTGGTGGTTTAGCATATAGTGTCAAATTTTTTGAGTAGCAAAGACTACCACAAGATAGGTATGTTATATGTTAATATAGTTTAGTTCATATCCCACCAAGGTACAACTGATGTAGTACACTGCCCTTTCATGACCTTGATCATAATTTTGTGTGAGAATGGCTCCTAATGCTGACTAAGTTTCTGAAATGTAAAGTATCAAAGGTCTATCATCAGTAGGTGGAATCAACATAGGTGGAGTAAGTAGATAATCCTTGATCTGCTGGAAATCTTCCTAAAATTTAAGTGTCCATACAAGTGGTACTTCTTTCTTGAGAAAATTTTGGAATGGATATATTTTTTCTACTAGTTGTACAATGAAATGCCTTATGGACTGTAATCTTCCTTGTAGTGTTCTTAGTTGACCAATGTTGGCTGGAGGAGGCATTTCTATGATAGCTTTTACCTTCATTGGGTCTACTTCAATGCCTCTTCTAGAAATGATATATCCTAGAAGTTTCCTTGATTTCACTCCAAAGACACATTTCTTTGGATTTAGTCTAACTTTGTAATTTTCTAGCCTTTGGAATATCTTGTCTAGAAATTTCAAATGATCTGCCCTTGTTACTGATTTAGCTATTATGTCATTGACATAGTATTCCATGAGATTATGTAAAAAGTCATGGAAAATAGTTGTCATTGAACGTTGATACGTAACTCCAACATTTTTGAGCCCAAAAGGCATAACAGTCCAGCAGTATGTTCCCCATGGACATGTGAAATTTTTCTTGTTTTGGTCTTCCACTACGATTTTCATTTGGTTATACCCAGAGAAACCATCCATGAGGGATAGCATCTCATATCCTACTATAAGGTCCACTATCATTTCAATGTTTGGCAAAGGGAAGTCATCCTTAGGACATGCCTTGTTGATATCTCTAAAGTTTGTACAAATGTGGATGCCCCCTATTGGTATTGTCACTAGCACAAGATTTCAAAATCCATTCTGCATAGTCTATTGATCTTATGAATCCGACATCCAATAGTTTCTTAAGTTCTCCTTTGACCAGTAGAGAAATTTGTGGATGCATCTTCCTTATCTTCTATTTGACGGGCTTAATACCTAGTTGTAATGGTAGATGGTGTAATATTAGATCTGGATCTAGCCTAGGCATATTAGCATATGACCATGCAAATTTTACTTCTCTCTTTGTGAATAAGTCTTGAAACTCTTGTTGCTCTATCTCTGTCAAAGAGGTTGCAAAGTAAATTACCTGAGGGTTTTCTTTTGTGTTTATGTTGACTTCTACAAACTCTTCTACTAACATTGGTGAATTTTCTTGAGCAACTGAGAGAATGTTCAAACCTCCATCCTTAGGTGCCTTAGAGATATTTTCACCCTCAGATACGTCCTTTATTTTTACTATTTCTTCGTCCAAAGGCGCCTTTCGGTTTTCACCTAGGGACTTGTCATTTTTCTCATTTTCATTATTTTTTTATTTTTTTTCATTTTTTGTGACTAGAGGTATAAACAGACTCCCCAAAATATGCTTTTTCATCCAAGTCTATGGTAAAGACATCTTTATGATTCCCCTTGGTATGCCTTCTTGAAGTCCCATGAACTCAACTATTGCTTCATCGTTCTCGAGTATGTCTAAGATGGGTGTACCTTGTTGATCCCAGTCGATAAGTTGGTGATATACGAGGGGCATGTCATCATCGAAGTTATCAAATGTGGAGGCTGAAAAGGTGAATATAGAGTGATTAACATGGTCACAAAAATGTTGTACTAACTCCTTTTTGTTCTTTTTCCTATGGGTAGGTAAACTCTGATGTGGGACTATTGTAAGGGCTAGGTCGTTAGAAGATGGTTCATTAGGTGCCCAAGATGCAGGATCAATGGTTTCCCAATAATAATGCTTAATCCATTCTTCTTTGGACAAGGGATTTTTATGACGGGGGCTAGATGGATTTGGTACAAGTTTTATCATTCTGTCAAGTTCCCCAAATAACTTATCTAGGTTCATGGTTTTGGTAGAGGAAAGGGAATTGTATTCATATTCACTTGAGTCAAGGGATTCATCATAAAATGGGTCAAATGGTTCATGAGATATCTTGATGTCTTCATAAGCACTTACTTCCTCTTGAAATGGTGATGAAGTACTAGGAAAGACAATTCTAAGTGGTTGAATCCCTATCCCTAGGCCTTTTGGTCATGGTGAGATAATGATCAGTTCAATCCTTCCATTCTGATATAGTCCTAACCCACTATGTCCATCATAGCCTTTTTTTTTCATTATCATAAAGCCTTTTCCATATTCATCCTTATCTATTTGAATAGATGGTCAAGGGTATTCATTTTCTTCCTGGTACAACCAGGAGGTAATATAATCTTGGTCCACAACTTATTCACTTAACTTTCCCAATTTTGTCAATGTCATTGTAGGAGGAACATAAAATGTGACTAGGATTGTCTCCTATATGTAATGGGTAAACCATATGTCTTAGGTGGAACCAGTTGACTGACACAATAGGATGCCTTTATCTGATATTTTTCATAGCCCTTGTCTTGGATCTCGACCTTAGGAGTGGATGATGGTGGCTATGATGAAATGGACTTGGTAAGAGTTGATGGATCAATGTATAGGGATAAAGTAGATAATGAATCTTCTTGATTAACTGGCACATGTCGTTGTGGAATTTCTCGTAGGCTTGTGCAATATTGAAAAGGATTTGGATCACCATCAATCATGATCTTGGTTAGATTATATGGAAATTTAAGACACTAGTGATATGTGGAAGGGACGGCTTTCATTGCATGTATCCAAGGTCTACCTAACAAAAGGTTATATGGAAGGGTGAGATCCAAGAATTGGAAGCTAGTGTTCATAAATTTAGGGCCAATCCTAATAGGGAGTGTGACAACTCCTTTGGATGATCTTTCCTCATCATCGTAAGCCTTAATGGCTATACTCTTAGTGGTGTCCACACATGCTTCTGAGAATCCTAATGCCTTAACCAATTTTAGGGTACAAAGGTTCAAACCTGCTCCTCCATCTACCAAGACTCATCTGACTTTGGTTTGATGGACTAGGACTTCAAGGTGTAATGGATTGTTATGATCGATCTTATCAGTTGAATAATCCTATTGAGAAAATGTGGCATGATGGGAATTGGTTAAGTATCCTACCATTTCTTTGAAACGATTGACATCTAAGTTGGTAGGGACAATTGTGCTCTATAAGGCTTTATCGAGAATGGATCGATGATCTGGTGATAAATTCAACAGTTCCAAGATGGATATCTATGTTGGGGTCTTGCCCAGTTGCTCAAGAAAATTATACTTAGACTTGGAAGACTCTATAGGTGGCTCAGAAGAAGGACCTAAAAGAGTTATCTTAGTCATGCGTGTATTTACAACACATTCAAGATGCTTCTTAATGGTGATGGTATGGATATTTTCATTTGCAGCTTAGAGGTGATTTATGATCATACCTGGTTTATAATCATACTTAGCACTGTTATAATTAGTCGAGGTATTATTCTTAGTTCCCTAACTGGAGGCATTTCCTTTCCCATGGTCATGTAATGGATCTGTGAAGACTTTGTCATCACTGTTCTTGGTATGTTTCTGACCATTGACCTCTATAGTTTTTTCTTCAACAAAATCTTGTATGATATTCTTCAGTTGTCAACATTGTTATAGGTTATGTCCCTTTGTTTGATGGTATTCATAATAGGCATTATCATCCCACCGTGAGGATTTAAACTGTCCAAGATCATACTATTTTGGTTCCAGAGGTTTTAAGAGATTGTGTTTAATCATCTCTTTGAAAACTATCTCAATTTGTTTCCCTAAGGGTGTAAACTCATGTTTAGGAAATCTCCTCTGTGGTCATTGTTGTGAATTTTGGAAAAAAAATCTGTTTGATCTGGATTACTCGTCATGTCTTGATTGGGGTCATAACCTCTAAGTGTGATGATAGGTCCTGTATTTAGGGTCTTAGCATCAACAATACCATCATTTGTAACATTTTTGTTCCTAGACCAAAACTTGTTTCTATCGTTGGGAGCGTTTTGATGTTGAGCAACTAGATTTCTACCTGGTACTTTAATTTATCCTTTGTCAATAAGGCCTTTTTCAATGATAATGCCCTTTTCCACCAAGTTTAGGAAAGAGGTACAACAATGTACTCTTAAGACACTTCTTAGTTTTGGATGAATATTTTCAAGGAATATCATGACTTTTTGTTTCTCTGGTATCTCAACTAGACATCTACTAGCTAAACTTCTCCATCTCTGGAAGAAAGTGGTGAAAGTTTCGCCTTCTTCTTGTGTGGTGTGACACAAGGTAGCTATTGTTATTTCATTATCTATGTTGAAGGAAAAGTTTTCAAAAAACTTCTCAGCTAATTCACCCCACGATCATATGCCATATGGTAGTTTAGAGAACCATTCCAGTGCTATCCCGACAAGGGTTCATGGAAATAGTCTCATCAAGTATGTGGGGTCATATGATATGTCCATGCATGTTGCAAAGAATTATCTAATGTGTTCTAAAGGATTCCTCCTCCCATTATACTTAGCAAAATTTAGTATAATGTATCTGTGTGGGAAGGGTGTCATGGATAGCTCTTTGTCAAAAGGACATGGACATAAATCTTGTGATGAGATAGTTCATTTGCCTGACATAGACATGTTGTCCATCTATTGTTGAAGGATTTGCATTTGATTTTGGAGAACATCTACTTGTGTCAAGGACATGTTGCTTGCGTTGTTAGGATCAAAGTAGGTGTTCTGAAATGCTATGTTCTATGATGGATTGTGATTTGGCAAGGATATATATCCTATTTGAATGTTCTAATTCTATGTAGGGATATATCCTGTCAGAATGTTTTGATTTGGTATAGGAATATTTCTTATCAAAATGTTCTGATTTGGTATAGGAATATTTCGTCTCGGAATGTTCTGATTTGCTATAGGAATATTTCCTATCCGAATGTTCTGATTTGGTATAGTTGTGTTCATTCCAGCTTGGGAACTTTTACTAGTAGTGTTTGTGCCAAAGGGGTTTGATGAAGATGCTCCCGCAGTGAATTATAAACCTTGTGTTATGTTGAATGGGGTTGTGTTTACAATTGACTATGTTTGAGTAGGTATGCTAGTTGGTATTGTTGTGGTAATTTGAGGAACAAAGAAAATTGATGTTATGGTTTGCGTTGGTTGAGTAGATGTTGTTTTCAAAGTGTGAACATCAAATCCTGGTGGTAGTGTGGCACCTTCTACTAGCAACTTTTCTATATATCATTTGGGGTCATTTTCCAAACACTCATGCATAAATGATGCAAACTCAGGATCTTGTATGACAGTGTCTATGTCTTCAGTAAAAAAAATTCCATGTGTGTCTCTATTGACGTGTTTTTCAAGCCAAGTTTTGTGTGGTATCTCTTTCCCTGATGGTTGGTTTTTGAAAGGATTGACAAATTTGTTAGGGTTCGAAATTTCTCTATGTTTCTTCTTAGACCTTGTTTCAACCATGAAAATTTGCTCAAAATGAGGTAATGCAAACTATGTCTAAAAGCTGATATGTCCTATTTCTATGTTTTGAAAATTTTCTAAATATAAAGGATGTCACTAAAAATTAAGGATTTCTAAAATGATGTATACTAGGATGACGTATGCTAGGATGGATAGTATGCAAATTTTTTGAGTAGATTATGATGGTAAATGATTCTAAGATGGCTATAACCTACCACCTATGGAATAAATTCAAGAAATGATCTAACTTTACCAAGGAACTTGATTATAGGACAAAGAAAACTGACAAGGTGAATTTCCCAAACTAGACTGTTGAGTTGGAAATATTCACTAATAGGATAATAGTGACTAGGTTCAATGGTAATTACAAATAGGAGCATGAACGTATCAAGTGATGTGGAAAGTTTTTCTATTATACGATATGCAACTTCCTATGGGGTGTCTAAATGTTTGCAACTTAGGATGACTACCGCTAAGACGTAAATGATACCTAATAATGCAAGGGTTTTGAGAAAAATTTTCCAGTTTCTATCCAAGGTTGATCGTAAGAAATAGAGGAGAAAAAGATAGTTTTGTTTTTAGATTGAATTTGTAGTTTTTCAAAATTTTATGTTGATAGTCAAATGTGGTTCATGTTTCATACGCGTTGATGAATTTGAAAAATGTGTTTCATTTTTCAGATGTTGTTAATGGAGAACACCAGGTCTCGAATGTTGACAGACATATGTGGTTTGAATTATGATAGACGTGACTCATAAATCAGATGTGACTCAGTAAGTATATGTGACTCATAATATAAACTCTTTGAAACTATATCGACAGACACATGCAACTTTTCATTTAACAGTTGTGACTCGCAAAAACACATGTGGTTTTAAATATGACAGTTGTGACTCATAAAGACACATGCGGTTTGAGATATGACATTTGCGACTCAGTTGATAGTTGCGATTTTCTGATGACAATGCTATGATTGACTCAATTTAATGATCAAGTTTCAAAAAATAAAGCAAAAACAAGCACAAAATACAAAGTATTTTTAGTTTGACGTGTATGAATCTGTTAAAATTAGAAGACAAGTACAACCTAGGTTGTGTTGGACAGTATTTACTGAGTTCTCAATTGGATTTCTCTAGCTACGCATATTCAAGGTGGATGACTAGTGGTTTGACCCCACTGGCTCCCCTCCATGACACTCACTTATATGGGGAAGCCAAGCTATTGTACCCATGAAACTCCCATGGCATACATTTTATCTCTACACATGAACCATAAGAATATGAGACAGATTCATAGGTCCGACTTACTGCACCAGTAAATAGATAGGATTTTGGAAAAACTACAACAAGGTTTTTAGTAAGGGCATTCCATTAGTGGGGCACCATCCAGTATGGCAAGAGACCATTTTTTCCCTTCTCGTTGGAACAGTGAGCGTGATTTTTGAGGTTTCCCCCAAAAATCCACTTTTATATACCGGTTGGAAGTCGCTGGCGAGAAACGTGTTACCAGTCTAAGTCATCTTGGGTGAGCAATTTTTCCCACCAAGATAGGCCCAAGTTCTAGAGTCAATAACTATTTCTCTTACACCTGGGATCACATGAATGCGCAACGGGAGATGATACTTCAATATACCAAATCATAAGAGTTATTACAAAATGTGCTTTCACACCAGACAGAGAAAACACTAGTTGATTTTAAGCCAAATGACAATTATCTAGCTACCAAACACAAAAGTTAATTTTAAATATTTAAGGTCTTCACAACAGGTCCTGCATGTAATTGATTAGTAGTTTATTAGCTGTCTTCATCATTCATCCTATAGAAAAGAAGGGAATTTGGTTTTCAAAGTCTTATATGCTTCGTCCTGCAAAAATAGTGTTATCCTCCTAAAACATAGCTATAAACAAAAGATTAGCGAAAAGTAAAACAAAAACAAAAATTATCAAAACACGAAAACACAAAAGTTAAAAAAAATTGAAACTAGTACCAGCCAGATGCATCATTTCAATTCACAGATGCGTCATGATGTTGACAGTCAGATGCATTGTGGGAGGTCTTGGATGTGGCTCATGTTGTCAAATGCGTCGCAGTATTTTTTAGATGTGGTTCACGAAATCAGATGCGGTTTGTTGTACGTTACATGTAAAACAAAAAATGAAAAAGCGAAATGGAGTCATGAAGTTTGAAGCGTGCTTCACGTCGGGTTCACCAAATGTGACATAGATAAAATGAATGTTGCACAGTAAGATGATTAAATCTAATCTAAACATGCATAAATATAAATCAAACAACAAAGAATGAATCAAATTAATTATACAGTAAATAAAGTAATAATATGAAATAGTCTCACCAAATATCAATCCATTTCCTCGAATTATCTTGATTGTCCTTCTCCATTTTGTCGTGTCGGTATTCTTGCCCTCAGATTTTTTGTATGTATGCAAGCATAGCCTTGATGTATGTCTAAGAAAAATATCAAAGATTAATTTCTTCCAAAAAGTGTATTGATTTCGGGAGTAGGAATACTAGCAAAGATCAACCAATTCATAGAAATTTGGTTTTTGAACAATCGACTCAGATTCAAAAGAGAGATCAATGATCGAGATTGATGAATGTCATGCGATGTGAGTTATGTGTTAGTTAGAACATGAGTTGGGAAATTCTGCAGGATAAAGATTAAATTAAATAATAATTTAATCTGGTGTTAAGACTGTTCAAAAATATTTAAGAACAAGAGATCAAGATTAAATAAATGATTTAGCCTTTAGTTGAAAGTCTTCGAAAATAGAAGAATTAGACTTTGAATGAAAAGGGTAGATTTAGAACTTGGAGAATGATCTGTTCGAATGCACACATGAATTAATTAATTAAATAAAGATATTTAATTAATAAATATGTTCATGCATATGAGTTAGAACTACTTAATTGACTGGTTGTGACAGAGAGTCCTTTTCGCAGAGCCAATCAGATATCGAATCCAGAGATAACTGAAGGATTTAAATAGATCTTGAGTTAGATGGTGAGTGAATAATTAGTTAACTGGATGATAGAAGAATGTGACATAAAGAATTAATTTTGAATTAAATATTAATTTAATTCAACATTCAAAATTGAAATGATTTAATTAAATAAATAATAATTTATTTAATTGACTGAAAAGGTTAATTGAATAATTAAATAATTTGAAAAGAATATTTAATTATAGTTGAAATATGATAAGAGGTAAATTAAATAATAAATTATTTAATTTCGAAAAGGAATTAATTAATTAATGACATAATTAAATAAATAAGATTTATTTAATTAATCAAGATTGAATACATGTCATAATGAATTAATTAAATAATTAAAAGGTTATTTAATTAATAGAAGAAATATGTGTTTAGAAAATAATTGAATAATTAACATTATTTAATCATGATCATGGACATTAGAAAATTATGTTGAAAGTGGTACTTGCAGGCCTATACCAATTATCAGTGTCTAGAGTATGTGTGAATCTGGTTTCTTGTTGTCTTCTACTTTTTGTGTTAATGGTGACTTCAGGTGGTCAACATGAACGTACAATTTTGATGTTGTGATGTGGTGCCTTTTGGAAGGCTAGTGGGTTTCCCAACAAAATTTTTTTAATATTTTTCTCTCCCCTGTGTTGCAAATGATGATTTACAATTGATTGGGGAATATTTTGAAGATTGGTGAAATTAAAGTGAAATTTGAGTAAATGAAACTATAATTTAGTCTGATGCTTGTTGCCCCCTTAATCTATAAAAGGGATTTCAAGGCTAATTACAGATGTTGGATTTTGAATTCATATATAGTTCAAGTAGAATCTCGACATAGGAAGGAGCATACTATGGAAATATAAGTATGAATAGAACAATACATTGTCTTGGGGATAAGTCTTATATGTGATAGTCTTAAAATTAGTTTTATAAAAATTATTGATATTGAAATAAATCTTAGTTCTGATACATATACTCTCCTATATACCTTTTTGCAAATTTATCTTCAGTTGTTTGACTAGATGTATGACTCTTTTTCTTGCTTTAGCTCAAAGAGTGGATTAAATGCTAAAAGAAGGTTGTATATTTGTGGGAAATTGAATAGGATTTGGTAAGAAGTTATGTTTCAAATATTTTGAATTTTCATATTACAAAGTACTAGGGAAACATTCCACCAATATTTGAATCAGTAGCTTGTATATTACGGGTTGTTATATATGTGACTCCATCTTCCCAATTGATGAAGCACTGGTCTATGTGCTAAGTAAATATTATGAGTGAATGGTTATGGGTATGCTTGGATATTGATTTGAAATGAGAACCAAATTATTGAAACTTTCAATTACAATATATGCACCTAAATTCATACCTATTTCCTAGCAATAGATGTTAATTTGTTCAAAGACTAGCCAAGTCTTTAATGAATTAAATTTATCTGCATTCTATAGGAATTAATCTATGTATAGAAGTGTTCTTGATAAATTTGATATCAAAATGAACACGAGTAGGAACACCCTCCTAGGTCCCACAAAGCCTGAAGAGTAGGAGTAAGGGCTTGTAAATCCTTACTCATATTTTGGCCACCAACTTTGAATGTTCTTGAATATAAATGGTTGGCTACCCTTTTAGAGAAATTCAGATTTTAGGTGGTTCCCCATATAAAAAAAAAACAATAGAGTGTAAGTGTTAAAGTGGATGAAGAACCACCTATAAGTTTAGTACTAATAGAAGGATATGAATTTGATGAATCCCATTGCAGTGAGGAAGGAAAGGCTGAAGAAAAAGGAAAAGAGTTGAAAATTGAAGAGGAAGAAGCTCCAAAAAAGAATCCTAAGACTCGTAGGTATGTACTAAAGAATCATTCTGAAGATTAGATCATTGGAGATAAGAGAAAATTTGTGATGACAAGAAGAAAAGCTTCTATGATAGAAAAACAAATAATTTTTTATTCTTTCTAAGATGGAACCAAAAATAATTATTGGGGCATGTAAAGATGAGAATTGGATCAAAGCAATGAAGGAAGAGTTAGAATAGAGAGAGAATAATTTAAGTTGGGAATCGGTCCCAATACTAACTATCAATTATGTGATTGGTAATAAGTTGGTATTCCAGAATAAGCTAAATGAATATGGAAAACTGGTCAGGAACAAGACTAGACTTGTGTGTAAGGGTTACTCATAGGTTGAAGGTATAGATTTTGAGGAAATTTTACTTCGGTTGCAAGAATGGAGGCTATCAAGATGTTTTTAGCTTTTGCAAGACATAAATATTTCAAATTTTATCAAATGAATGTGAATTCTACATTCTTGAATGGTGAATTAGAAGAAGAGGTACACATTGAGCAACCAAAAGGTTTTCAATTTTCAAAAGATGCAAACATGGTTTGTAGATTGAAGAAATCACTATATAGACTGAAGAAAGGTCTTAGAGCTTGGTATGCAAGGTTAGATAAATACTTGTTGTAGAAAGAATTCAAAAAAGGTATCACATATAGCAGTATGTATTTCAAAGTTTAAGGAGAACAAATATTAATTGTGATGGTATATGTTGATGACATAATCTTCAGAGGAAATGAATTCATGTCTAAAAGGTTTGCAGAGGAAATGCAGAAAGAATTTAAAATTTCAATGTGTGGGGAGATGAATTTCTTCCTTGGTTTACAAATCAATCAATCAAAGAAAGGTATATTCATATCATAATCTAAGTATATTAAGGAATTTTTTATTTTTTTTGGAATGGATGACTCTAAGTTAGTATGTACTCCTATGGTTACTAGTTGTAAGTTGATCAAGAATGATAAATCTCCAATGAAAGACTAGAGAAAGTATAGATAAATGATTGGTGGACTATTATATCGTACTAATACTAGACTAGATATCATGCATTCAGTTTATCTTGTGGATATATTTCAAGAAAATCCCAAAGAATCTCATGTTGCAGCAATGAAGATGATATTTAGATATTTGAAGGGCACTCTAGATTATGTTTTATAGTTTCCTAAGGATAGTGACTTCTCTTTGAGTGCATATAGAGATGCAAATTGGGTTGGATGTGTAGATGATAGATAAATTACAAGTGGTGGTGTTTTCTTTCTTGGAAGTAGGTTGGTTTCATGGCTAAAAATAAGATTCAATGTCATTATCTACTGCAAAAGAAAAGTACATTGAAGAAGCATCATGTTGTACAAATGTATTATGGATGAAGTAAACATTGAAAGATATCAGAGTTTCATTTGATAAACCTATCTCTATCATGTGTGACAATACAAGTGCAATCAATATTTCAAAGAATCTGGTAATGCATTCAAGAAAAAAACATATCTCAATCCAATATCACTTCTTGAGAGAGAAAGTTACAAAGAATGAGGTAAAATTGGAGTATGTGCCTACTAGGAACTAGGTTGTAGATATTTTCACAAAGGCTCTTCCAAAAGAGACTTTTGAGTATCTCCAGGAGAAGTTAGGGGTTATTGCCCCTCCTTTAAATTAGATGCATAAGTGTGTGCATCTGTATGGAAATAATTTCAAGATATATTATTTTTCCTAGACGTATGTCGAAGGCTACCTCTCAAGGGGAGTAGGTAATAATGGTCGCTATATAGTGCAAAAAAATGCAGAAAAGTGAGTGTAGTTGTTTGTTGTTGTTGCAAGTGGTGTATAAAAATAAGGTGTAGGTCTTTCCCTTTGAATTTTGTCAAAGAGTAGAGATAAAGAGCTAGATGATTTTATGGCCCTTTTCCATTGATGTTGATGGAACCCCTAAAAATGCATTGTGTTCCATCTCAAAATTCTTCAGAATTTGGTTACTGTCATGTCTCTGGGCCTAGGGTTTCATCCACTATTATGCCTTAGGGTTTTTATTACTAAAACCCTTCTAAAAAACCATTATGTTTGTCATCATTTGCAATTTTATATTTTTTCATTAACTTGTTGCACCCGTACCCGTTCATGACAAAATTAAACAGCCCGAGTCATTAAAACCCATGAATTGATCATCCCCTTTTGGTTAGGGTCTCTCATAGCCATAGTTCTTTTCCCCATGCATAGGTTCAAGAAAATGTTTATTTTATAACGTTGATGTTCAGCCTTGTTTGGCCTTTACATCCTTTACAAAATAGGTTATTAATTTGTTGAGACCTTATTATTCATTTTCCTAGGAAGTACCTTTGTTAAAAATAACTTGGACCATGTGCCTATTTCTAGTCACTTGTATCATCACTCATCATCAAAGTTATTTTATCACTGAGTTCTTTTCTACAATGAGTAATTTGGTCCCTAAGTTCCATTATAACAATGAGCAATGGATATCATCTTTTCTGTGTATCACATCATCACAGAAGTATTTCAAGGCTTTTCTCAGTTTCTATAATGAGCGATGGGAATAAATTTAAGGGAGTGATGTGATCTAGCCACGTGTCTAAATTAGGTTTTGTCTTTAGGTCTGCTCATTGCTGAAAGCACCCTCAGCTCCATGTCAATTACATCAATGTGTGATAGCCTATGAAAATATTATGACATCACTGTAAAATCCTCTTCACCGAAATACCAATGTAGTCTTGTCAGATTTCCGTGATAAGTGATAAGGGATATACTAAGAAATATTCCCTTCAATGGGGTGTTGTTACTCATCATCGGAGTTTGGAGATGGTGTGAGGGAGTTACTGCAATAATATATGGAGTGTAAAAGATATGGTGAATATGTGGATGATTGCATGGTAGCTTTCCAAAATACCATTGCTATTTCCAAGTATGGATGAAAAGGCAAGTGGTGATGCTTGAGGAGCATCATTGATTATGTTTTAAATCAAAATGATCGACGACTAAGATTCAAAGTTGAGTAGTTGGTTGCCAACTCACTCGCACGTGCCTTCTTTGATCATTAATGGCTACACACTCTAATTTCTCTACTTAACAAGGATTGTCTATTGTTTTATTTCACCATTTGCAATCATTGAGAGCTGAGGAATTGCTTTGGAGCCGAAGAAGAAGCATGTGGGTTTCAAGCAAGAAATTGCAAAACTATGGAGGTTGTTTTCCCTGGGTAAGTGGGTATTCATACCTACTCTATTTCAATTATGGATGAGTTATATTATGAGCTCTAAATTCTTGGGGTGGTGAGGGTATAATTTCCTACAATTTCTACTTGGACTGGTTAGCACGTCTGAGGGTTCTTTTCTACAATTTCAATTTCAGAGCACAAACCGGTGAGTTTTTCTACAAGTGTGTGTTGGCTAGTTCTTGTTTTGTTTCTTGTAAGAATGAGTAAGCCTAGTGAGTTTGTCCAACCAGTTAGGAGGTTTGTTGAACTTCAAGATGATGTACCTAAAATTTAACAAGGCACACCAAGAGATCCTGCAATGCCAAAAGAGAAGAGGAGAACTCGTAAGAATTATAAGAAGGGTGGTGTCAAGAGTAATTACAGCCTGAGGAGTAGTGTTGTTGCTCGTAACCAGGGTGAATTTGGTGAGAAATTGGTTGATTCTTGGGGGAAGAAGAAGAATAAGTACCACAAGGCTTATGATTCTTATATGTGGAGGCACAACTCTACCATGGAGGATTCAGCTAATCCTTTGAGAGATGAAGCGGATACTAACCTAGAGTATGCCCAGTACCTAGTCACTCTAGCGGTTCAAGAGGATTTTGATGATGGAGAGGTAGTGTCTTATCTAATTTCAACAAGAAAATGAAGAGGATGTGCTTACTCTGATTCTGAAGAATATAGTAGCACCCCAACTCTATTTTTGTTTTTGATGAAATTGTTGCCACAATGGTAGGTTCGTCTTCTTCAACAAGAGTATAAGTTTTTTTTCTTGGGTGTTGATCTGGAAAAATTCCCTGATTGGCATGGATGAGATATTTTGGTACTATTTTGATGATGAATGTGCCTTTTGGAAGGTTGGTTGGTCTTCTTCAATGGAAGATATGGGTTATTTATCTTTTTGTGTTTTTCCCCCACTTATGGGCGTGCAAATATAACTTTATGGGGAATATCTAAAATTGAAATGAAATGTGTGTCAAATGTAAATGAGTCTCAATTGATCAAGGTTGGAAAATTAAGCTCATGAAGGAGAAAAATTGTAAACTCATGTACAGATGAATATATCAGTATGAATTCTATGGTATAAGCTAATTTTTAATGAAACTTAATAGTACACAAATGAAAATGAAAGTTCAAAAGAACATTCTCTCCTATGTATTTTTCCTTCCAAATTATAAATGAAATGATTAAGTATCTTTTTATTTATCTTCAATCGTTTTGGTTGAATTAGTGATTTTATTTTTGCTTCGATTCAAGGAATTGATTAAATGCTTAAACAAGATCATAGGTTTGTGAGGGAAAATTCTAGGATTGCTAAGTAGTTTTGTTTTTGACACAATGAGCTGGATTTTGTAATGTAATATGTCAATAGTCCCTAAATATTGAGTCAAAATTGCTAGTGTATTACTGATTATTACAAATGTGACTTTGTTACCCAAAGATAGAAGTGTTGGTCTATTTCTTTGGTCATCTTGAATGTAAATGGGTCAGCTCTACACCGAACCATGGGCATAAAATGAGAATTAAAATAATCTAAACACCTCTAATTACAATGTATTAGTATGAAATATCACTTATTCCTTGCTTTAGGTAGCAATTTGTTTAAGGGTCCACCAAATCCTTGAGGGATTTTATCTATTTGTAGATGATAGGAATACATCTATTTTTTCTAATGTTCAGGATAAATTGACAAGGGAATATTATTTGAACATTATTAGGATTACCCTGTCGGGTTTCATAGAGCTTGAAGAGTAGAAGTAAGGGCCTAGTAATCCTTGTTTGTTAGTCAATCCTTACCTTTTCTTTTGATTAAATTGTGGAAAATTCATAGGCATTTGGTGAGATCAAGTTTGGTTCTAAGAAAATAACCAACAGATGTCAAAGCTGGAGAGAAAGTTAAAGTGGTTGAAAAACCATAGTGCAAAAGTGAATATGGTCTGAGGACTATAGGGGGAGAGAGTATGGAAAATTATTATCTAAGAGCAAAGGAGGAGACTGATCTAGAAGGAAAGTGTTGTAGGAGAAGATTGTGAAGAGAGAGGATGAAGAGTAAAGAGTTGTCCCAATCAGGGGTAGTGTTGCTTATTGCACTCTTGTTGTTGGTTGCTTTTTTTGTTGGTGGTTTTTTAAAAAATTAGGTGTTGCCATCAATGACAAAGGGGGAGATTGTTGGAAGTTTGGAGATATTGGAAGCTTGAGTTTTTTGTGAATTTCTTGGGTTTTGTCATTGATGTCAACCTCTTGTATGAATAAATTGTTAGAATGTTGTTGTTATTGATGATGTTAACCCATAGCATTGGATTTTTTGGAAGTTTGGAGTTGTTTTTGTTAACATCAACACAATTTTTTTGGTGTTTCCATTGATGTCTTACTTTAGTATAGTTGTAGAGGTTGTTAGTTTGAATTGTGTTTGGGAGATTGTTGTAGTTGGGAAGCATTACATGTTGTAGATTTATTTTAGATATGTTATTAATGTTGTTGATGAAGTTAGTTCACTTTGTTTCCAAGTGATTTTGAGAATAAATAAATAAAATACAGTTTAATGTGATAAAGTGGTGTTCAGTGTCTTACTCCACATTTATTTGTACTTGAAGATATACCCATGTACTTTGGATGTGATGATCAAATATATTTAGAGGTTTCATATCCAAAGTTTTAGGTTCTCGATCATTATAAAGTAGAAGATGTGTTTGATAGTATGTTTGTCTAGTAAAATAGGGTGTCTAGGAGAAATGAGATTGCTTTGCATTTCTCTATAATGAAGGTTCTGGTGTTGTTAATCTAGGAACATGCTTATATTGATTATATCTACCTTCTCTTGAATTTTCAAGTTTTGTGGTGCTTTATAAAGTTGTCTAGTGTGTTGGATGTACGTGCCAGTGTGTTTGGTTGTACAGAATGAAGGTGTTCTTGAGTTTCAGGTGATTGCAATAGTTGTGCAAAATATTTTGATGATGTCAGAATATTATGAGATATTTTATGGATGTTTTGGAGTGTTGTTGTGTGTTTCACAAGATATTTCCAAACCTTGAGAGGTGTGTTTAGTGTCACTTTTTAGTGTTAGTGCAAGTTTGGCAGACCTAACATGCTCGCGTTAATTATAGAGGATAATTGTTGTTTGAGTAAGTGTTGAGAAGCATGTTGGTGTAGATTTGGGTCCCAATTAAGTAGTGGAGTTTTTTTTCCTCACTTCTTTATATTGTGGAATTTTTTGGTGCCAAACTATTTTATGTTACATGGTTAAGGTGTATACGTTTCCTTAAGGCCAACCTAATTGATATTATTTTAGGTAGTGGAGGGTATAAATGCAAGGATATTTTTTGTGTAAAAAAGAGAGTATAGTGTGTGATACAAAATATATGAATGTGATAAAGTGATATGATCTAAGTGCAAGTATTAATTCCTATGACTTCCTAATCTAGTGAGAAAAAATGTGTCTACTTTTTAGTCCGATTAATGAGTTGTTTGTGTTTTAGTGGAATTGTACCTTCAGCATATGAGAGATGCATTGTTAGTAATTCAAATTGGTAGTGAGACACCCCTTCTTCTATTCTTATGTCTTTTGGATAGTGATTCCTTTGGTAGTGAGCCACCGATAGTGAGCCTTTCTTTATCTTTTTGGGCAATGAGCCCTTGGCAGTGAGCCTTATTGTATTTGGTGTTGAAATTCATATATTAGTGAGCTAATCCTCACCATGGTTTTTCCCTTCTTAGGTTTTCCATGTAAATCTAGTGTTCTTATATGTTTGATGTGTTTTCATTACTTCTTTACATGTTTACATTCAATTAATGCATGTTAAGGGTTTAATTGTGGATAAAGGTTTAAGGGCTAATGCAAATCTAAATGTTAATGAGGGTTTTTGATGTTTTAAAAGTGTGAAATTGATTCACCCACCCTATTAGTTGTCTTGTGCATATAACATCATGTATGAAAGATGGGTGCAATGCAATTCTATGGATAATCTACCTTTTTATCTCTTTTCTCATTATATGCAATGATTATGCAGGATGTATGCTATGAGATATATGATGACGATTGTGGATACAAGATGGATGCATTTATATACTATATTTGGTGTATTTCATGTTACTAGGTTGGAAATTTTAGCATGGATAGAAGTAGAATAACGAGATGGATATTTATTAGCCTATTTTATTGATATTTATTCAAAACTCCAACAAATCTATGAGTATTCAAGATTTTATTAGATATGTGATAGAATAGATGATATTGCTTTGCTTCCTAGATTAGGTTCAATTCATCAAAGCACTCCTTAGTTTTTATATAGAAAATAGACACGATGCACCAAGGTATTGAAAACTAGGATGATGTTGTATCTAATTGATGGAACTTGACTCTGTAAAAAGATAGAAGTATCCTTGTTCATATTTGATATACAAAAACCTTGTTTGATCATGTGAAATAATGAAGCCATCAATGTAAGGAGACTAATACAAAAAAGGTATGAAGAACCTGATATTTCCTAGCCATTTTTTTACTTGAGATTATCCCTGCACATGTAAGACAAGTATTCACCAAGGTTGTATTACAAGAATATCCAATAATCACAACAAATATGTAACAACTTTGGTGTTCTACTTAGTAAAATTTTCAATGTTTTCACCTCAAGTGAATAAACCATGTCATAACATAGTGATAATTTTTTTTCCAAAAGTAAATTACATGCATAATTGAAATAACACTATTTCAAAACTTCAATTGCATTTCATTCTAATTTCACAAATCTTCCAAAACATAGATGGCATATTGAATGAATTCAAGTTAATCAAACATGATTACATCCTTCCATATAAATGGGTACAAGATAGATACATAGCTCCTGTGAGCTTCATCTGGAAATAGATATACAAATTGGTCCTGATGTCATTGCATTAGTGCATACATTCTAAAATTCCTTGCTCGTGGTTGCAAATACTCCAGTTGTCCTCGATACTAGCACAAACATCCCCAAACCTTGGTTGTCAATTGATGAGGAGAAGCATCACTAAAGCACTTTTCCACCAACCTCAAACTTGAATGTTCTCCCCCACACATCTACCTCATAGGTAAGATGGCCCTACCCTTCAATGAAGAGATTGGTTGGGAAACCTCATAACAAATGCCTATCTGAGCTTAGTTTTGTGTCCCAAAAACTAGAACTTAATCATACATTAGCTACACCTACAAGTATGAAAATCCCAAACTAGAATACAATTAAGGAACAAAATGAAATGATAGTGTAAACAATGTCATCTTACACTACTTTGGCCAAAGTATTCTCACTCAGTACTTTGAGTGATAGCCCTCACATTCACATACACTACTATGGCTCAGCTTGGATTATGACCATTCATATACTATACCTAGGTAATTTTCTCCAATGGGTAATCTTTAACCCTAGAAATAAACTACTCCCCTTTTTTCCCAAAAGTCTATGGTACCTCTACCAATCAAGCCTAAGCATAAGTTACCCCCTCACTGGAAATTCTTATCCTAGCTATAGAATATTAACTTATCTCTACATAATCAAGTTGTTTACTTCAAAAGACAATCTAGTCCCAAGTATAAATTTATATTATAGAGTATAGCTACATAAGCCTCATTGTAATCATATATTAAATAACTAAATCCATTCAATGTATTATCACATAATAAGTGGTACTTATTAAGGGTATAACCACATCAATGAATGACCTCAATCGAAGAATAATCACATCATTAGTAGATTCCATTCAAGAGTGTATTTTCCTTAATTAAAAGGGATGATTCAAGAGTCTACTCTTGTCAATACTATAAATTCATGTATTAAGAGTGTAAAGAAACTAATCAAGTAGCAACTCTAATCATTAGGTAATTCCCACCTACGTCTCCATACTTACAGTATCTCATAAGCTCAAGTGATTTACTTAATCACACAGGTGATTCTCAACCTCAATATACCCTAATCTTAGGATAAATTCATCAACCAATTACTTTTTGGATTATATAGGTTTACTTTAACCCTATATATTCCAATCAAGACCAAATGTACAACCCAACCTAGTAAGTTATTCCCAACCTCTAGGTATCAATGAGTATTCAAGTACTTATCCCGGGAGTAACCCACTAGCTATATAGTATATTCAAATAATTTAGGTATGAGTATACCTTAAGCTACCATTTTTAAATCATATCTACTATAATAATAATACTTATGACAAACAATTCCTCCTATTATGGAGTATTTACAAATACTTCACAAAACAGTATAAACAACTTCTACTTTCTTTCAAAGAAAATACATTTTTTCCCTAAATGCAAGTATTCACAATATACTAAATAAAGTAATCATGAAACAATCTTTCAAAAGCTAAGTCAAATAAAGGAAGATTATCCTCATGCCTGTAATACGATATTCAATTGACTGGTTGCAACTCAACTTTCCCAGAACAACTAGCTTAGCTTTGATATCTCAAACAAAGCCACACTAACCTCTATCTCACAAGTTGATAATATACTTCTCTCAATATGATAAAATAACCTCACTAATACTCAAATCTCTCTCTCAATATACAATAGAATAAAGCAGATAAGAAATGCAAATAAAATGAAAAATATTTCTTAAGGAATACATCCCAAATTAGAGCTCAATCTTATTATTTATACAAAAAATTGGAAACCACTCAACCTACATAAAAGGCATGAGTATTGAAAAATTCTCCATGCATTACAACTCACTCAACTTAGCTAAAAGGTGGTGCACAAATAAGAGCATACTCAACTAAATAAAGCTACAATTTGACCTCATTAGTTGACAGTAGCATAAGACATTTTCAAATAAGCACATGATGAAAATGGTGTAATTAAAATTCCTTCACAATGAACATCTACAACAAATAGGATTCATAAGGTGGTGCCAAAGAAATCATAAACCACCTACAGAGTTGGCACGGTTTTACACTTGTTGAATTAGTCAATATCAAATGTACAATACTTATCTCATATTGACTTAGTCTAGCATGAGTCGATACATCTCATTAATCAGTTTGACCAATTCATCAACCTTTTGTTCATAACCTCGCATGATTTTATTCATTGTTGATAATTAATCATGACAAGGTGGTTTAAAAGTTTACTAAGTCAAATGATATCTCCACTTAAGTCATTGACCAAGTCTCTATTCTCACATTGACTTAATGGTTGTGAGTTTCTTTGCAGAATACTCGTTATTTTATGTGTGGACAACATGAGTAATATTCGACCTCTACAATATAGTCACAAGTATAATATACTTAGCCTTTGTTTAAGTTAACAAATCAGCCTATAATCATTGCTAATGATAATCGACATCAAAGCATATAATCAATTTTAAACAAATAACATATATTTACATATACATATATATATGTATATCGACACACACACACACATATATGTCTGTGTATATGTATATGTATATGTTAATATATATTCATATATATCATATAACAATAAAGTATGTATTCACTTGATATACAAATGAATACAAACAAGATAACAATCACATAATAATAACAATATATCAATTTTGTGTGTATATATATGCCTCTATGTACATGTATATGTATGTATACATATATCGATACATTTGTATGGCCATGTTCATTTTCCATCATACACGTATATCGATACATATATATAAATATGGATATATGCATATACTTTATATATATACACATTTGATTCACACACCAAAGTCATACACAATTAATATTGTATTGATAACCACCTACATGCGATATTATACGTATACATATACATGTCGTTAGGTCCATTTGATAGTTTCATGTTCATAAGAAACTTGTCCATAAGTGTGCATAGGTATGTCTGCCTATGTGCCCTCATGTACGCATTCCTTCATGCATATGCTCTATCACCGACATGGATGTGTGTACTTATACATATTCCACATATTTCCTACTTGATGGAACTCCTACAAAAATTTTGTTCCATTTCCAAAATCTTGATGAGTTTAAGGAGTTGTGGGTTTTTGTATCCTGCTATTGTATAAGGGGTTTTATGTTTACCTAAGTCTCATTTGAAAAATCCTTGGAGTATATATCTTCACCTCGGTTTTATTTTTCAGTTGAATCCTTGTGTCGGTCATCAATCCTTTAAGTCATGACTCTTGACATCGAAACCCATTGAGTAACCAGCCCTCTGGTCTTGTTTTACTAGTTGATCTTGTTGGATCTTTTTTTTTGAGTTTTCCTAAGTCGGGCTAAATATTTCCCACTAAAAAATCTTAAGTCTTTTATGTCGTAGGTATGGCTTCGAACAAGAAATGCAAGAGGGAGTGCATATTGCATCTATAGTAAGAGCAACAAATTAATCAGGACAAATATTGAGTAAATTTGATCTTAGAGGGATCAATGAAAGTGATGATATGTGGGTTGAGGCATGTACCAAATTCTTGGATGATGACTCATTTGTAAAGACTCAAGATTTTATGGAATTTTCATACAAGGCTAAAAAATATGAGTATGTAAAAAGTCTGGCTATAGAAAGGAGCCTTCATCCAGAACTGCCTGATGCTATCATTCAGAAAAAGGTGTTAAATGAAATGAGATCCGAATTCCAAAACATGACTGCAAAGGAGGGTTGGGAATTGGTGAGAACTAGTGGCATCTTGTTATTGCCTGAATGGTATTTATCTTCAGCTATAGCTTTTGACACAATAAAGAAATGTGACAAACCTCTCTATGATACAAAAGTAGAAGCTGCACTTGCACTATAGGGGTCTTCTTTTAATGAGGAGTGGGAAGCCTTGGATATATGGTATTTACCCCCAATCACAAGAAATCTAAACATTGTTGAGCCTGCACCTAACTACAATGGAGGCCTAATAATAAAATGAGTATTAGAAACATCGGCCTTAGAAGTTACAAATATGTTAGTTCATGTTGCACAGTTCACAAGGGAAATCGTGGAGTCTGTGACTGTTGAAAAGGATAAACTCATAACATAATTTAATAATTTTTTGGTTAAATATAGATATCTTGAGAGAGATAATATAAAATTACATACAAAGGTAGCATTATTAGAGGATGTGTTTCAAAGGTTACTGGTGCAGGAGCACCCCAAAGTGCATCTAGGAGAGTTAACTAGAAAGTCATTAATTGACAATTTGTTTTGGATCAAAGTAGCAAATTCCTTCCATTCCTTGAATTTGTGCCTTAGAGGCATTTGAGAACTTGTTTTATGTTCATAAAGGTCATGTTGACCATTTGCTAGATTGGGGTTTGGCTACAAATATTATTGATGACCTTGTAGACCTCCCGAGGTGATAGTTTTCTTTCAAATTTTGAAAATAAGGCCTATGGAAAGCCACAAGTGGCCATGGAACAGTTAGGCTCAAGCTTAACTGAATTGGAGAGCCTATTTATAGTGTGCTTCGACCTGTGAGAAGGGTTGGAAGCTTTTGTAAAAGTGAAGGTTCATGAATACTAGTGTGGACAATGAGAAGAATATGTAAAAATTTTATGTTTGCTTTGAGTTTGTGTGATCAGGAGTGATCATGGCTCTATAGTTTATTGTAGTTGTAGTATAGAAATTTTCTAAGCTTTGTGTGGTGATATTTAGTTTGTGTGTTCATTTTGCAGGTGTTGTTTTTGAAGTTAATTTGGTTCTTTTAGTTTACTATTTTGACTAGTAGACTATAGTTGATGGAGTCTTAGTTACATTCCCACTATACCTTGTGTATGGGCCCTTGGGAACTGTGACCAAGCTCCATGTCTATATATAGAGTAGGGTTAGGAGTGGTCAGGAGTCATGGAAACATGAAGAAAGTCTTCTCCTAGGTGAGCTTGACAGTGCCCGGCTAGGAAAGACAGTAAGTGCAAAGCACTATTAAGTGCAGTGGTGTTCGTTCAAAGCAAGTTTCCTATTGAAGAGGGATGGTGTGATGATTATCAAGTTGTGGGAACATTGAGGAGACTCCATCAGTTCATTTGGTGAGAGGAAACCTTAACAATCTACAAGAAGACAGGGAAAAGACCCAAAATGACCTAGGTTTTTGCACATTTCCAGTTTGAGGAACTGTACGGATAGTGAAGACCTAAGGTTCCAGAAATCTTTGAGAAGAGGGCATAGGTATCAAGAACCTAAAAGAAAGAATGGGTGCTCTTTGGAGAACTTAGAAACACAAGCCTATTTTCTCAGAGTTGGAGGCCTAATTGGGGGCTCTTGGGCTAGTAGCCTTTTTAACCCTAGATGAGGGTTTGGTGAAAGCGATGAATCGATGAAGCAAGGTGGAGGTTTTAGAACCAAGATGTGATGATATGAACCTGTTGGAAGCATTCCCACACCCCTACAAAGATCAAATTGAGTATGGAGTTTAGATTAGCCTTTAGGGAAGATTAAGGGCTAAGGAAGAGTTAGTGGCATTTCACCAAGATTGTCTTGGGAGATTGAGTGAGAGATGATAGTGGGGTTGGCCAGTAGAACCAGGGGTACCTATACATGAGGTAGGACCTAAAGGTTAAGGTGGTGGAGACACCTAGGAGATCTTGAAAACAAAGATCTAGAGCATGGAACAGTGATTGTTCCATCCAACCTAACCCTATTAGTTACATCCTGGAAAGCCCAAACAAAATGATGTTGACTCTCCCACAACTGCACAAGAGTACATATCCCTAGAGTTAACTACTGATGTAAGTTCTTCATGGGAAATTGTGCCATATAATATGGGAAGTGTTCCCATTTCAATAGTATAACCTAGTGTATCAGAAGGTCCATAGGCGGAAGGGGATATCAATAGGGAAGAATTTCTTAGGCAATTAAATGAATATAAAGAAAAATGTAAAAGTTATGATGAACACACTTTTAAGAGCAATATGAGGATTTTCACAACAATACTAGAACATCTGAATCGAAGAGTGAATAAAAAATTGAATAGTATTCGCTATAGTTATCCATCCATGGTTGATTCCATCAGAATGTTTGATATTGACAAAGAAAGAGCTATTCCACTCATGGAGGTATAGATCCCTAGGAAGCAATAATTGATATTGATAGGAATTGGGGTTAAGAAATATTTCAATCCACTTGAAAGGTTTAATCCTACTGCAATTCTAGTAAATGAGATTGAGGGATACAGAGGAAATATTGAAACATTGGAGAAAAAGATAAAGGAATTGGTAAAATACTTCCATGAATCTCATCGTGGCCTTCTTCCATCCATTTTAAGCAATGATGGTAGCATTAAGACTCTATAGGAGTGGAAAAATGAAGCAAATAAAGTTATTTTAGATCAAGCTATGAATATTTGTCAAAAATTTGATATGGAGACATTAACAGTAAATATGGGTATTTTAGTTCATGTTGAGACTATCCTACTAGAATTTGATAAAGAAGCTAACCATATTATCACCAAGTATGCACCTTATAGACAAGGGTTTGATGAAGTAATGAAGTTTGACTGGCATACTGAAGAAGAATTCCTAGCATGGAAAGGAAAGTACTTGGAAGGAGTGGGAGGTCTATCATTAAGAGTGGTGGGCTAGTAATTTAAAAATTTGAAGTCTACAACCATGATGAATAATAGATAGATGGGAATGCACTACATAGCTTGTATTTAGTATAGATTAGGATTTTGTTAAAGTATGGATAAATATAGTGCATATTATTCAAAGTTGAATTGATGACAAGGCTATAGACGTGGTTTTTCCTTTTATGTTTTCTTAATGCTTTTTCTTCCTTTCAATTTGTGTGTGTGGGCACAAGTTTTGAGGTAACTCTTTGGTTGTACCCATTTTGAAAATTGGACCTGATCTCCAACAATGAATGATGACTTCTTTCATTTTCTCACATGTCTCCCACCTCTTGGGAGTACATTATAACTAAATGTGAGAATATTTTTATGTAGCAATCCAATAGGGTTTTGACATGTGTATTTTTTGGCCTGAGGCTTGTTTTTCTCCTTCATTTCTATAAGAAGCAATTCAGGGCCAGAAAGTAGGGGTTTGTTGTTTACGCAATTAACACTGTGAATTGTAAGGAGAATACTAAGCATGTTTTAGAGTTTTTTGCTTTAATTTTTAGAGCTCATGGTTATGTATGTAATTTGGATAATAGTATAGAAAAATATATAGAGAGAAATACCAATTTCATGGCCATTGTCTCTCCTTGTGCTTGTTTTATGAGTTATGAATGAAATTAATCCAGGATGACTTTTATTTGTCTCTATTGTTCACTAGTATATGTTTGATTTCAATCCTTCTTGTTGATTCAATGAATTAATGTAAATTCTTGGATGGGATTACTAACTCATAAAAATCATGTGCTAGGATATTGATAAGTAATATTAGTTGTGAATGTAATGGGGGAATCTTGTAATGCAGTATCTCTTGAGACTATATGTTGCTATTGTTGAATTTTTATCTGGTTATATAGGTTGATTTTGACTCTATGCTTAGGATAAAGGCATTGGTTCATGCAAGGGACTCATGGTTCATTTTTTGTGTTGCATCAACTAGTCACTTTTAAATTACAAACTTTTACATATATACCATTATAGTTGTTTTATGTTGATGTCCCACCTTCTCATGCTCTAAGTATAAAACATTGATGAATAAACCACCAACTTATTTAATGTATTAGGATCTTGAGAAATTATATGAGAATTATTTTTTATTGACAATGTATTTGATTATAATTGTGTGAAATTCATGAGCATACATTGTGGGATAACCCTCCCGGGTTTTACAAAGCACAAAGTGTAGGAGTAGAATTTTTGCATCTTCCACTCGTTTGTTGGCCAATCCCTTTGGAGTATTGATTATTTGAAATGGTAAATTCCATAGGTATTTTTTGAGATCAGTTTGGTTCTTCAAAAATAACTAACAGAATGGTGACTCTACTAGGGATAGCTAAGTCCAAAGTCTCTAGTTCAGATTTGGTACAGTTAGAGTCAAGTGTTTTTTGCGATATTCTTCATTGTGTGAAGAATAATTGGTTTAAATTTTTTTGCATTAGTCACATCACTCTTAGTCTTATGCCTCAATTCTTGTATCATTATGTCACCTTATGTCAGGTTATGTTTAAATTTCTCTCTGAAGTTACAAGTGCAAAGTCAAAGTCCAATCACTTTATATTTTTCAGCATCCTAGCCCGGTGACTCTAAATTATCTAACACCAGTGTAAAGTTAAGTTCTCAAAAAGAAAGTAAGAAAATGGATTCTAAAATATTTGACATCATGAAGAAGACTCAAATTTATGCAAAGAAACATCCTGAGCAGAAGGCAAAATCTAAACCTACTAAAGAGAAACAACCCGCTTGGGTAAAGAAGAGCTCTAAATCAAGTAGGTTTGTTGACTCTCCTACTGAGGCATTTCCTACATTCAATGTTGAAATGAGTAATTCCAGTACCCATGATAAGGCACATGAATCTAAAGGGTCAAACATAGACCAAGGAAGTTTGCTTGTTGAGCATGTGCTTGATAGTGAACTAAATATTTCGAGGAGGATAGGTGGGAGTTTTGGGGAAAGAATAAGGAATTTTTTGAACCTTTGACCCCTAGAGTTGGTTCTATTTTTAATAAGAATAATTTTAAGCCAAGAGATGAATCTCCTAGTATAAAATTTGACCTTACTCTTGAGGAAGATCCTATTGACCAACCCTACTATATTCCCGCCCCAAGTGAGCCTGGAGATGTCCTAGAAAATGAGGAAGACATAAATAGAGACATTAAAGTTATAGAAGAAGAAGAACTAAGGATCCAAGAAGAAGAAGAGAATATATTGAGGGCGTTAAAGGAGAGGGAAGATATGATTAGAGCTAAGCAAATTCAGAGAGATGTTAAAAATAAAAAATTGGAGAAAATGAGAGAAGATGTAGCTAGGCATAAAACCTTTTTAATTTTACCTCTAAAGTGACCAATGACATTCATGAATTAACAATCCCAATGGGAACCTCTGCTAATAATACCTATACCACATCTATCTCAACTACTAAAGCCTCGGATCCTCATGTTACTGCTAAGAAGATGTCATTTGTAGATCATGGGAAGAGACCCATTGATCAACCTAAGAAAACTACCTTCAATACCAATACTAGTACCAATACCTCGTCTACTTAAATCCCTACACAACGGGCCAAAATCAATCCAACTCCATCTACTGCACCTCTAGACCCTAAGATATTGAGGTTACAATCAGAAAGTGAGAAGTTGTGAAAATATTTTAAAAAAACTAAGATGATATCTTCTAATGCAGATATGACTAGGAAGATTGCTTTTCTTCAAATGTCCACACCTATCCCAGAGTCTTCAAGCTTTGTACATACCAATAGTGAGTCACAAAAGAAAAAATTTGATGGGAATACTCTTAGTGGAGGTGGTGGTGGTGACCAAGGTGGTGGAGGTGGAGGAAAGGATAAAAATAGTAATTCTTATTATGAAGATGATGAGGGAAGCAAGAAAAGAAGTGGTGATGGTGAAAGTGGGAAGGGTAAATATAGCATCCAGTAGCTACATCTTCTCTCATAGATGACGAGAAAATATATATTCATAGGGATCAACATACTAGGAGACTACTCCAAGTAGATAGATGCCAACAATTGTGTTTCATCATAATACCTAGCTACACTAACCCATTCCCTACGGATTTCAGACCTGATTTAGTCAAATTCTCTAGTAATAATGCCTTGAGCAATGAAGACCATCTCAAATCATTTTCAAATTTTATGGATGATTTTTAGGTGGAGGCATAAGATGTCATGATGAATTTGTTCATGCAGACTCTCATTGAAGATGCTTGAGAATGGTATAAAGGTTTTCATGTTGAGAGCATTGTCTCTTGGGAGGAATTCAAGAGATTTTTTAGAGAGAAATATGGTGACAAGATTGATTCAAGCTTTCTATTGAATCAATTTAATAATATTGCTAAAGGTTCTAACGAATTTGTTATTGAGTTCAATACGAGGTTCGAAAAGGCTAGAAAGAGATTGCCTCCTCATTTACACTTGACTGATCATGTATGTATGGTAAACTACTACAATGTGTTTTATACAAAAATGAGTTATCACCTACTAGATAAGAACCCTCAGACATTTAAGGAAGCCTTCAAGATGGTAGAGCATATTCAAAATATTAGTAGAGAAACTGGTAAAGTTGGTAGAAGAGATGATCCAAAACTCTTCAGAGGTTCAAAAAAGGAAGATAAGAGTTTAGGTGCTAAAGGGGGAACTATTGAGGACAAGCTTGATAACTTTATGAAAACCGTAAATGATAAAATTGTGAAACAAGAAAAGGTTCATCCAAAGAATTATCAAAAAAATAAAAGACTTCCTCAATTACAAGATCACCCATATAATACCAATTGGTATAATGGAAATCATGTTCCCAATAATAAAATAAATGCCTAGAATAAAGTCTCTTTGGATCCTCTACAGAATAATTCAAGAAATTTTATTGAATATGCCCCTTGGTGCATGACTTTTCAAATTACACATTCTTCTCAGTAATGTGCAGTTGAACAGATGGTTGAAGTATATGAAGACATGCCTGAAGAATCTGATCAGAAAAATGAGGGGGATCTTAATGTACTCATGGCTATGGGGGATTTTGATGTAGCCAATAGTGAATGCTCTTCTGATGAAGACTCTTGTGAAGTGGATGTGGACAATCAAAGTAAAATTGCTAGTACATATCATCAACAAGTATTTTCTGATGAGGATGCTGACAATGAAGTTGAGGTTTACAATTTGGAAGCAATCAAAGAAGACGTTTCATTAAGAAGACCCTTAGAGCAGGATATTGCAAGATATACTGAAGCCTTGGCTGCCCAAGCTATAATTTCCTATCATTTGAGGAATAGAATAGTCAAAGGTGAGCAAGGTAGTCTTGTTGGTCTTTTCATCAAGGAGCAGAATGTCAAGAGAAAAGAACACAAGCCTGATGGAAAAGTGGAAGTAACCAAAACTAAAGAAGGTAGTGGAGATAAAATTTGGGCTAAGAGAGCAGAAATGCCAAAGGCTACTCAAGAATTCAAATCTCCAACTGCAAAGATAAAGAAACAAAAGAAAACTCCTGATGTCGTAAGGAAGGATGCTAAGCATAGGGCGAAGGCAATAGGAAATCAACAGAAGGAGATCAATAATGAATAAGGCATGCTCCCAATTGAATTACCCAAATATACTCATGTTGATATGTTTCAATTACTTATTCAAGTAAAATTATCTATGCCATTTCTTGAAATGATTAGAATAGATGAACATAAGCAAAAGGCAATGGCCCTTATCAATGGTGTTGCTATAGCCTATAATAATTTAGTGGAGCTCACTCCACCTAAATTGGGTGAAAAAGATAAGAAATACAAGGAGTTTGAGGAAGTTATTACTGAGATTCCCCATATCTTCCTAGGAAATTTTGTAACTACTTCTCCTAACAAGATAGATTCATTCTTCCTCACCTTAGTGGTTAGGAGAAATTTTATAAGAAAATGTATTATTGAATATGGAGCATCCAACAATATCATGCTAGCTAAAAGCATGGATGCACTAGGAATGAAAGTTGATAGCACTCATGGAAAGTGCTATGTTATGGATGCAAGAGAAGTCCCTATCATTGGTGTGATAAATGAACTTCCCTACAAACTAGCGGCTTGCCCTGACAAAGAATTCAAAATGAGTGTGGTAGTGGTGGATATTCCACCTAATTATGGAATGTTTCTATCTTGAAAATGGAGTACATCTATGGGAGGGAGTATGCAATGTGAAACATCTTATGCCACATTTCCCATTAATGATAAGGATGTTCAAGTGATGAGAGAACTGAGGGTGCCACATATGTTGGAGCATGCTCCTGAAGATGGCACAATTCTCTTCATAGACACTGATATCGATGACTTCAAAATAGAAGGAATACTAAAAGAAATGGACAATTTTCCTGCAGCTATAGAAAATGAAATTTCAAGATTATTTGATAAAAATAGACTTTGGAAAATGAACTTTGATGGTGCAAGTTCCAAAGAAGGGTCGAGTGCAGGGATATTATTAGTAGCACCTAGTGGTAGTACTAACAAGTTTTCCTTCAAATTATCATTTGTCTACATGAATAATGTGGTAGAATATGAAGCTTTATTACTGGGATTGAGACTGGCTGAGAAGCATGAAATAAAAAATTTAATGATAATTGGTGATTTTGATTTGGTGATTTCCCAAGTAAGAGCTAAATACGCCTACAAAAATAATAGACTGGAGCAATACAAAAATGTTGTATGGGATTCCATTGAGAAATTTGATGCTTTTGGAATTGGCTGGATGGAAAGAGGACATAATAGAGTAGTTGAATTACTCACTAACATTGCATTAAGACTTGATGATATAACTTTCATATGAATTTCTAAAGTTGAGATACAGACAAGGCCTTCCATTCCTGACAATGTGTGTAACTGCTAGATATTAAATGATGATGAAGATATTCTCATATTTTTGAATTGTGTTGATGAATATGAAGGATGGGAGATTGAATCTGGTGTATTTGTTGAGAATATTGATGGGAAGGACATGGTATTTGGGAAAGAGATCATCTAGTTAAAAACAAATAAAATCCCCAAAGGCCTTGTAGCTCTTGAAAGGGTTTTTGATAGTCAATATAAAAGTAAGGTCAAAACAGTTGTTGCTCACCTAAAAGACTTGGAGGAAGTAAATTTGGGGACTGAAAATTCCCCCAAGAAATTCTACATAGGAAAGAAGATGAAGCTAAAGGTAAAAGAAATGTTAATTGTCTTGCTTAGAAAATACAGGCATGTCTTTGCTTGGTCATATGATGACCTAAAATATTACAAAGAGGAATTATTTCAGCATGAGATTCCTTTGAAGGATAATGCTAAACCTTTTAGGAAAAATCAAGGACCAATTAATCCTACTTTAGCTCCCAAGATGCAAGAGGAGTTGGTAAATTTAAGAGATGTTGGCATTATAAAACCCATTAGAAATTCTTTGTGGGTATCCAATTTGGTACCAATAAGGAAAAAGAATGGTGAGATAAGATTGTGTGTTGATTTTAGGAACTTGAATATATCTTCATTAAAGGACAATTATCCATTTCCAAACATGGAATCCGTGTTACAGAGGGTAACTGGATGTGAACTACTATCAATGATGGATGGTTTTTAAGGTTATAATCAAGTAAAGGTAAATGAGTCTGAGCAGTATAAGACTACATTTACTACTCCTTGGGGTACCTATGTTTAAATTAGAATTCATTTTGGATTAACAAATGCAGGTGCCACTTTTCAGAGAGCTATGGATGTAGCTTTCTTATATTTTATTGATTTATTTATGGTTGTGTATCAAGATGACTTGAATGCTCACTCTAAAAAGGAAGAAGATCATTTTATGCATTTAGAAAAGGTCTTTCTCAGGTCACTTGAGTATGAAATATCGCTGATTCCAAAGAAATGTGCTTTTGGGGTAATTGAGGGAAATTGTTGGGATATATTATTTCTAAATATGGAGTGAGGATAGACCCTAAAATAGTAGAAACCATAGATAAAATCCCTCAGCCAAAAAATTTTAAGAGAATTCAATCATTTTTTGGGCAAATAATTTTTTTAAGAAGGTTTGTGACTAATTTTTCAGAAATAACAAGACCTATTTCCAAAATGTTGAAGAAGGGAGAGAAGGTTATTTGGAGTGAGGAGCCTAGTCAAGCATTAAAAAGGATTAAACAAGCTATAAATGAGGCTCCATTGTTAAAGTCCCCAGACTTCTCTAAGCCAATGCACATTTTCTCTTTTGTTTCCTTTCATATTATTGTTGTTGTATTGTTATAGATAAATGAAGAAGTCTTTGAACAGTCTATTGCATTCTATAGTAAGTCCTTACAAGTTGCAGAGCTAAAATATGACATGACTAAGAAACAAGTGTATGCTCTTGTTAATATTGTAAATAACTTCAAGACTTACCTACAGGGAGCCATTGTCATAGCATTTGTACCAAGTGTTGTTGTGAAAGATATTTTCACCCAATAGGAAACTATAGGCAAAAGGTGTAGATGAATCAATAGGATCCAAGAATTTAATATTGATGTTCAAATCACTAGAGTAGTAAGAGGTCAAGGCCTTGCTAAATTCATGACAAAACCTAATCTAGAGGTAAACTAGATCAATTAGTCAAAAGTGATTTATGTTGCACCTATTTGTGATATGAAAACATGTAGGTGGTACAGAAGAATTTTCTAGTACTTACAGACTCTGCAATGTCTTGTATATATGACTGACAATGATAGGAGGAAATTGAAATTGCATGCTATTAGAAATTAAATTATTTACAATGAGCTATGGTGGAGAAACCTGGATGGTGTACATCTTAAATGTGTATATGGGAAGTAGGCACTAGAAATCTTGTAGGAAATGCACAATGGGGTGTGTGGTAGTCATTACATGGCAAAGACCATTGCACACAAGGTTTTAAGAGTAGGATTTTGGTGGCCTATTGTCTTCAAGGATGATCACAATTTAGTTAAAACTTGTGATTCTTTCCAAAGGATTGCTAGAAAGTTGAATTTTTTAGGACATTTTCCACTTAGGCCTGTGACAGTTCAAGCCCCTTTCCAATAATGGGGAGTCGATTTTATTGGAGAAATGTAGGAAAATTCTAGTGGAGACCACTCCTGGATCCTTGTTGCCACTGATTATTTCACAAAATGGGTAGAAGTAATACCCATAAAGAAGGAAACAAGAAAGGTGGTGGTAGATTTCCTATTGAATAATATTCTCATCAAATTTCGAGTTCTTGAGAAAATTGTCTCAGATAATGCTATGTGTTTTAGGTCTGATGAATTCAAGGATTTTTGCAACAAAAATGGTATACAATTTTCTTATTATTTTCCTTACCATCCTCAAGGAAATGGTCAAGTTGAGTCTAGCAATAAGAGCTTGATGAAATTCTTCAAGATAATGATGGAGAAGAACAAAAAGGGTTGGGATTCCAAACTAAAATTGGCACTCTAGGTAGATAGAGTGACTGTGAAAAATTCTACTAGTTATTCACCCTTTGGCTTGGTATATTGTCTAGATACTAGGTTTCCATAGAATAATCTATTGAAGATGTATAAGTTCATACAAGAATATGATGAAGAGATATATGATGATATGCAACACAAAATAAAAAATCTGGTGCAATTAGATGAAACAAGGAGAGAAGCTCAAGGTAAAAATATAAAGATGCAGTTGCAAGTTAAGCATCTACATGACAAGAGATATTCTCCCAAAAAAATTGAGGTGAATAGTATGGTATTATCCTAGAATACGAGGGCTCAAGACAAGGGTAAACATGGAAAGTTTGAAGCATTATGGATGAGCCCTCATCTAATAGCTAGTGCACATGGGGAGAATTCCTATTTCCTCTAGAGCTTGACAAGTGAACTTTTCAAACTATCAGTACATGGATAGTTCTTAAAACCATACTTCTATTAAGTATGTTGTTTTTCCATGTACACTATGGATTTTTTACATCTTGTGTATAGGATTGTTTTTTCTTGTTGTGTTTGGTTCGGTCTTACTACCTAGTTTGGGTAGTTCCCTAGCTTTTTGGTCCCTTGTGTTTTGATGGGTCTTCTTCAATGATAGAGTCTAGGATCTTGTCATGCCTGCAAGAGACATATGTCCCCAATCCAAGCCACTGATGGAACTCCTAAATTTTTTTGTTCCATTTCCAAAATCTTGATGAGTTTAAGGAACTGTAGGTTTTTGACTCTTGCTACTGTATAAGGGGTTTTAGGTTTACCTAAGTCTCATTTGAAAAACCCTTGGAGTATATATCTTCACCTCGATTTTATTTTTGGGTTGACTCCTTGTTTTAGTCATCAATCCTTTAAATCACAATTCTTGACATCAAAACCCATTGAGTAACTGGCCCTCTGGTCTTGTTTTACTGGTTTATCATATTGGATCATTTTTTTGAAAATTTCCTAAGTCAAGCTGAATATTTCCCACTGAAAAATCTTAAGTCTTTTATGTCATAGGTATGGCTTCATCGACCTATTTGGGGCCCTTTTAGGGTTAACAATTTTTGACATGTGTAGATATAAGAGCCCCCGAATGCCATTCGATCAATGCAAAAAAATTGAGCCATTGCCTGCATGCCCATTCCATTTTGTCTCGCATTCTTTTATTCATTCAGACTCATAGGCAAAGGCCATGTGTCCCTAATGATTGGTGGGCTAGACATCATTGATAAGGTGTGCAACTAATCATTAGAAAGGATCAACGATGGGAGATAAATGAGGTGTCCGCATCTAGATTGTTCCCCGTATGCTCGTTTGATTTTCTTGGTTATTAAAATAATCACATGGGTTAGCGGGTGATTGCCACCTATCTTCACTGATGATGGGACCGAGGGTTAGTATTGTTGAATTTCAACTAAATCAATGATCGATAGCGAGTGATGTGGATTAATCTGGACCGCTCCTCGCCATCCTATATGGGCCCCATCCTTCTTATTACTTTCCCAATGGGGAAGCGGGCATCTGTTGCATGGAGTAATCTTGAGGAAATGGAGGCATAGATATGTGGGAAAATATTCAATTAAAATCTCAACAAGGGACATGTGAAGTAAAATTTCCATTAGTAATATGCATATAGTGTATGTTCTTAAAAGATCTTTTAATTTGAGCAATAGATGTTGTATAACGGATAAAGTTGTTGCTAGCTAAAGAGTGTGTATGACGAGGCCACAAGATCTAATCTCAACCTCTTCCCATCTTCCCATTGATGAAATTCACACATGAGTTATGGCTCATGGGAGCAAGGTAAAAATCACACGTGGATCATGGTTGTAAAGACAAAGAGGTGGTGGAGCCCATGTACTACAAACAAGTGTTTTCATGTGGCCTCTTGTCATTTGGTAAGTGTTGTGGCTATGCACAATCAGATCTTTCATAATAACTTGATCAAATCCAAATCGTGAATCAATTAACTCTCCAAAAGGATCAACAGTTGGCATTCAAAACTTAGTTGAAGGTAGGTGAGCCATTCTAGTTTGCACAAGTGAACCTTAATAATTGAAAGGAGATTGAGCTACCGAAGTAAGGAATTTTATGATTATTAATGTTTATCTTAAAGGAATAATTTAGCATTAAAAGTATACTCAATACAATCAAGGAGCTCATGTTGTGGTTTCTCAACATTTTCTCACGTCGAAACTAGGGTTGTCAACCTATGAGAAAACTAGTAAGTCAATTATTGCTTTTTGTTCTAGCATTATTGATAAGTTGTGATTTCTCAAGCTTAAGACTATTAGGGTTTTTCTTGGTTTCATTTTTTAAGGATTTGCATTCATAAAAAGTGACTTTATTAATTCTGAATTTGCATAATTTGTGCCAAATCCTCACAAAAATTGTAGGCCTTGTTCAATTAAATCAAAAAACCCTACCTTGTTGTACTTCCTACATTATGGCTCCTAAAGTAAAAGTATCTTCATCTAAAGGAGAGGCTTCCACTCCTAAAATACCTCTAAATAAAGACCTTATGGATCAATTACCACCCTCCACTAGTGACAAGCATAAAGGCCAATTGATTCCTAGAGGTCCTCAAATAGCAATGGGTTTGTTCGACAGAAGGGGTTCTATCAAGGATGCTAGATTACCTTATACTGGATGGGAACTATTTTATAGTTGGTTCGAGAATAGAAATATGGGTATCTCAGTAGGAAACTATACACACCTAAATTTGACCACTTTCATATGGTCATAATCCCATCATTTATTCATCTAATCCATCTATATTAATTAAATGACACATTTAGTTAATATTGTCCCTTTTCCCTAACATTCCTAAGGTATTTAATTTAATCAATTAAATACTTTATACATAAGCCCACTTCATCTCTAAATTAAATAAATGTAATCAATTTATTTAATTTAGTCAATTATCCTTTTCATTTTTAATTCATTCTTTCTCTCTTCTCGTCACATCCTCCATAACCTTTTCACTAAACTAGATTAATTTAATTAATCCATTAAGGTGTGCATATCCTTAATTAGGATTAATGTCACATCCTCCATAATTTTCCACTTGCCTATAATCATCATTAATTAGTCTAATCACCTGTTTGCACAATCCTAATCCTAATCTCTTACCCTTTTTGACATGTCCTTAAATCAACCTTCTTGATACTTACCTTTTTGGGTTGACCTCTTCCCCATGTGAATTAAAAATTCACACTTATTCCCCCCATGCATTTCTCTTCCCTATGACATCTCATATGTCACATCGTACCCAAAATACAAAGACCTCTTTCAAAGGAATCTTGTTTTATCCTTTGGTCTCTCCCAAAAAATAAATTAAAAATATACTTTTATTTCTTCAAGGTCTTCCCCATTCCCCATATTGACAAGGGATGACTTTCTAAAATTCATCACTTGTCACTTTCAGCCCCATATGGGGCCAAGGAATAAATTTTTAAAGAAATTTTCTCCCATCCCAAGGTACTTGCAAATACCTTGGGACCACTTGGCCTCTTCCATGTCATTTGTACCCCTTGTCATCTCACCTTGTCCTTTGGACAACTCACCCACCACATGTCAATATGTGAGTGTTTGTGAGTTATCAACTCACCATATCCCTCCATCTTGGCCATGGTGGCTCAATCTTGATTATTGAATCCTCGAGAGAATTCAAAGTCTCTTATAAATACCCCCTCTTCCTTCATTAAAGGATCTAGCCATTGCATGCATACCAAATCTATGCTTCTAAGTTATTTGAGCCATCTTAGTTTTTTATTGCCATTCCTTAGCATTTGCATTCTCATCTAGAATCCATATTTGCACTTACCTACCTCCATTCATCCATCTACCACCATCATTACAAGCTATCATCTATGGAGCACACATCAAAAGTCATCAAAGGGCCAACCAAGGATTAACACGAAGGAAGGTATAATCATTTTGTTAAATCTTTATCTCCCTTTCATTTGTGTTTAACGTAGCCTAATCTTGACGTAGTTTAGTGTAGTTTCTTATCTTGCATTCTTTAGTTAGTTTTTGCATATTAATAGATAACAAATTTCACAACTCACATTTCTAGCACGCTCAATGGGATCCACATCATGGGTCTTTTTGTACTAATAGTTGTTGTTTTTAAGGTTTTTGTAGATTTTGACATAGAGGAGCGGCCTTGCCCACTGTTTGGGTGATGTTGACCTGGAAGGGCGGCCCTAACCTAGCAGCAACCTTTTTTGCTACTTTTTTTCATTTTTTCTGACTTTTTGTTTTGCAAATTCTCTGTTTGAGCGGCCCTGACCTAGCAGCAGATTTTTTTGTTGTTGTTTTCATCATTTTTTTGACTATTTTTCTTGTAGATTTCATGTTTGGATGGCTTTGACCTCAAGGGGTAGCCCTGACCTAGGAAAAAAAAAATTTGTTATTGTTTTCATCATTTTTCTGACTATTTTCCTTGCAGATTTCATGTTTGGGGCGACCCTAACCTGGAGGGGCGGCCCTGACCTAGCAGCGGATTTTTTTGTTGTTTTCATCTTTAACTTGACTATTTTCCTTGCAAATTTCATGTTTGGGCAGCCCTGACTTGGAGGGGCAGCCTTGACCTAGCAGCAAACCTTTTTGTTGTTGTTTTTCATCATTTTCTGACTGGATTTCTTGCAGGATCACTGTTTGGGCGGCCCAAACCTGGAGGGGTGGCCCTGACCTAGCAACAGACAATTTTGCTTCTGTTTTCATCATTTTCCTGATGGTTTTTCGTACAGATTTCATTTTTTGGCGACCTTGACCTGAAGGGGCAGCCCTGACCTAGCAGCAGACTTTTCTTTTGTTGTTTTTTACTATTTTCTTACTGTTTTTCTAGCAGGTTCACTATTTGGGTGAACCTTAACCTAGAGGGGCTGCCCTGACCTAGCAACAAACTTTTATGTTGCTATTTTTATTTATTTTCTAACAATTTTTTGTGCAGGTTTCATGTTTGGGTGGCCCTGACCTAAAAGCAGACTTTTTTGTTGATGTTTCTATCTACTTTTTGATAGTTTTTGGTGTAGGTTTATTTAGGCGGCCCTAACCTGATAGAAGACTTTTCTGCTACTGTTTTCCATTTTTTCTAACAACTATTTCCTATACATCCGCTTGTCAAAGACAGGAAATGAAACTACTGACAAGTGTTTTGCAGGTGGAAAAATCGTGTTCAATTAGTCTTATCCTTTCGTTTTTCTTAAAATAGGAACATAGGACTAATTAAAGGGTCAATGAATCTGCTTGTTTTTATTGGAGTGAAATATTGACATATCCAATCCCCTTGCATCATTTGGCAATCCTGGGTGAAGAGAAATAATAGTCCACTTAGTTATTTTTACCCCCTTTTTCATTTAATTAGTGGGAACTATTTGTGGATTTCATCACCTCAAGGGATGATTCCAACCACGTGTTACTAACAAGGTATATAAAGGGGGGAGAGCTAAATTTTTACCCCAATCTAGTCACGTCATGTCTGGTGGAGCATCGAAGCTAGGGTGATACCTAGATAGACATGAAGTGTTGGTTCGAGCTCCCAGTCTCTTGTTGGTTGCTGCTGATTCATGCTTGTAGATGGGATGGTGTTCACGGTTATGCCCCACGTACCATGTGTATATTGGGGATGCCACTAACAAACTTTTTAAGTCTAGATAGAGGACCGTGTTGGCCATACCTTAAGACTAAATCTACGCTTGTGGTGCTTGAAGTGTCTTCTTGTGAAAAACCAATACTTGTAAATCAGTTTTTGGACTTTTATTTGTTGTTTTCCATCATTTTCCATCATTGTTTTTTACTAAGTTAGGTTCAAACCTCTCTATAGAGGAGGCCTTGTCCTCTAGCGGTGGCCCTAACCTCTGTTTGGTTGGTCTTGTCCCCTTGTTTCTTGGCGGTTTCGCTCGTTGAAGTCAAAATTTGGCTAAGTCTTTCTTGTATGGGTGGCCCTAACCTTTGTTTGGGTGGCCTTGACCTCTGTTTAGGTAGCCTTGACTTAGAGGGGAAACCTTGACCTCTATTTGGGTGGCCTTGACCTAAAGGAGCGGTCATGACCTCTAAAATGGTCATTTTTAACCTTCGTTCACTAGTCGTTACCTTGTCTCAGAAATCGGTTTCCCCGTTTCGAGTGTTGTTCCCTTGTCCAGGGTACCCAATTATCGATCCTAAACATTCATCTATCCTTTCTCAATATCCATTTTCTAGTTTCAAACGTTGTTGCTCAGTTGTTTGGCCTGTTCCAATCAAAATTCAACCAAGTATTTTTCGTTTGGGTGGCCCTGACCACTGTCTGGGCGGCCTTGACCTCCAAATCAACCATTTTTAGGTTTCATTCACTAGTCATTACCATGTCTCAAGAATCTATTTTCCCTTTTTGTGTGTTGCTCCCACGTCCGAGGTACCCATTTTCCTAAACCAACCTTTGGTCTGCTCGTTTCAATTATCCATTTACCCATTTCATCCATCGTTATTCCTTTGCGACCAGCCATTCACCCATTCTAGTAAGTTGTTTGCCTATTCTAGGAACTTGTTTTCCTATTTTGAGTTTTGTTCCATAGCACTCCTACATTTCTTCACTTTTTATGAGTGGTCTTTTTCCCATTTGGCAAATCCAACTACCCGTTTTGGTAGTCAGTTTTATCTGGGACCCCGTTTGGGTCCATTTTAGTGTTCATTCAGCCATTTTTGGACCTATTCCTCGTCATTTTCATATGGATGGATTTTCCATCCAAACGGGTGGCCTTTCCCTCAAAAGGGGCGGCCTTGACCTCAAGGGGCAGCCCTACCCTCTGAAACATTCTTTTTTCGAGACCCTGTTCAGCTATTTTTGGACCTGATCCTCACTATTCCTTATTTTGGAGGCCTTTCCATCCAAAGGGGTGGCCTTGACCTAAATTTTGGTGGCCTTGACCTCAAGGAGCAGCCCTGCCCTCTGAAATAGCCTTTTTTGGGATCCAATTCGATCGTTTTTGGACCTGTTCCTCATCATTCTTGATTTGGATGGTATTTCCCTCCAAAAGAGTAGAATTTCCCTCTAAAGGGGCAGCCCTGACCTTATTTTGGGTGGCCTTGACCTTAAGGGGTGGCCCTGCCCTTTCAAACAACCTTTTTCGGGATCCTGTTCAACCATTTTTAGATTTTTTCCTCATTATTCTTGATTTAGGCAGTCTTCCCTCCAAAGAGGTGGCCTTTCCCTCCAAAATGGTGGCCCTAACCTAAGTTTGGGTGGCCTTAACCTCAAGGGGCAGCCCTACCCTCTGAAACAACCTTTTTCGGGACCCTGTTCAACCATTTTTGGACCTATTCCTCATCATTCTTGATTTGGGCAACCTTTCCCTCCAAAGGGGTAGCCTTTCCCTCTAAAGGGGCAACCCTGACCTTATTTTGGGTGACCTTGACCTCAAGGGGCAGCCCTACCCTTTGAAATGGCCTTTTTTAGGACCCCGTTCAGTCGTTTTTAGATCTGTTCCTCATCATTCTTGATTTGGGCGATCTTCCCTCCAAATATTTGGCCTGTCCCTCCAAAATGGCTACCCTGACCTAAGTTTGGGTGGCCTTGACCTCAAGGGTCGGCCCTGCCCTTTGAAACAACCTTTTTCGAGACCCTATTCAACCATTTTTGGACCTGTTCCTTATCATTCTTGATTTGGGCAGCTTTTCCCTCCAAAGGGATAGCCTTTCCCTCCAAAATGGCAGCTCTTCCCTAAGTTTGGGTGGCCTTGACCTCAAGGGGCGGCCTTGCCCTCTAAAACAACCTTTTTTCAAGACCTCGATCGACCATTTTTCACTTGTTTCGGGAAGTTGTTCACCCATTCCAAACACTTGTTTTCCTATTTTGAGTGTTTTCCCTTTTTTGGAGTACCCGTTTATCGAATCCAACCATACGTCCATCCATTTCAATTATCCATTTGCTCGTTCGGAGCAATCGTTCCCTCTTTATGACCAGCTATCCACCCTTTCTGGGAAATCATTCACCCATTCTGACAACCTTTTTTCTAATTTCGAGTGTTTTTACCTTCCCTGGAGTATCCGTTTACCCAAGCCAACCATCCTTCCATCTATTTTGAGTATCCATTTGCTCATTCTGAGATATCATTCCCTCTTTTTGACCAGTTGTCCACCCATTTTGAGAAGTTGTTCACCCATTTTGGTAACCTATTTTCCCATTTCGGGTGTTTTTCTCCTACTTCAGGCATCCATTCACCCATTCTGAGTATCTATCTACCTATTTCAAGTGTCGACCATCCATTTTCCCCATTCTAAACATTTTATCTCTCATTTTGGGTATCTGTTTAAACCTCTTATATGATCAATCATCTAATCCTATCGTATCCCATCATCCAAATCTGAGCTTTAATCCATTATCCCAACTTGAGCTTTATTCCATCCACACCTTCTTCCAATCCATCCCATTTATCGTTCCATCATATAGTTTCATCCATCTTCTCAATTTGTATCCATTTTGTAGCCATCATGAATCCTTATCCCCCTCTCACATGACCAATAATAGTAGTTAAGGGGAATCCTAACTATGTTGACAATGATAACGTAATTTTGGTTGATCATGAAGAGTGTTATATAGATCCCCTTGACACAATCATTTCTATCAAGCTCTCTCCAATCGCCCCCCACAATCCAATCACTTCTTTGAACTATCCCTCCATGCCTTCATCTGCATCTAATAATAGTCCTTATGCTACCCTTGACAAGGGATATCCAACATCCTCACCATCGACATATTCATCATGTCATCTCTCTCAACCTCTATCCTACCCAACATCCATATCCTCCTCTCCTTTTCATCATCAACAATCCCAATACCTCTACCTTAATCTCACATCCCAATCTTCTCATCCTAATCCAACACTCACCCATTCCTATCCACCATCCCAACATTCTGCTTATCTTAATCCTCCATCTCAATCTTCTTATCCTAATCCATTACCCATATCCTCCTATGCCAATCCACCATCTATGTCCTCCTATGGTACTTCCCCACCTCAAACTTCCCATTTTGATCCAACGTCCACACCTTCCTATCACAATCCATCATCCTTACCTTAATTCAGCCTCCAGATATTGCTATCCTAATCCTCCATCCATGTCCTCCTACAAGAATTTTCCACCCACATCTCCCCATCCTAATCCATCATCCAAATCTTCCTACTATTACCCACCATCCCAATATCCCTAACCTAATCCAGCATCTTCATCCTCTTACATCACTCCCCCCTTCAACACATTATATCTTAATCCTCCATCTAATCCTAGTCCACCAATCCCTAACCTTAATCCTCCATCCACTCCTAGTCCTCCATCCAATCCAATCCCCTCATCTAATCCTAGTCCACCAATCCCTAATCCTAATCCTCCATCTCCTCCTATTCCTCCATCCCATCCCATCCACTCATTTGATCCTTATCCACCAATCCCTAATTCTAATCCTCCATCCCATCCCATCCACTCATCTAATCCTAATCCTCCATCTCCTATTTGTTCTACATCTAGTCCTAATCCACCCATCCACTCATCCAATCCTCCAATCCGTAACCCTAATCCTCCATCAAATTCCATCCCCACATCTAATCCTAATCCATCAATCCCTAATCCTAGTCCTCCATCCATCTCTAACCCTCCACCTAGTCCTACATCCCTTCCAAATGTTAGCCAAGGACTCGTGACAGAAGATACACCACGCTCTCTCACTCTATCATGTATAGTCACTAGTGATGAGGCCCTCCTCCATCTGGTACCTATCACTCCCCTTACCATTCCTAACACCGTCCAAATAGTTGAACCCATCAAACCCATCGAATCCATTGAATCCCCCTCTTCTACTACTAGATCCACCCAATCCTCTGGAGATATCCAATCCACTCCTCCTAGTCCTCATATTATTTAACTTCACTCCCATGACCTTCATGAATCCTCCATCCTTCCATCTCCAACACTTGAGGAGTCCCTCCAACACTCCTTCCTTGTCATGCTTCCTACAAAAGCTGAGCCATGCTAAGAGATCAATCTAAAGCCTATAAACATATCCCCTCCACCAAGTAAAGATCATAGCCCTCCATCCATCCCATCTCAAGATTCCTTTCCTCAACCAAATCCTTATCCTATCATCCCATCCACCCCCTCTCAAGATCACCCTAGCTCATCTGCTCCATCCCATGATCCCCTTTGCACTCAAGATCCAATCACTCCATCTCATCAACCCTTATCACCCACTACCACAAATCCAGATCTTGTCATATCACCTAATCCATCTTCAGACCCCTTATCACTTCCTCCTCCAAATCAAGATGCGGCTATCCCCTCATCTCCATTGCACAATCCTCCATCACCTCTTAGCTCCACCATCCCAACGCCACTGTTATATCACTTTGGTAACATTATGCTCTTCCATGGTGGTCTTCTTGTAGGAGAAAAACAAATTCTATGCACAAACTTTCCTCCTCCATGTGCTAGCGCACTCACATCATGCTTCCAAAATAATAAGAATTTTACCATATATCACATGCTTGAGAACATGAACTATCAAGGAAAAGGTTTAGGCCTTCATGAGCAAGGAATGTTAGAGCCGATTCAGGTCAAAGAACATCCAGGTGCACACGGTCTTGGATATATCTTCCAAGACCCACAATCCAAAAATGTTGGTACAACCTCCATACATCCTAAGCAAGCCTCTCCCAAATGAAGGAGAGGCACTTCCCATCACTCTACCAAATCCTTTGTCAACATCCCTCCTCCTCCATCATATTACCGCAAAAAAATCGTCCATCTTCCTCCTTAATCCTCTAAGTCCATTTTGGGTCCTTATGTGCCTCCATCCACCATCGCTCATCCTCCATCTACTACATCTATTTTGGGCCCTTATGTACCTCCATCCACCATAATAACTCCTAAATTCATAAACCCTAATCAGGATCAACAAAGGCACCCGTCCATGCATGTTATCTCACATCCTCCATTCACACACCATCATCACAAGCCTACCTCTATCACTCCATCCACATCTTCTCCATATCATCCATCTCCTCATACCCATCCCATTTCTACTAAAATCACTTTGTATGCCAAAGTAAAAATGCATACATCCAAACATCCACATGAATCTAAAGCTCCTCATGTCCCCTTCAAAATACATGTTGTAGAAAAGAAAAATCAAATCCAAAATCCAAATCAAACACATAGGCCACAAAGGCCCATCAAAGTAAAAATCAAAACCATTTGGATCCCAAAGAAAAAAGAGGCAATACCTTCGAATGAAAAATCCATGATGACATCCAAATTTGTTATGCCCAAAGCTAATAATTCACATCCTCCATCTCCTAAATCTGTTTTAGGTCCTTATGTCCCAAAATGTCACTATCCCAACGCCTCCATTATCACCACATTCTCCACCCATCAACCCTCCTATCATTTCACATCTACAACATGTGCCAATGTTCATCCTGAACACCATCCCCCATCACACATCCACTCCTTTGTTCCATCCATACACTTTCCAACATCCCATCCACTATCCCCCATATCTCCCCATCAAATCCCTTTAATCCATCCTCTTGCATAATCCATCCATTCTCATAAGGTTGTACCAACATCTGCATAGTTGTACACATGGGCTCTTCTTTACCTCATCTAAAACTTGATTCTTGAGTCCCTCATCCATACAATTCATCATATGTCTTCTGAATCCATATCCTCATCCATATTCAACCATATCCTAGTCCAAAAAGTCAAAAAAAAAAACAAAACAAAACAAAAGAGCAAAAATAAAATAATAAAGAGAAAATCATTCATCCAATGGTGAAAACTTGGCAAACAAGCACCTTGGATAAGTACCATGATGAAAACCTGGCAAACAGGAGTCAAGCATAAATCCCCCATCCAATCTCCTTCCACAATTGGGGGCAACTTCCACCTACGCATTCCTTTCCTCCATCTCCTACATCTGCCTATCTTCCACATCTTACTCATCATCTCTCATTCATATCCTAGTCCCTCCATCTTCCTTGTGATCTTGATAAAGACAGGGGCACATTTATATACATTCTTTGGACATCTCTTGGCATATTTTCCCCTCATCCATATCATTTTCCTTATCCTCCCCATCTACTTTCCTTATCCATGCATCCTTTCCACATCCATCTACCTTCCTTGCCCACCCATCCTACTATGATCCATATCCATTCACTCCTTTATTTCCCCATCCTTCTATCCTTCATCCCTCTTGCCACATCACACATGACACATCTAGAGTGGGGACATCTCCTTCTTTGTGTCTTAGTCCTTTGCAACACCATCCATCCATCCAAAAAATCCCTTCCATCTCCCCATCCTTATCTTCCTATCTACCCATCCACTAGTCCTTTTCCATCTTTTCAACCTTATCTCCCCATCCATTTATCTACCCAGTAATACATGTCATCTTTCCAAAATATTATCCATCTATCCATATATCCTAGCATCTTCCTATCTCCCTATCTTTATCCTTCCATTCATTTACCTCTATTTTCCTCCTATCTCATAATCCCTTGTCATTGGTATCTAGCTATAAGCTACCTCCATGCAATCCAATGCCATGCTATCTCATTATCATCACTCCTATCTATTTCCTACATCTTCCTCCTATCCTATTACTCTTCATCATTCATCTATACATCCTCGTATCCTCCCAATTCATCTTCTAATAATCTAGATCACTCTCCCATCCTTGATATTTTCATAACCCACATCCAACATATCAAACATCCCATCTGCATGGCCTATCCTAGCTCATCATATCTGCTCCATCCTTTTATCCATTTATCCTGGTCATCTCATCATCCCTATCCATTGTTTTTCATTGGTCTTTTGTCGAACTACGTTGCCCTTGCACTTTCACGTAGGCAAGGTGGATCATTTGATCCGCCCCTGGGGTTCTGTCTTTTGTTTGTCTTATCCTCTTCTAATTTGTCTTTGGTCTTGAGTCTAACTACGTTTCCCCTATGCTTTCACATAGGCAAAGTCAATCATTTAATCCGCCCTCGGGGATCTATTTTTTGCTTGTCTTGTCCTCTTCCATCATTTGTCTTTGGCCTTGTGTCGAACTACGTTGCCCCTGCGCTTTCACGTAGGCAAGGTCAATAATTTGATCTACCCCCAGGGCTCTATATTTTTTCTATCTTGTCATCCTCCATCATCTTTCTTTGGCCTTGTATCAAACTATGTGGCCCCTACACTTTCATGTAGGCAAGGTTGATCATTTGATCTACCCCCAAGGCATTTTTCCAGTTTGTGCCCTCCATCGTCCTCTTTTCGCTTTTATCATGGCCTTTTCCTAAACTACAAGGTCTTTGCGCTTTCACGTAGGCAAGGTTGATCTTTGATCAACCCTCGAGACCCTAGGTCTTTAGGTTTTTATTGTCTTGTGTCTTTCCATCCTATTGTCTTGCCATATCGTTAAGTATGTCCCTATCCTAGTTGGTGCTTACAAACAATGGTCATTAGTCTCATGAGGTTCAATCGGTTTCAGATATCTTGTGTCATGTCAATCAACCAATCTATCCTCCATCTTTGGTCTCCTAACAGACCACATCAACCCCATCCATCCTTTTGATCCTGTGGCAAAGGATATTTGAAACTTGATTGTGACATTTCGATGTTTTTGACAGTTTTTTTATCATTTGAGCTCCCTATCATCACTTGTCAAGGCCACCATGATCTCTCATATTATGGTGTGTTTTGAATAGTTAACATAGGGGAATATCCTTATTTGTATTTTTTTTGTTGTCTTCTTGGTTGACCCATGTATTACCCACCAAAACCCCTGAGGTCTTGTGTTGCATTGGTGCATCCTTTTGTGCTTGTGGTTATCTCAATACCTAGCCCAACCAAAGTCATCGCGACTTTGGGGTATTGGGATAGCCTTCTTGTTTGTTGTGTTTTTTTATGTATTAGACACTAATCCACCTTGGTTCCACATACCATGGTATCTAGTGTCTTATGCTACAGCAAAAATCAGTGCTCTGAAATGGTAACTTTCTCTTCCATTGCATTTCATCTTTACCTCCATCCTCTTCATTCATTTTAACCCTCTCTCATCCCCATCCACTCCTAATCCATTCGATATAACACAAATATCTAATCACACCCTTTGTCTTGATCCCATCCTTCCTACAAGCCTCGATCCAATCATCATCATCATCATCATCAGTGGGATGTATCCTTCCCTATCCTTGTGTTGTTCTGGGATGTATCCTTCCCTCATCAATAACACTCTCATCGGGATGTATCCTTCCCTATCCTTTGGTTTTTTTTTGGGATGTATCCTTCCCTTATCAACAACACTCATCCTCATCCTCCTTAGGATGTATCCTTCCCTATCCTTGTGTTTTTCCCTTATCAACAACACTTCATCCATCCTCAGTCCATCCTAGCTTGTAGCTTGACTGGGGCAACATCATATTTGTCCTTGAATCCATTTTTTTCTTTTTTTTATCTCTTCATCTCTCTTTTTATCTCTTATACCTATCATCCCTTATCATCTTCCCCATCTACCCTTGCATCATCTCATCCATTTCGAGAGAACACGCGTGTTTTCTTAACCCTGCATGTCCTCTTGAGGGGGCATCCTCAATCCTTAATATTCATCTTCACTCCCATCATTTTTCCTCCTAGTCACTCCTTGAATGACTGGGGCATCTTCATTGATCTAACCATATTTTTCTAAGTGCTATATTTTAATATTCTTTTAAATGATTCTACTTCATAACACCATCTCAAAGAGGGGAAAAATGTAGACACCTAAATTTGACCACTTTCATATGGTCATAAACCCATCATTTATTCATCTAATCCATCTATATTAATTAAATGACACATTTAATTAATATTGTCGCTTTTCCCTAATGTTCCTAAGGCATTTAATTTTATCAATTAAATACTTTATACATAAGCCTATTTCATCTCTAAATTAAATAAATGCAATCAATTTATTTAATTTAGTCAATTATCCTTTTCATTTTTAATTGATTTTTTCTCTCTCCTTGTCACATCCTCCATAACCCTTTCACTAAACTAGATTAATTTAATTAATCATCCATTAAGGTGTGCATATCCTTAATTAATATTAATTTCACATCTTCCATAACTTTCCACTTTCCTCTAATCATCATTAATTAATCTAATCACCTGTTTGCACAATCCTAATCCTAATCACTTACCCTTTTTGACATGTCCTTAAGTCATCCTTCTTGGTACTTACCTTTTTTGGGTTGACCTCTTCCCCATGTGAATTAAAAACTCACACATATTCCCCCCATGCATTTCTCTTCCCTATGACATCTCATATGTCACATCGTACCCAAAGGACAAAGACCTCTTTTAGAGGAATCTTTTTTATCCTTTGGTCTCTCCCAAAAAGTTAATTAAAAATACACTTTTATTTCTTCAAGGTCTTCCCCATTCCCCATGTTGACAAGGGATGACTTTCTAGAAGTCATCACTTGTCACTTTTAGCCCCATATGGGGCCAAGGAATAATTTTTTAAATAAATTCTCTCCCATCCCAAGGTACGTGCAAGTACCTTGGGACAACTTGGCCCCTTCCATGTCATTTGTACCCCTTGCCATCTCACCTTGTCCTTTAGACAACTCACCTACCACATTTCAAGATGTGAGGGCTTGTGAGTCCTCAACTCATCATAGCCCTCCATCTTGGCCATGGTTGCTCAATCTTGACTATTGAATCCTCTAGAGAATTCAACATCTCCTATAAATACCCCCCTCTTACTTCATTAAAGGATCTAGCCATTGCATGCATACCAAACCTATGCTTCTAAGTTGTTTGAGCCATCTTAGTCTTTTATTGCCATTCCTTAGAATTTTCATTCTCATCTAGAATCCATTGTTGCACTTACCTACCTCCATTCATCCATTTACCTTCATCATTACAAGCTATCATCTAAAGAGAACACATCAAAAATAATCAAAGGGCCAACCAAGGATCAACACGAAGGAAAGTATAATCATTTTGTTAAATCTTTATCTCCCTTTCATTTGTGTTTAACGTAGCCTAATCTTGAGGTGGTTTAGTGTATTTTCTTATCTTGCATTCTTTAGTTAGCTTTTGCACGTTAATAGATAACAAATTTCACTGCTCACAGAAACCCTTGGAACTTTTATCTAGGAAATTTTATTGTGCCAAATGTCTATATGGATGTCAAATTTCTTAAGGCAATAGTTGCTAATTATGACCCAATCACAAGGACTATCAGAACATATGATGGAAAATAAATGGTTAAGATCACTAGAGGAAATTGGGTCTTTTTTTCAAGATTACTAAATGGAATGATGAAATGCATAAGATAAATGAAGATTCTCTTAGGAAAGAGTATGAAAAAACTAAGATTTCATTCAGAGTCCACATCTTACCAAGATTTCTAGCAGAAGTTGCAGGATGAAAGATTGTAATAAGATCACATGATAAGGAGCATTTTGTTAACTATTTTGTTCCTTATTTCAAAAGGACCTTCTATTCCATTTTCCAAATAATTGGATATGATCCTCTCTCTAGAATTCCAATGGAATGGATGTCTATGGCTTCCCATATCCAACATCCCCAATATTATGCAGTGTATGATTATGCAGGATTCCTTTCTGAAAGAATGCATGAGGGATTGGTAATATTAAAGAAAGGTGAATCTAGGGTAAGATGCAACTGGTACTCACTGCTAATGCACATATTTTTGTATAAGGGTGAAATTTACTTTGGACAAAATATTGAGTTGGAAAGGAAAAGGGGTGACTTGAATCTACCCGTACAATTTTAGACCATAGTCTTGGACAAAGATGATAGGACATATGATTATGTCACATTCTAGAATTTTTTTTCTTCTAAACTAAAGAAGGTTTTTATTGTGAAGTTACCTAGAGTTCCCATTGCTCTACATGATTTCTTGAGACCCAAGGAAAGAAGGCCTGAGATAGGAGTTGATCATAATTGGGGAGATGTTATCTCACTCCTTGATTACACTATCTCAAGAGTACATGGTTCCAAAGTAGCACATCACTTGTTGTTGAGGTTTTTTCCAGAAAGAATTGGTTTCCTTCAGGTTATGTGACAACTAGGGAATGTTGAAAATGAGCATTTTTCAAATAAGGGAAAAGGAAATTTATTTCCTTCATACACATGTTTTTCTAATTTTGTAATGATCAAAGGAGGTTGGAATAACATCCTTGAGGTACTCAAAACATACCGCATGCAGAGGATAGTTGAGAGGGTCAAATATGATCCTAAAGGTTTTTTGGCTTGGTTGCATGAGAGAAACAAGAGCTACAAATATGTCCACATTTTCCAGTATCTAGAAGATGTAATAAGAAATATATCACACACTTTGGAATAGGAAAAGACGTTAGAAAGGTGGATCCCATTCAATAAGATACAAAGGAAAATAAAGCAGGAAGAACCTGATTTCAAGTTCCTCACATAGGTTGAGTATATAATACAAAAGGTGGAGTATGTAACAAGGAATTTTAATTCAATATTAGGCCACCTTGAAACTAAAGGGGTAGTTAGTAAAGATAAAGGGAAGGCTCCAGTTGTAGAATTAAAAACTGGGGGAGGAATCCTTACTATAGGAGAAGAGTCTACATCACAAGCCCCTGAGGAACCAAAAATAAAGTTTTTTATAATGAGAAAGAGTAAGGAAAATAAATCTGATGAAGCCTGCATTCCCACTCAACAAGGGGAACACAAGCCTCCTTTTGTGCCACAAATACCACCCCCATCTCCACCAAGGCCAGTAGAGCTTGAGATTGTGAATATTGATTCTCCACCACCTAGTGAAATACCACCTAGAGAGCCACCATTGAAAAGACAAAAGATTGAGGCCATTAATTTAGTGGAATATGATGATGAAGGATCTGATGATGATATTTTGGTGTCAAAACAAGAAATTCAGGAAGGAGTGCATGATGCATCTATAGTAAGAGAAACAAATAAATTGGGAAAAATATTGAGTAACGTTGATATTAAAGGGATCAATGGAAGTGATGATATGCGGGTTGAGGCATGTACCAAATTCTTGGATGATGGCTCATTTATAAAGACTAAAGATTTTATGGAATTTTCATACAGGGCTAAAAGAGATGAGTATGTAAAAAAATTGTCTATAGAATGGAGCCTTCTTCCAGAACTGCCTGATGCTATCATTCAGAAAAAGGTGTTAAATGAAATGAGAGAAAAATTACAAAACATGAATGCAAAGGAGAGTTAGGAGTTGGTGAGAACTAGTGGCATCTTGTTATTGCCTAAATGGGATTTACCTTTAGCTATATCTTTTGACACAATCAATAAATGTGACAGATGTCTCTATGATACAAAAGAAGAAGTTGCACTTGCACTTGCACTATAGGGGTCTGCTTTTAGTGAGGAATAGGAAGCCTTGGCTATATGGTCTTTACCCCCAAGTACAAGAAAGTCATTCATTGCTAAGCCTGCACCTAACTACAATGGAGACCTAATAATAAAAAGAGTATCAAAAACATCATCCTTAGAAACTGCAAATATTTTAGTTCATGTTGCATAGCTCACAAGGGAAATTATGGAGTCTATGACTACTGAAAAAGATAAACTCGGAACATAATTGAATAATTTGTTGGTTAAATATGAAGATCAGAGAGATAATATGCAATTACATACAAAGTTATCAATATTAGAGGATGTGTTGCAAAGGTTACAACCTAGAAATCCTAAATTGAATGATGTTGAATCTCCCACTACTGCACAAGAGGATGTATCCCCATAGTTTACTACTCATGTAATTTTTTCATGGGAAATTATGCCATATAATATGGGAAGTGTGCCTATTTCAATAGTAGAACCCATTGTATCAAAAGGGCCACAAGAAAAAGGGGATATCAATAGGAAATAATTGCTTAGGAAATTAAATGAATACAAAGAAAAATGTAAAATTTATGATGAAGATGATTTAAGAGAAATATGAGGATTGTCACAGCCATACTAGAACATTTGAATAGAAGAGTGGATAAAAAATGAATAGTATTCACTATAGTTATTCATCCATGGTTGATGTCATCAAAATGTTTGATATTGATAGAGAAAGAGTTATTCCACTCATGGAGGTCTAGATCCCTAGGAAGCATGAATTGATATTGATAGGAATTGGGGTTAAGCAGGATCCCAATCCACTCGAAAGGTTTAAGCATACTACGATTCTTGTAAATGAGATTGAGGGATATAGAGGAAATATTGAAATATTGGAGAACAGGATAAAGGAATCAATAAAATCCTTCCATGAATCTTATCATGGCTTTATTTCATCCATTTTAAGGGATGATGGTAGCATTAAGACTCTACAAGAGTGGAAAAATGAAGCAAATAAAGTTTTTTCAAATCAAGCTATGAAGATTTTTCAGAAAATTTATATGGAGACATTAACAATAAATATGGATATGTTAGTTCATGTTGAGACTGTCCTACTAGAATTTGATAAAGAAGCTAACCAGATTGTCACCAAGTATGCACCTTATAGATAGAGGGTTGATGAAGTAATGAAGTTTGACTAGCATACTGAAGAAGAATTCCTAGCATGGAAAGGAAAGTACTTGGAAGGAGTGGGAGGTCTAGCATTAAGAGTGACAGGCTAGTAATTTGAAATTTTGAAGTCTGCAACCATGCTGAATAAAAAATAGATGTAAATGCACTACATAGCCTGGATTTAGTAAAGATTAGGATTTTGTTAAATTATGGAGAAATTTAGTGCATCTTATTCAAAGTTGAATTGATGACAAGGTCGCAGACGTGGTTTTTCCTTTTGTCTTTTCCCTTTCTATTTTCTTCGTGATTTTTTTCCTTTCACTTTGCATGGGCACAAGTTTTGAGGTAAATGTTTAGTTGTACCCATTTTGAAAATTGGACCTGATCTCCAACAACGAATGATGAGATCTTTCATTTTCTCACATGTATCCCACCTCTTGGGAGGCTATTGTAATTGAATGAGAGAATATTTTGATGTAACAGCCCAATAGGGTTTTCTCATGTGTATTTTTTTAGCCTGAGGCTTGTTTTTCTCCTTCGTTTCTATAAGAAGGAATTCAAGGCTCGAAAGTAGCAGTTTGTTGTTTGTGAAATCAACATTGTGAATTGTAAGGAGAATACTAAGAATGTTTTATATTTTTTGGCCTTAATTTTTAGAGATCATGGTTATGCATGTAATTTGGATAACAGTATAGAAAATTATATATAGAGAAATACCAATTTCATGGCTATTGTCTCTCCCTGTGCTCGTTTTATGAGTTATGAATGAAAGTAATCCACGATTACTTTTATTTGTCTCTATTGTTCACCAATAGATGTTTGATTTCATTCCTTCTTATTCATTCAATGACTTATTGTAAATTCTTGGATGAGATTACTAACTCATAAAAATTAGGTGTTAGGATACTCATAAGTAGTATTAGTCATGAATGTAATGGGGGAATGTTGTAATGCAATATCTCTTGAGTCTCTGCGTTGCTATTGTTGAATTTTTATCTGATTATATAGGTTGATTTTGACTTTGTGCTTAGGATAAATTCACCGGTTCATGCAAGGTACTCATGGTTCATTTTTTGTGTTGATTCATCAACCAATCACTTTTAAATTACAAACTTTTATATGGATACCATTGTAGTTATTTTGTGTTGATGTCGCACCTTCTCATGATCTAAGTATAAAACATTGATGAATAAGTTTCCAACTTATTTAATGTATTAGGATCTTGAGAAATTATATGAGAATTGTATGTTATTGACAATGTATTTGATTATAATTGTGTGAAATTCATGATCATACATTCTAGGATAACCCTCCCGAGTTTTATAGAGCCCAAAGTGTAGGAGTAGAATTTTTACAGCTTCCACTCATTCGTTGGCCAATCCCTTTGGAGTATTGATTATTGGAAATGGTAAAGTTCATAGGTATTTCTAGTGATCAGTTTGGTTCTTAAAAAATAACACCTCATCAATACAAGCATAGTAACAAGGAAATAACTCACAAGCTCAAATAGATAAACATCACCCAATAATGCACTCAATAGTAAACAAGACTCTTATGTAGAAACATCAACTAAGGATGACTTAACAACTTCCCACAATATGAATTGACTCAATTATTCTATTGTGGTGTGTGTAATCTCATATGGGTTACATTATTGATTTCTTGACCAAGATCTTCTCCTGAGTGATACTTCCCCTCCACTTGGAGGAATGAACCTATCACTACAACCAGCTCAACACATTTTCCATGGTAGTTATATGTTGATAATAAATCCATATGCATCATAACTTTAGCATATTCATATAGTAATAAACATATTTACTCTTTATGGGATGGTACCAACCCCACCATCCCATTCGTCCTTGGTACCATCCCATTCATCCTTGGGTTGCCTGTCGAGTTAGATGTTGATAATAAATCCATATGCATCATAACTTTAGCATATTCATATAGTAATAAACATATTTACTCTTTAAAATCCATATTAATCATTTAACAATACTTTCACTTAATACCTATTTCAGTATTCCATTCTTTAGCAAGCATATCAAACTCTTGATTGCATTTACTGGCCTATTTACCTGTGAAGGTAAAAGTAAATTAGTAGTAGAAAGATGGGGTGTAACATACTTCCCCCCTTATGAACCATCATCCCTGATGATCTATAGCACTAACATAAAGATAAAGTCAAATAAACTTTTACTTACCATTCTCAAAATATGTAAGATTTATAAAACATTCATCTTATGTAGCATCACTCCTTGAAACCTTGTCCTTCCTGGACCTTGCATCGAGTGTCCTTACTATCACATAGGAAAAACCTATATGCCTCATACATACTCTCTCATGGGGATTATGCATGGCATCACAATACCTCATATGTACATCTCATGTACAATAGTAATTGTATCCTACATGACACCTATATCACAGTGACTGGAAAACACATTCTCATTGACCCATGAATTTATTCTTAGTATAATCCAAATAGAAAAGGAATAATGGTGCATTGCACACTACACCATGGGTCCCATCCTTTGCTTTGGTAGTTACACCTTCAGATAACTCAGAAGATGAGTTTCAACATCACTTACACATCCATTTTCCTTAACCATAAAGTATTGTTCTTGACTACTTGTCCATTTTGAGCATAACATTGCTCTTGGACACCTGTCAAATTCCAATCATAACGATACTGCGTCATACTTCAATCTTTTTATCAAAAAAATTTCATCTATCCATTACTCCTTTTTTATTATCTTTCAAGTCTAAGGTTAACCCTATTTCAACTTAATAGAGTTTCCAACCTTCCTTTCCATATAATGGATCAAACCTCAATGTTAGAATTTTATAAGTATTCAACAAATCATTCAAGATTTGGTTTAACACTTTTGCATGTTTGGCTACAATAATATATTGTGCATTGCTTCAAAGGAACATCTTGTAGTATGATCATGGTCCACACAATCTTATCATTATTTGTTCATTTACAATTGGGTCAACTTTCTTAGGAATACCAAGAAACTATCTCACACAATATATTACTTAGGACCGAAATCCCATAAATCAAGTTTCCAATCAATGTTGGTTACCTTGGTGAGTCTATCCACCATAACATTATGTTAGTTCCATCAACATAAGTTAAATTGTCTTGTGTTCTACCACTCCCCCTCTAGAATCTCAAGAGAGTACACATGTCCTGCCAATGACAACATCTTATCTTCATTACATTATCTTTCTATATACTCATCAACATCTTACTCCTCCTTTCTCCAAGTTATAGTGGTTCCTCATCTGAAAAATAAATTTGTCACTCCAAATTCCTACCATTGACATCAATTCCCAAGTAATAATGGTTAAGGATTTTGTAGAGACAAATCTCCTTTATCTTAGGACATCCTTACCGTGAATTTTCTCCATCCTTGGCTTATTTCCAAATATGTAATCCATCTTTCAACTCAATCTAATTTTATCGATAAGAATTGGTACTAATTTTGAGTACTTATCCTCATTCAATCATTTTGGTTCCTAAAAGATCAAATTTAATTGTGTACCTAATTACCAAGCATGAACATTTCTCTAAATCATGATTAATTAGATCTTCCCTTTCTTTTCCCATAGACAATGATCTTCCCATTCCTGATCAATTAATCTACCTATCCTTTTCTAAGGCATCAATGATAATATCAATTGATCTTACAATAAAATATATACAAGGTATGGTGTGATAAGAGGTGACAATCTTTCCACTTTTTTTTTCCTAAAAATCTAATACAGTATCCTCGTGATCGTAAAATATATGACTTCGATTGATATCATGAATTATGAAGAAGTCAAAAATTCTTCCAAATCAAAAATATATTCATGATTTTTCATTGGGTGGGTACTTAATTTGCGTCAATCCACTCTCTTTCTTCCCCCCTTAGTGCTCCATAATATTCGACCAACTTAAGTTGAACTCCTAGCAAACATTTTTCTTTCTCGAAATTATTTTCCATTCCTTGTTTTTGGCTTTATATTGCCTTTTTCTTGCCTCAATGGTATACCTTGAATATAATTTTTCCCAAAGTTAGATTCATCATCAATTTCTATATCATATATTCAATAATTAGATCAGTAATAAAAAGATATATTGAATAACTAGCAACCTTACAAGCTAAGAGGATCTCTAATATTCCAATTCTCTTTCCAATATCCTTTTTTGTGGAGGAATATCCATACCCAAAAAGCCTCTTTTGTTGATGTACCTTTCAACTTAGAGTGTTGTTTCCTTACAACTTATGTTGATTTGACACATAATGTCACAATCTATTCCATTTCCTTTTGGAACCTCTAAACGTATGTTGTTGTTTTTTTGTTGACACATTGGTGAGTTCTACTTATACTCCAACCAATATATGTACTATCCAAACCTTTGTTAGGCCAACTTGATTTAATTTTTTAACTTTCTTTCACATAATCACCTTTTTGCATGTGAATTTGTCGCAAAACTTGGTACATTGTAACCTAAAACACTCTAAGTTTTCTTGGTTTATTTTTCTCATCTTAATCAAAACTCCAAATTGATCTCATCAATTTTGGTTGGTGGAATCATCTCCACTTTATCGATTACTCTTTTCTAACCATTCTAGTATTTTCCCTTATTCCAAGGTAATATCTCCTTTCTTACAAGTTCCTAGGCTTGCACACAAATTACATTCAATTCAAGAGTTCTCCAACCTCTTGGATACCTCCTTTGTTGACTTCCTAATTCAATATAATGTACGCCAATTATGCATACTCATAGATTTGTAGTATTCTTAGTAAACCCAAAAATCCTTGAATCTTTGAAGCTATAGGTTGCTATCAATAAGGGAGATTCTCTCAATCCTCTCTATCCATTGGAGTTTTATATCTATTTCATAAGATAAAGGTATATATCAGTTATACTTCCTAACCTTCCTACATAATCCAATTTCATAATCTTCCACAATCTAGGGGATATAATAATAAGCTATTGGTTTAGGATTTTCCACTCCAGGGATGACTCTTATCTAGTCCCAAACTTTAAACGAGTTTCCAGGAATCTCATCTTCCTTTTCATTTCTTTGTGTTCTTTTATCTTGCCATCTTGGCATAAGAAATTTTCAACCATTATATTTTGATAAGGTATATTTAATCACTTACTTAATGAGCTCGTAGGTTCTAGATCTGATCCTAGTAGCACCGATACCACATGTAACAACTTCGGTGTTCTACTCAATAAAATTTCCAATGTTTTCACCTCAAGTGAATAAACCATGATGTCACAACATAGCAATAAAAAAATTCTTTCCAAAAGTAAATTACATGCATAATTGAAATAACACTATTTCTAAACTTCCATTACATTTAATTATAATTTCACAAATCTTCCAAAACATAGATGTCGTATTGAATGAACTCAATTTAATCAAACATTATTACATCCTTCCATATAAATGGGTACAAGATAGATACATAGCTCCTCTGAGCTTCATCTGGAAATAGATATACAAAATGGTCTTGATGTCTCTGCATCGATGCATACATTCTGAAATTCCTTGCTCGCGGTTGCAACTACTCTAGTTTTTCCCAATACTAGCATAAACATCCCCAAACCTTGTTTGTTGAATGATGAGGAGAAGCATCAATCAAGAATTTTTCCACCAACCACAGACTTAAATACAGTCCCCCGCACATCTACTTCATAGGTGAGATGGATCTACCCTTCAATGAAGAGATTGGTTGGGAAACCTCATAACAAATGCATATCTGATATTAGTGTTGTGTCCCACAAACTAGAGCCTAATCATACATTAGCTACACCTAAAATTAAAAATCCCAAACTAGAATACAAACAAGGAACACAGTGTAATGCTAGTGTAAACAGTGGAAACTTACACTACTTTGGAAAAAGTATTCTCATTCAGTACTTCGAGTGACAGTCCTCACATTCACATACACTACTACGGCTTAGTTTGGATTATGAAAATTCATATACTTTGCCTAGGTAATTTCATTCAATGGGTACTCTTTAACCCTAGAAATAACCTATTCCCGTTTTTCCTAGAAGTATATGGTACCTCTAATAATAAAGCCTAAGCATAAGTTACTCCCTCATTGGACATTCCTATCCTAAGTATAACATATGAACTTATCTTTGCATAATCAAGCTATTTACTTCAAAATACAATCATGTCCCAAGTATAACTTATAATCTAGAGTATAGCTACATAAGCCTCGTCATAATCATAAACTAAATAACTGATTCCATTCAGTATATTATCACATAATAAGTTGTACTCATTAAGGGTATAACCACTATAACATAGAATTAAAATCTAGATTAGGATATCTGCAAACTAGAATAAACAATGTTAATCTTAATCTAATCAATATTAATCTAAATCAAACAACAAAGAATGAGGAAATAAACATGATAAACTAAACAAATTAATGTAAAGCTCTCACCGAATATGCGTTCACTCCTTCGAATTATCTTGATTTCTCTTCTCCATTTTGCCTTTTTAGTATTCTTTCCCTCAGATTTCTCAGTATTGAAGCAAGCATAGCTTCGTCGAGTGTCTATGGAAAATATCGAAGATAATTTTCTTCTCAAAAGTGTTTGATTTCGGGAGTAATGATTTCGGGAGGGGGAATAATGATAATGACAGGCCATTTTATAGATTTTGGGTTTTCGAACGATCGGCTCAGATTGAAAGAGAGATCAACGGATGAGATTGATGAATTCCATGTGATGTGAGTTTTGTCTCAGATAGAGCGTGAGTTAGAACATGAGTTCAAGATTTTAATCTTCAGTTAAGAGTCTTCGAAAATAGAAGAACAAGACTTTGAATGTCAAAGATAAAGTTAGAAGTTGGAGAATAATGTATTCGAATGCAAACATGAGTTAATTAATTAAATAAAGATATTTAATTAATAAACACATCATGCATATGAGTTAGAACTAGTTAACTGACTAGTTGTGACAGAGATTCCTCTCGTAGAGATAATCAGATGTTGAATCTGGAGATAACTGGAGAACTAAAAATAGATCTTGAGTCAGAAGGTGAGTGAATGATTAGTCAACTGATTGACAGAAGAATGTGACATAAATAAATGAATATGAATTAAATGTTAATTTAATTCAACATTCGAAAGTGAGATTTAATTAAATTAAATAAAGATATTTATTTAATTTGACTGTTGAAAAGGTGGAATTGAATAAATTAAATAATAAATATTTAATTATAGATAAAGGGGGTTAAATGAATAATTAAATAATAAATTATTTAATTAAGAAGGAAGAACTAATTAGTTAGCGACATAATTAAACAAATATGATTTATTTAATTAATCAAGTTGAATAAAGGGCCATAATGAATCAATGAATTAGTGAATTAATTAAAAAAGGGTATTTAATTAATAGAGGAAATATGTGTTAGAAAGAGGTAATTAAATAATAAACATTATTTAATCATGACCATGGACTATAGAAAATTATGTCAAAAGTTGTGTTCGCAAGCCTAGACCAATTTTCGGTGTCTACAGTTTGCCCCTCTTTGATACAATGTTGTTACAGCGTTGTGTTAAAGAAAAATATGCCCCGATCGTTCCCCAGCATGAAACAAGTTAAGGTATGCCCCCTCGAAAAAATTGACAATTTTTGAAAAATTTCAAAAAAATCAAGAAATATTCCCGATAAGTCAATTGGATGGTCAGAAATGTTATAGAGTTGACGGAATTGAAATTGGAGTTGATACGGATGTGTACGGGTCATTTGAAGTTGAAAGGTTTAAGCGGCCAGTAGAGAAGGGCTGAAGAAATGCCACCCAAATCTACCTATAAATAGGAATTAGGTTGAAATCAAATTCATTTGCACCCGAAGGAGTTTGGAAAACAAAAGATTTGCTCTGACTGGCTGACGAAAATGGCACCTATTCCCTATGCTACGCATCGAGGATATCGGATCTGGACGTTCAGGTAGCCAGCTGACGCAGGACCACCAATATGTACCCAAAAACAAACTTTTGAAATTCAGTTTTGCACGTGTTTTTAGGCATTGAAAATTCAATTAGCAAATGCGGTTCGTCATGAATGATGCATATGTTGTTGTATTCGCCGCATTTGACTACGAAATGACGCATGTGTGAAAACACGTCTAGGCTAGGTTAGGCATTTTAGGGATTAAACACATATGAAATATAATGCACCGCATATGTATTTATGCAACGCATCTGCATTAGGGATAAATGCATGTAGGGTAGTGAACCGCATGTGCATTAGTGAAACACATATGTAGCAAATAAATAGGTTGTAGAAAATGCACCGCATTTGGTAAAATTCACCGCATGTGTGGTAGGTATAAATGGGTATGTGGAATGTGCAACGCATGTGTAATATGCACCACAAATGAGGTTTTGTGCAACGCATTTGTAAAAATGCACCGCATCTGTTAAAGTGAGCTGCATTTGGCTAGTAAAATTTTCAAAAACAAATTCTAAGAAAAACTTGAAAATTCTTGACATCATGGTTTAAATGCAGGTTGTATTAGATCCTATATATACATGGGAGACACGTCTTGACACATTCGATCTGAGAGATCATTTGACTACTGCAGAGATATTGCTTCTATGGAGACTTGGTCTACATTACTGTCTATCGATGCCCACTATTCAGGCGAATAGGGGGATGCTTACTGCGTTGTGCGAGCGATGGCAGTCTGAGACATCGTCATTTCATTTGCCAACTGGGGAGACGACTGTCACATTGGAGGATGTGTACAAGATATTGAGACTAATTATTAGAGGAGAGTGAATGATGTATGATACCCAGCGTGGATTGATCAAGCTTGCGAGATTTCATCAGGTGGAGGATATCAGTAGGCTCGGCATCGAGCACTATGAGATCAAATGGCCAGTGTTAGCTGATAGATACGATAGGATTGATTGTATAATGTGTACATTGATAAGGGGGATTGTTCTACCAGACCGATAGGGTCATGGATTTTTGATTGGATGGGGTGCGATGTTGGTCAAGATGATGGAGAGAGAGAGACTATGTATGCTTGGGGTCCATGCTTACTAGGGATTTTATACTTTCACTTACATGGTATTGCATATAGATATGCTCAGTCATTGAGTTGTGGGACCACTCTGCTGATGGTGTGGGTTTGGGAGAGGATAGTTGTGTTTCATCCTCCAGTTACTATAGAGTGACGAGAGATATTCTCGTATGTGTTTTGGTATATAGGACACATTACTTAGATGCATGTGGGAGACACAAGATATTGGCGACATGCACTTGACATTTTGGATCAGTTCACGTGGAGACCGTACATGGATTGTGAGCATTGGTTGGATGAGGACATACACTTGTCATTCTACAGATGGACACAATACCTTATTGGGAGGACTATTTCTAGTGTACACATTATTGAGAGACACTCACCAGATGGGGTTTTGAGATAGTTTGGTGAGGTTCAGGATGAGCCTCGAAGCAAAGCAGAGTTTGCTCATTCATCTAGAGAGGTTCCATATTAGGGACCCATGATTCCAGTAGCTACTCCAAAGGTAGAGATATAGGCGTTATAGACAGTACAATGGGGATGGAGAGATGGATTAGCAGACCTAGGGATGATAGCGGCATATAATGCATGGTGGCCAGAGCATCGTCCTATTCCATATTCCAATCCAAATTTTCTGGCACCATTGGATAGACGAGGCATAAGACCGAGAGCACAATGGAGAGGTGGAGGTGCTAGACTTGGTAGAGTTGGAGGGAGGGTTGATGATGGCAGAGGCGTTAGGCGAGGATGGAGAGGATGGAGAGGTGGTCGGGTAGGTAGACTTGCACCTATCTAAGAGGCAATAGTGGAGGATGTATTGATGTTGGACATCGGAGGTGGATTTGATGTACAGGCTGGGGATGAGCATGTTGTCAAGGAGGCAATTGCAGAGGAGCATGCAGAGGTGGATATTGGAGTAGAGGATGTTGCAGAGGATGTGGACATGGATATGGTTATAGACCCTCTAGGTATTCTGGCATGATATGGGGAGGATGATGTTGAGGATGAGGCACTGATGGAGGAGCGGGAGAGAGAGATCAGGGATCAAATAGTGGAGGGGAGATGGGAGGATGATGCCCCTGGGGATGGAGATAGGGAGGATTTGGAGGAGAGATTGAGATTGATGACAACATATTCTGATTCTATGAGGATAGAGAGAGACAGTGCCTATGTAGAGAGAGATAGTATCTGCGCAGAGAGAGATGGTGTCCGTGTAGAGAGAGATAAGGCACTCATGGAGAGAGATCAGGCCATAGCCCGATGACAGGAGATAGAGAAGCAATTTACAGAGGTCAGACACCTTTGCAATGGGTCCTCATCTGATGGTATGGTACAGGAGATAGTCAGATCAGTTGAGAGAGCTACCTATTATAGGGATTTATATGAGGCAATGGTGCCAGCAGAGAAATGAGCTCCTAGATTTTCAAAGGTTCATAGTCAGAAATCACAGGACAGGAGTCACACCAAAACATAGAGTACTAAGGGTGTGGTAGGACCACTGAGGGAAGGTCCATATGAGAGGCCTTCCACCTCACAAAGAGCACTTTTGAGGCTTTTCCCACCACCTTCACCATGTAATAGTAGTGGTAGTGGGACACGATGATAGTGTTACATATGTAGACATTGTATTTTGTTCAGAGAGCCTGCGAGCTCATGTTTTATTTATTAAGACATTATGACATTGTACTGTGACACATTATTTTGAGCGATATATATATATATGATTTTGGTGGCTTCGATATGATATGTATTTCTATTTTATGGTGATGCATTACTTCTATATGATTATGTTTCCTAGATGATGTATGTCTATGTGTTATGAATGTTTCTACATGTTATGAGTTATGCATTTTATGATTTCATGGATGATTTATTTACTTATGATAATGGATGTAATGAATGGATATGATGTTATTTATATGTGATTGTGAGATGTACATGTGTAATGTTTCCATTATGTATGATGATGAAATGCCTATGATGTAATGACTGTACAAATATGTAATGAAGATAATAATGCAATGGTAAATATATGGCATGTTTATGGAATGTATGCAGATTATCTAATTTTTTTGCTATGTCATAGGACTTTATCATTATGTTTGGAGAATAAATGTTAGCACGAAAGGAATTTAGAAAGTTAATAAGAAATAACGAAGGTTGATTGATTGAGAAAAACATATAATCTTTGATATATTGCCAAATACGTTATGCTTGCTTGTTATCATCATTGGGTAGGACATGACACAAATGGATAGTACACACTATGATATGAGATAGATCATAGTGTACAAAGTCATCCATCTGTGAAAAAAATAGACAGTCATAGACAAGGAGTGTCTTAACTCAGACTAAGGACAAGATGCCCGAGTCATTTTTTCTTAACAAACCACAGACAGCAGACAAATAAAAGATGGGTCATGAGATGTCATTGCTCCTCTAAATCCTTCATAGGACATCCTTGAGGAAACTAGTAACATGACTCAAAAACCAATGTTAAAAAGATAGGTGACAAACAGCAGCCAAAGAAAAAGATTCCTGAGACATCCTTGCTTCTCTAAATCCTTCAAGGGACATCCTTGAGAAAGCTAGTAACCGGACTAAATTCATAAATCGATAAAAAGATAAGACAAAATAAGATATAAAATCATAAAGCCAAATAAAATTATTCGCCAAAACTTGATCTTGTGGGATTTTTTGATTGTTTGAAGTTTGACATAGCGTAATGTGAGGGATGACACATACCGCAATAAGACGTTGAGTCTAGTTTCAACTTGGTGACTATCTGTATAAGGCATGACAAAGCTTGGTTTCAGAAAAGACATGTGTCGTATAAGACATTGGAGCCTGATAACATTGATGCAACAAGCTACATGAGGCTATGACAATTTGACGATGTCTATTGAAAAGAAAGACATATCTTGGAAAGACATATCTTGGAAAGACATAAGTTGATCGCTTTGACAATGTGTTTGATATTGACTTAATGATTATTTGAGATACTTTGCCTTGTTGGTGCATGACTTGTTTTGATTCGTTGACTGATTAACTGTGTGTATGTGTGTGTGTTGACCGTGTATGACTTGAGATGATACCCAAAAGGACTGACCTAATACGGCTAAAGACATGCATCTAAGTGAATGATATGCAATGTGTGTGATAGTGAATAGAATGTGAATGAACCCTATTGGACTGACCTAGTGTGGTCTCGGGAGCTCATCAATTTATTAGACTTGCCTACGTTGTACACACAGAGACCTCGTAGTTCGACACAACCAATGACTTTGAATGTACAAAGATTCATGATTTTAATGTGTGTGATACATGACAAACCTAGACTGACTAACCTAATGCCTCAGGGACACATCGATTGATGGCCTTGCCTACATCCCAGTCACAGAGGCAACATAGTTTGACTATGTCTACAACTGAATTAACATGATTGACTTGACATGATTGAATTGACTCTATTTTTGGGATTTTCTAACATGTTTCGAATTTTTTGTGTTTTTGAAGTTTTCTTATGTTTTTGTATTTTTCAAGACATTTTATGATGGTGTAATGCTATGTACAAGGTCTTTATTGAACAGAACTAGGATTTTCCCCCAGTTGGGAATAAGACCTATGAGATGGAGTATGACATAATGGATGTTAGATTTCAATTGTTCCAAGCAATGGATAGGACAACCATTTATTATGAGGGATGGTGCAAAAGTCTGATTGGAATGATGGTAGATGGAAGAGCGAGTTTGACTACACATGGTGCCTGTTTGCCAGGTTTTCACCATGGTACTTATCCATAGCACCACTAAAGCGGTTTTCACTATTGGACAGATTATTTCTCTTTACTTGTTTTGTTATTTTTGTTGTTACAAAGACCAAGTTTTCATCAAGGCAACCATTTTTTTTGTTTTTCCATTTTTTTGTATTTTCTAGATTAAGACACGAATTCTCAGAAGCTAAGCATAGAACCTCTTTAGATGAAGACTGTTGATAGGTGACAAAAGTGGCTCTCCTTTAGGAGTAGAGAGTTGGTATGCTCTTGATCCAAAGGCTTGAGTGACAATATAGGGCCCTAACCAATTAGGTTCAAACTTTCCTAGCTTTTCACGTTCAGCTTGATTCTTGCGATTCTCCATTAAAACCAGGTCACCAATGTCAAAGTGTCTATTTAGAACTTTCCTATTATATCTTTGATGAAGATGATTCTGATATGCTTGCAAATGGTCTAGTGCTTTTTGTCTTCGTTCACCCAGTAACTCTAGCTCTTGTAATCTGGATACACGGTATTCTTCATCATTAATGTGACCTTTCAAGGATACCCTCAGGGAAGGAATTTCAACCTCAATAGGTAAGATGGCTTCGGATCCAAATACTATGGAATATGGAGTGGCGTCAAGGGGAGTACGGATGCTTGTACGGTAATCCCATAAGGCAGGATTTAGCTAGAGGTGCCAGTCATGACTAGCATCATTGGCAGTCTTCTTCAAGAGTCTAACAATGGTTTTATTAGATGCCTCGACTTGGCCATTACCTTACAGGTAAAATGGGGTGGAAAAATGATGCTTGATATGGAACTCTTCACATAGATGGCATACTTCTTGGTTCTTGAATGGGTGGCTATTGTCTATGATTATGGATTGGAGTACACCATACTGACAAATGATATAGTTTAAGATAAACTTGGATATTTGCGTGTTGGTGATGTAGGTCATGGGAATAGCTTCGATCCATTTGGTGAAGTATTCAGTGGCGGTTATGATGAATTTATGGTCGTTGGATGATGGAGGGTGTATCTTACCTATGAGGTTAAGTCCCCATTAGGCAAAAGGCCATGGTGATGTAATCGGATGAAGCTCTTGTGCTAGTGCTCTTATCAAATCTCCATGTATCTGACACTATCTACATGTCCTTACAAAGATATATGAGTCTTTCTCCATAGTAGGCCAATAATAACCTAATCTCATAATCTTATGGGCTAAAGTAGGACCACTCGAATGGGATCCGCATATACCCTCGTGCACCGCTCACAAAGTTGTTTGTGCTTCTTCAACATCGAGACATCTCATTAGGGTGTTATCTAAGGTACGTCTATATAGGGTATCTCCAATGATGGTGTACTTAGCTGACTTATGGATGAAGGTTCGACATTGGTTATTTGACAGGTCTAGAGGTAAGGTTTGGTTGGTTAGGTAGTTGTATATGTCTTTATACCAAGGGCATGTAGGACCAACAACTATACACACCATCACAGAATCGGGGACATCATAGGCGAGGACCAACAGTTGTTCAACCAGAAACTCAAACTTAGGCACGTTACTCAGAATATCCAACAAGGAACCCATAGTTCCCATAGCATTTGCAGCCCTATTCTGAATATGTGGTATTTGTTGAAAGGAAATATGATCAAATTATTGCTTGAAATTGTCATTCATGCGCTTGTAGGGGGCAAGTTTCTCATCCTTAGTCTCATAATCATCATTTACTTGCGGAACTACTAGTTGAGAACTGCCAAAAACATGTAGGCTCTTAATTTTCCATTGTGCTGCCATTTTCAATCCTATCACTAAGGATTCATACTCTGCTATGTTGTTGGTGCAAGGGAAAGCAATCCTGAATGATTTAGGAATGGTGTTGCCTTGAGGTGTCACAAATAGAATACCTACTCCTGAACCGCGTTGTGTATGTGACTCGTCAAAGTATAATTTCTAGTCTGTCCTAGTGTCAATGTTAAAGATAAATTTGTCAGGAAAATCTGCCACTAAAGGATGGTCTTCCTTCATGGGTGCATCTGCTAACTGATCTGCAATCACTTGTCCTTTTATAGCCTTCCTTTCCACATATTGGATGTCATACTCACTAAGTATCATCACCCATTTAGCCAATCGACCTGTTAATGTTGCCTTACTTAGGAGATATTTGAGGGGATCAATCTTTGCAACCAACATTGTTTGGTGATTGAGCATATAGTGTCATAGCTTTTGAGTAGCAAAGACTATTGCAGGACAAACATTTTCTATGTTGCTATAGTTTAATTCATATCCTACCAAGGTATGCCTGATGTAGTAGACTGCTCTCTCATGACCTTGATCATCGTGTTGTGCAAGAAGAGCTCCTAATGTTGACTGTGTTGCTAAGATGTATAGTATCAATGGTTTTCCATTTGTAGGTGGCATGAGAATAGGTGGAGTGAGAAATTAGTCCTTGATTTATTGGAAATCTTCCTGACATTTAGGTTTCCACACAAATGGTACTCCTTTCTTGAGCAAATTTTGAAATGGGTGTATTTTTTCTGCCAGTTGTACAATGAAACACTTGATGGACTGTAATCTTCCTTGTAGTGTTCTTAGTTGACCAATGCTGACAAGAGGAGGAATTTCTATGATAGATCTTACCTTCTCTGGATCTAATTCAATACCTCTTTTGGAAATGATGTACCCTAATAGTTTTCTTGATTTCACTCCAAAGACACACTTCTTCAGATTTAGCCTGACGTTGTAATTCTCTAGCCTCTAGAATATCTTGTCTAGAACCTCCAAATGATCTACCCTTGTTTCTTATTTAGCTATTATATCATCTACATAATCTTCCATAAGAGTGCACACAAAGTCATGGAAAATTGTAGTCATTTCCTGTTGATAGGTAGCTCCTATGTTCTTAAGCCAAAATGGCATAACATTCCAATAGTACGTGCCCCATGGACACGTGAAATTTGTCTTGTGTTGGTCTTCAGGCGCAATTTTTATCTGGTTATATCTAGAGAAACCATCCATGATGGATAGCATCTTATATCCTGTTGTAAGATCTACTATCATTTCTATGTTCAGCAAGGGGAAGTCATCCTTAGGACATGCCTTGTTGATGTCTCTAAAGTCTGTGCAAATGTGAATACCCCCAGTTGGTTTAGTCACTGGCACAAGATTTGAAATCCAATCTACATAGTCTATAGTTCTTATAAATCCAACATCCAAGAGTTTCTTAAGTTCTGTCTTGACCAGTAGAGCAATCTACGGATGCATTTTCCTTAGCTTCTATTTGACTGGCTTAATACCTAGTTGTAATGGTAGATGGTGCAATATTAGGTCTGGATCCAACCTAGGCATGTCAGCATATGACCATAAAAATTGTATCTGTCTCTTTTTGAAGAAGTCCTTAAACTCATGCTTTTCTATCTCTATTAAAGAAGCTTCAAAATATACTATCCGAGGATTCTCTTTTGTACCTATGTTGACTACAACAGACTCTTCTACTAGCATCAGTGACTTTTCTTGTTCAACAGGGAGAATATTTAAACCTCTATCCTTGGGTGCCTCAGAGAGGTTTTCACCCTCGGATACATCCTTTATTTTGATTGTTTCTTCGTCCAAAGGTGCCTCTCGGTTTTCACCTAGGGACTCATAATTTTTCTCTTTTTCATCTTTTTTCTTTTTTTTTTCATTTTTGCGACTAGAGGTGTAAATAGACTCCCCAAAATATGCTTTGTCATCCAAGTCTATGGTAAAACCGGCTTTATGATCCCCTCTTGGTATGCCTTCTTGAAGTCCCATGAACTCATAAATTGCTTCGTCATTATCGAATGTATCTATGATGGGTGTACCTTGTTGATCCCAGTCGATAAGTTCAGGATATATGAGAGGCATGTCATCATCAAAGTTTTTAAAGGTAGCCACTGACAAGGTGAATAGAGAGTGGTTGACGTAATCATAGAATTTTTGGACTAACTCCTTCTTGTTCTTCTTCCTATGGGTAGGTATATTCTGTTGTGTGACTATAGTAAGGGCTGAGTCATCAGAAGATGGTTCGACAGGTGCCCAAGATGCACAATCGAGGCTTTTCCAATAATAGTGTTTATGCCATTCTTCTTTAGACAAGTGTTTCCTAAGATGGGGACTAGATGATTTTGGTACAAGTTTTACCTTTAGGTCCAATTCTCCAAAGAGATCATCTATGTTCATGGTATTGGTAGAGGAAAGAGAATCCCATTCACCATTGATTGAGTAAGGAGATTCATCGTAAGCTGGGGGAGGTGATTCATGAGACTCATCGTAGACTAGAGGAAGTGGTTCATGAGACTCATCGTAGAATAGGGGAAGTGGTTTGTGAGATGTCTTGATGCCTGCATAATCACAATCTTTCTCTTGAAATGGTTACGAAGTACTAGGAAACCCAATTCTAATCAGTTGACACCCTAGCCCTAGGTATTTTGGTCGTGGTGAGACAGTGATTGGTTTTTTCCTTCCATTTTGATTTATTCCTAACCCACTGTGCCCGTCATAGCCTTCATTTTGAATAATCTCAAATCCTTTTCCATACTGGTCCTTAGCTATTTGAATAGACGACGAGGGGTATTCATTGTCTTCTTGATATAACCAGGAGGTAATATCAGCCTTGTCCACAATTTCTTCACTTAACTCTCCCCATTTGGTCAATGTCATTATAGGGGGAACATGGAATGTGACTACTGACTGTCTTCTATCTGCCATGGGCAAGCCATATGCCTTAGGGGGAATCAATTGACTGACACAGTATGATGCCTTTATGTGATATTCGCCACACCCCTTGTCTTGGATCTTGACCTTAGGATTTTTTGATGGTGGTTTGAATGAAATGGACTTGGTAAGACGTGATGGGTCAATGTATAGGAACAAAGTGGATGAAGAAGCTTCTTGGTTAACTGGTACTTGTCATTGCAAAATTTCCCTTAGGCTTGTACAATATTGAAAAGGATCTGAGTCACCATCAATCATGATCTCAGTGCCATTATAAGGGAATTTAAGACATTGGTGATATGTTGAAGGGATGAATTTCATTGCGTGTATCCAAGGTCTACCTAGCAACAAGTTGTATGGAAGGGTGAGATCCAAGACTTGGAAGTTGGTGTTCATAATTGTTGGGCCAATTCTGATAGGGAGTGTGACAACTCCTTTGGATGACCTTTCCTCATCATCATAAGCCTTGATGACTATACTCTTAGAAGTGTCTACCCAGTCTTCTGAGAATCCTAATGCCTTAACCAATTTTAGGGTACACGGGTTCAAACCTGCTCCTCTATCTACCAAGACTCGTCTGACTTTGGTTTGATGGACTAGGACTTCAAGATGTAATGGGTCATTATGATCAGACTTTTTGGTTGAGTAATCTTGTTTGGAAAATGTGGCATGATACGAGTTGGTCAAATATCCCACCATTTCTTTGAAGTGATTGACATCTAAGTTTGTGGGAACAGTAGTGTTCTGCAATGCTTTTTCAAGAATGGCTCAATGTTCTGGTGATAAATTCAATAGTTCCAAGATAGATATTTGTGTGGGGGTTTTGCTCAATTGATCGAGGAGATTGTATCTAATCTTGGACCTCTGTGTAGGTGGCTCAGAAGAAGCACCTAAAATACTTATTTTAGTTTTGTGTGTGTTCACATTACATTCTGGATGCTTCTTAATTATGATGGTATCAGCATGTTCGTTTGTAGCTCAGAGGCTATATATGGTCTTTCCTTTTCCATAGTCATACTTGGTGTTTGCATAATTGGTAGAGGGATTGTTCTTGGTTCCCGAACTAGAGGGGTTTCCTTTCGTGTGGTCATGTAATGGGTCTGTGAATACCTTATGATCACTGTTCTTAGTATTTTTCTGCCTATTTACCTCTATGGATCTGTTTTCAACAAAGTCTTGTATGATATTCTTTAGTTGGCGACATTGTTGTAGGTTGTGCCCTTTCATTTGATGATAGTCACAAAAAGCGTTATCATCCCACCATGAAGGTTTGAACTTTCCAGGATCATACTCTCTTGGTTCCAAAGGATTGATGAGATTATGTTCGACCAATTCTTTGAAAACTACCTTGATTGGTTGTCCTAAAGGTGTAAGTTCACACATAGAAAATCTCCTTTGGGGTCTTTGTTGTGAATTTTGGACATAATTAGCCATTTGATCTAGACTGTTCATCATGTCTGCATTTTGGTTGTATCCTCTAAGTGTGACAACTGGTCCCGTATGTATGTGTTTAGCATCAACAATGTCGTCATTCGTGACATTCTTGTTTCTAGACCAGAATTTGTTTCTATCATTCGGTGCATTTGGATGTTGGACAATTGGGCTCCTGCCTGGTACTTTTATTTCGCCTTTGTCAATAAGGCCCTTTTCAAGGATGATCCCCTTTTGTACCAAGTCGAGGAATGAACTGCAATAGTGTACTGATAAGTCACCTCTCAGTTTCGGATTGATGTTTTCGAGGAATATCGTGACCTTTTATTTTTCAGGTATTTTGACTGGACATCAGCTAGTTAGACTTCTCCATCTCTGGAAGAAAGTGGTGAATTTCTCGTCGTCTTCTTGTGTCGTGTGGCACAAGGTTGCTATGGTTACTTTGTTGTTTGTGTTAAAGGCAAAAATTTTGACAAACTTCTCAGCTAATTCGCCCCAGGATTGTATACCATATGGCAATTTAGAAAACCATTCCAACGCTATCCCTATGAGGGTTCGTGGAAATAGTCACATCAAGTATGTGGCATCATACGATATGTCCATGCATGTAATTGAGAATTCTCCAATGTGTTCCAAAGGATTCTTCCTCCCATTATACTTTGGAAAATTTGGTATAATGTATCCATGGGGGAAAGGTGTCATATAAAGCGCTTTGTCGAATGGACATGGGCATAGATCTTGTGTTGAGATAGTTCATTTTCCAGATATAGACATGTTGTCCATCTATTGTTGAAGAGTTTGCATTTGGTTTTGGAGGACATCTACTTGTGTCAAGGACATTTTGTTGGCATTGTTTGGATCAATGTAGGTATTTTGAAATTCTATGTTCTCTGATGGGTTGTGATTTGGTGAGGGAATGTATCCTGTTAGAATGTTTCGATTTGGATTGGGGATATTTCCTATTTGAATATTCTGACTTGGTATAGGAATATATCCTGTTTGTATGTTTTGATTTGGTATAGGAATGTTTCTAGTTTGTGTGTTCTGATTTGGTATAGGGATATTTCCTGTCTGTATGGTCTGATTTGGTATAGGTATGTTCATGCCAACTTTGGATCTCTTACCAGTCATGTTGGTGCCAAAGGGGTTTGATGAAAATTATCCCACAGTAAATTGTAAACCTTGTGTTATGTTGAAAGGGGTGGTGTTTACAATTGACGATGTTTGAGTTGGTATGTCCGTTGGTATTGCTGTGGTGATTTGGGGAATTGAAACACTTGATGTCGCAGTTTGTGTTGGTTGAGTAGACTATGTTTTCAAAGTATGAATATCAAATCCTAGTGGTAGTGTGGAACCTTCTACTAGCAACTTTGCTAGATAGCGTTGGGGATCATTTTCCAAACACTCATCCATGAAGGATGCAAATTTAGGATCTTTTACTACTATGTCTATGTCTTCAACATAAATTTGTCCATGTGTGTCCCTAGTGACGTGTTTCTCAAGTAAAGTTTTATGTGGTCTTTGTTTCCCTGATGGTTGATTTTTGAATGGATTGATGAATTCGTTGGGGTCTGACATTTCTTTTTGTTTCTTTTGAGACCTTGTTTCGACCATGAAAATTTTGCTCAAAATGGGGTAATGCGGACTATGTCTAAAAATTGATATGTCCTATTTCTATGTTTTTGGATTTTTTTGACACTAAAGGATGTTGCTAAAAGTGATTTCTAAAATGACGTATACAAAGATGACGTATGATAGGATGGACAATATGAAAAATCTTGAGTAGACTATGATGATAAATGAGTCTAAGATGGGTATAACCTATCACCTACGAAGTAAATGCATGCAAGGATTTGTGTTTGACCAAGGAACATGATTGTAGGACAAGGACAGTTGACAAGGTGAATTTCCCAAACTAGACTGTTGAACTGGAAAGATTCACAAATAGGACTAAGTGACTAGGTTCAATGACGAGGAAAGTTATCTCTATTTTTGCGTTATGCAATTTCTTAAGAAGTATCTATATGCATGCAACTTAGGATGACTATGACTAAGACATTGACTGTGATTAAGATGTATATAACACCTAATGATGCAAGGTTTTGAGCAAAAATTTTAGTTTCTGTCCAAGGTTGATCTTAAGAACCAAAGGAAAAAATGACAGTGATGTTTCAGACTCAGTTTGGGGTTTTCAAAGTTTTTTGTTGACAGTCAAATGCGGTTCACCTAACAGTTGCGGTTCAAATTTTGACAGATGCGGTTTTCTATGATGCATGTCGTGATTTGACTAAATGCTCATTTCAGACACTGACAGAGTTTGGACTTTTTGACAAATGCGATTTAGTTTATGACAGATGCAGTTTTACAAAACACATGCATTTTGTCTGACAGATGCAGTGTTTCCTATGACAACTGCGGTTTGTAATACACATGCAGTTCTAAATATGGACTCTATAAACCTGAATTTTTTGACAGACACTTGTGGCTTGAAAAGTGACAGATGTGGCTTGCATGCACATATGCGATTCAAAATGTGACAATTGCAACTCTTGATATCTAGACTGTGGAAAATGAATGTTTTTGACAGACACATGCGGCTTTTCCCCTAACAAATGTGACTCGCTAAGACAAATGCAGTGTTTAAACTGACAGTTGTGACTCAATTTTTGATAGTTGAAGTTTTCCCGAAAGTTGTTTTGACTGACTTCGTTTGTTGATCAAGATTTTGGATGAATACAACAAACACAAGAATAGAAATCAATGTATTAGTTTGTGATGATGGGACTGTTAAGACTTGAAAAACATTTACAACCTAGGCTTTTTGGACAATACTTGTTGAGTTCTTGGATTTCTCTAGCTACGCATATTTATGGCAGATGACTAGTAGCTTGACCCCACTAACTCCCCTCCATGACACTCACTTATACTGGGCAGCCAAGCTAATGTACCCATGAAACTCCCATGGCATACATCTCATCTCCACACATAAACCGTAAGAATGTAAGATGGCTTCACAGGGTTGACCCTGCTGCACCAACAAGTAGGTAGGATTTTGGTAAATCTACAACAAGGTGTTTAATAAGGGCATTCTATTTGTGGGGCACTATCCAATGTCAGCGAGAGTCCATTTCTATCCATCTCATCAGAATAGTGTACGTGATTCTTGGGTTTCTCCAAGAATCCTCTTTTATATAGCGGTTGGAAGTCGCTTGGCGTCTAGCGTGCTACCGGTCTGAGTTGTCTTGGGGTGAGTACTTTTTCCCACCAAGACAGGCCCAACTTCTAGAGTTGGTAACCGTTTCTCTTGCACCCAAGATCACATGAATGTGCAAGGGGAGAGGATACTTTGGTGTACAAATCATAAGGGTGACAAATATGTGCTTTCACACCAAACAAAGAAGATAGTGATTCTTTTTATTCCAAACGACAGTTATCTATCTACCAAACAAAAAGCATGCTAAATAATTAGAGACAAAGGCATTAGGTCATGCATGCAAATTGATTAGTAGTTCATTGTTCTTGTCTTTGGCTTTTGTCCTGCAAAAAATATTGTCTTTGGTTTTTATTGTCTTCTATGCTTCATCCTGAAAACACTACGTTATTCCCCCTTAACACAACTGAAACAAACATTAGCAAAAAATGAAAATCACACAAAATCGATAAAAGAAAAAATGGATGTGCAGAATTCAATGACAAAGTGAAAAAAATTTACCAGCCAGATGCGGCTTTTGGAGCCACAGATGTGGTTTGGAGTTGACAGGTGGATGCGGTTCGCGAAATTTGTTGATAGGCGAATGCGGTTTAGGACTATGCGGATCAAGATGACAGATGCGTCACTATTTTTATCAGATGCGGCTCCTAATATAGATGTGTCGATGTGTTGAACAGATGTGGTGCATCATACAAAAAACCTACAAAAAAGAAAAATGAAAAAATGGGAAGACGAAAAGATGTGCGAATTTTGAAGTGTGTTCACGTCGGGCTCACCAAATGTAACATAGAATTAAAATTTGGATTAGGATATCTACAAACTAGAATAAATGATGTTAATCTTAATCTAATCAATATTAATCTAAATCAAATAACAAAGAACGAGGAAATAAACATAATAAACTAAAAAAATTAATGGAAATCTCCCACTGAATATGCGTTCACTCCTTCGAATTATCTTGATTTCTCTTCTCCATTTTTCCTTTTCAGTATTCTTGCCCTTAGATTTCTCAGTATTGATGCAAGCATAACTTTGTCAAGTGTCTAAGCAAAATATCAAAGATAAGTTTCTTCTCAAAAGTGTATGATTTCGAGAGTAATGATTTCGGGAGGGGGAATAATGATAATGACGGGCCATTTTATAGATTTTGGGTTTTCAAACGATCGGCTCATATTGAAAGAGAGATTGATGAATGCCATGCGATGTGAGTTCTATCTTAGATAGAACGTGAGTTAGAACATGAGTTCAAGATTTTTATCTTCAGTTAAGAGTCTTCGAAAATAGAAGAACAAGACTTTGAATGTCAAAGACAAAGTTAGAAGTTGGAGAATAATGCATTCAAATGAAAACATGAGTTAATTAATTAAATAAAGATATTTAATTAATAAACACATCATGCATATGAGTTAGAACTAGTTAATTGACTAGTTGTGACAGAGAGTCCTCTCGCAGAGATAATCAAATGTTCAATCTAGAGATAACTGGAGAACTAAAAATAGATCTTGAGTCAGAAGGTGAGTGAATGTTTAGTCAACTGATTGACAGAAGAATGTGACATAAATAAATAAATATGAATTAAATGTTAATTTAATTCAACATTCGAAAGTGGGAGATTTAATTAAATTAAATAAAGATATTTATTTAATTTGACTGTTGAAAAGGTGGAATTGAATAAATTAAATAATAAATATTTAATTATAGATAAAGGGGGTTAAATGAATAATTAAATAATAAATTATTTAATTAAGAAGGAAGAAGGAAGAACTGATTATTTAGCGACATAATTAAACAAATATGATTTATTTAATTAATCAAGTTGAATAAAGGGCCATAATGAATTAGTGAATTAATTAAAAAAGGGTATTTAATTAATAGAGGAAATATGTGTTAGAAAGAGGTAATTAAATAATAAACATTATTTAATCATGACCATGGACTATAGAAAATTATGTTGAAAGTGGTGTTCGCAGGCCTAGACCAATTTTCGGTGTCTACAACCACATCAATGAATGACCTCAATCAAAGAATAATCACATCATTAGATGATTCCATTCGAGAGTGTATTTTCCTTAATTAAAAGGGATGATTCAAGAGTCTACTCTTGTCAATACAATAACTTCACATATTAAGAGTGTAAAGCAACAAATCAAGTAGCAACTCTACTCATTAGGTAATTACCACCTACATTTCCATATATATAGTATTTCATAAGCTCAAGTGATTTACTTGATCACACAGGCGAGTTTCAAATTCAATATACCCTAAGGATAAAGTCATCAACCAATGACTTGTCTGATTATATAGGTTTACTTTAACCCTATATATTCCAATCAAGACCAAATGTATAACTCAACCCAGTAAGTTATTCCCAACCTATAGGTATCAATGAGTGTTCAAGTACTTATCCCAGGAGTAACCCACTAGCTATATAGTATATTCAAATAAATTAGCTATGAGTATCCCTTAAGCTACCCTTGTTTAATAATATATAGTATAATAATACTTATTACAAATAATTCCTCCTATTATGGAGTATTTACAAACACTTCACAAAATAGTATAAACAACTTCTACTTTCTTTCAAAGAAAATACTCTTTTTTCCCTAAATGCAAGTATTCGCAATATACCAAATAAAGAAATCATGAAACAATATTTCAAAAGATAAGACAAATAAATGAAGATTATCCTCATGCATGTAATACGTTGTCCAATTGACTAGTTGCAACTCAGCTTTCCCATAATAAAAACTTGCTTATCTTTGATCTCTCAAACAAAGCCACAATAACCTTTATCTCACAAGTTGATAATATACTTCTCTCAATATGACAAAATACCCTCACCAATACTCAAATATCTCTCTCAATATATAGAAGAAGAAATGCAGATATAATGCATAAGATTGCTTAAGGAATATGTCCCAAATGAGAGCTCAATCTTACTATTTATATAGCAGATTGGAAACTGTCCAGCCTATAGAAAAGGCATGAGTATTAATATAAATATCCATGCATAAAAACTCACTCAACTTAGCTAAAAGGTGGTGCACAAATAAGAGCATACTCAGCTAAATAAAGCTATAGGTTAGTATTCCATTCTTTAGCTAGCATATCAAACTCATTATTGCATTTACCAACCTATTTACCCATGAAGGTAAAAGTAAATCGATAATAGCAAGGTGGGGTGTAAAAAAATGAAAGTAACGCTCAATGACCCATTATTTTCTCTCTAATTCATTTTGTAGATATCATCGAGAGATCACCGGAATGAACCAATAAGATAAATCATAAGAAAATATCAAAATGAACAAACAGCCAATATTATTAATATCTCATGCCAAAGGATGTGTTTAGGGTTATTTCCAATGATGATGTCCATTGTAGGAAAGATATATCTATAGGACATGCTATTGGATATTTATTAATTGATTAGTTCTAACTATTTGATAGGTCATTGATATGAATGTTAAACGACATGTTTAACCACGACCAAGCCTCAAGAATTTTGCATTTAAAGTTTTGTGTTTTATCAATTGTTGTACTTGTTTCTATTTGTATTGCCAAAGTATGAGGGTGATTATCACTTTATTATGGGTGAAAGTTTATTGTGAGTGAAAGTGAGATGAGACGGGTGGTTTTTTTTTGGAATATTTCAATGTTTTGACTATTTGAAATATTTTTGAGGCGTTTTTGGGACATTTTGAGGTTATTTGAATTTTTTAAGTTTCCAGGTTATTTGATGTTGTTTTGGATTTTTATGAAGATATTTGAGGTTGTTTTGGATTTTAGATGTTTTATAAGTGTTTTGATTTTCAATTTTTCCAAATGTTTTTGTGTTTTCCAAGGTTAGACCAAGAGAACAAGACCTAAGGGGGAAAAGACCTATGCCTCGAGGGCTCATCAGAGATGGCCTTGCTTATGTACATGCATAGAGAAAATTTAGTTTGAATGAATCTTGAAAAGGGATACTTTATTGTGACAAACTTCTCAAGGATTGACCTAAGCCTCGAGGGCTCATCAATGATGGCCTTGCCTATGTACATGCATAGAGGAAACATATTTCAAATATATGCATGTTTTTTATTTTAATTCTTTTGAAATTTTTATGAGTTTTGACTTGATTTGGATGTTTTTGGAATTTTTAGATGATTTATATGTTTTTGGATTTTTGATGATATATTGAATATTTTTGGGTTTTGAGATGTTTCAAAAAAAATTGGATTTTTGATGATATATGGATGTTTTTGGATTTTTGACAATATATGGATGTTTTTGGATGTTTTGAAAAAATAATTCCTAGATCACAATTTTGATATCACATTGTGAGATATAGGACATGGATCAAGAGTTATTCGAAATTAAGATACAAGTACCTACCCCTAGTGTCTAGCAATGTTTAATATTTCATGAGCAAATAAGGATGATGAATGGGAAAGCCTACAAAGATTTGTGATAGACTTTATCATGCAACAAGATCATTAGGACAATGCTAGATATAGGCTATGGGACTTCATAGGATAAAGCAAGATCAATGATAAGAACCATGTCAATATTTTTCCATGAGCAAAGTTAAAGTGTACATCTAATCTTTCCTAAGATCAAGATAACTTGGAAGATTAGGATGAAGATAGATTGTATGGATGAAGTGAATGCAATATTTATCATGAAGGGGATGAGATTCTTCCATCTAAAATGATTCACATATATGCTCAATTCTACTCATGATGCATGTTTCCTAGGTTTTCATCACGGTACTTTTCCAAAGTGACACTAAAGTGGTTTTCATTGGAGGATGATTTTTCTCTTTACTATTTTCATCCTTTTTCTATTTTTTGGATTTTTGAAAGTTTTAGATTATTTCAAACCATCTAGTGGTGTTGATGTACATACTACTATCATGATGTGCCAACGGTATCCTTCCTATAGGAGTTTCTCCACTAAGATATGAGAACTTGTATGTAACTCCTAAGAATTCTTATCTGCCTTGTTGATATTACAGTTAACCTCATCTAGATGTGCACATAGAAATAGAGTGCCCTTAGAGTCCTTATGATAAAATTTAGTTTCCAAAACATAGTTAACATGAGATTTATATATCATGGATGTCAAAGTGGATGGTGGAGTGTGATGAGGAATATGAGATGTACATGGATTGGTCAATAGTTTAGAACATTTGACTCTCCAAACTTGGGTGATGAGCAATGAAAGGTGGATACAGAGTTGTGAGTGGAATCATGACCAACTTCTTGATATGCCTTATATGTCATTTGTGAAGTCTTCTTTTGCATATATGTCACTTTTGAAGTCTTCTTTTGCATCAACAGACATTTTTTATGGATGAACTTCCCTTTGTGACTTTTCCCCATAGTTTCTTTGACTAATGGAGTTTGATAGGAATTAATTTCTTTCTTTTTCTTTGGCAACCATTTGAATTTTCTTTGTCCATTTTTCTTAGTTGATTATTTTCCTTCAGTAACTTGCTCTTGTCTAGTATAGATTATTTTCTTTTTGTTGGTCCCAATTAGAGGGTGGAAAGATGTGAGGACGACGATTCATGATATGGTTAGTTGTAGTGTTGGTATCAGTTTTATTATAAGGACTCCTCATGCTCCCTATTTTGGTATTGTGGATGTATCGTTGACATGACAAGGTTATTTTCCTACTAAATAACCAATATCCCATTGTTCAGGTTTATTGGATACTTTGTCGATTCCAATATGTTATTATTGTGTACATATTCCTAATGCTTTGCCTTGGTAATACATTCACTGACAAACTGCTTCTGAGTATGACTTGTCTTGAAACCATGGTGTCACTTCTTCTATATTTTATGAAGAATACTTAAAAATAGTAGTGGATATGGATTCAGATTGTTTTGTAATAGATGCATGTGATTCACAATCCATGTAGGAGTATTCTTCTTGATTTGTACTTTCAATGTCATCCTAAATCTCTATAAATTCTATCATTTCTTGCTCTTGTGTAATGATGTCAAGAGAGTGAGACTCTTTTTTTGGATGGTCATCTATATGTCCATCAGAAGGAAGCATCTCATGGGTAGTATTCGGTATGTATTTGAAGTCTTGGATGGATTGGAAAATGTTCATTAGGTCATAATAGTATTTTGGGGAAGTGAGATCTTCATCTTGACTTATGTTAGAGAAACTTCCACTAACGGATTGGAAAATATTGTAGATCATGAAAATTCTTTGAGGATACGAGTGCTTGATCTTGACTTGATTCGGTGCAACTTTTGTTATACTTAGGATTGTCTTCCTAACATGAATCTTGGGTGGATGGTATAACATTAGTAGAAGACTCTTCACAAGATTTGGTGGATTTGGATTATTAAGAGACTTCTTGTTGCATTGGAAATTCTTTGATGTGCCCAATCATGAATTCATATCAGCGAGGGATATTATAGTATGAGACATATTTAATGCCATTTTGATATGAACATTGCTAGAATCTATTGATTGATCTCAATTTTTTGTTAGGAATGTGTCTTGATGCATGTCCAATTCCTCATTTTGTGATGAATGAGTAACATGAATGTGTCCTACCACATTATCATACGTATGATTTACACTATTATAACTTGGTGCCTTTCCAGAATCTTTCACCTTCCCATGACCAGGCATAGGGTCTTTATAGATTCCCAAAACTTGATTCCCTAATTTTTTATCGACATTGACTTCTCCTTGATCAATAAGGTCTTGAATGAGATGGTTTAGCTTGACACAATTTTTTGTTTTATGACCTTTTGTATGATGATATTGGAAAAATTCCTTGTCATTGTACCAAAATGGCTTCACTTCAGGTTCAGGATAATTATGGTTTTGAGGAAGTTCAATGTGTTTTGACTGAATCAACTTCTTCAACACTATTTCGATGGATTCCCCTAAGGGAGTGAATTGTCTCTGAGGAGTATCATTTTTTCTTGGTGGTGGTCCTCGTGAAGGATTGGAATTATTGGCAACTTGCTGGTTGTTTTGTAACATGTTCTATTATTGTGTATGTTGTATGTTTTGTATGTTTGGTGGTGCCTTAATAACAACCTTTACATCCACCAAACCATCATTAGTAACATTCTTATTTTTGGCCCAAAATTGGGGTTTATCATTAGAACTAAATTATTGGTTGTGATTTTGTGTGGACCCCCTAGAAATTAGGGCATGTTCAATGTTAAGACCTTTTGATATGAGATCCTCAAATGATGTTATGCATAGCATTCTTAGTTGGAAGGATAAATTAGTTTCCACATCTCTTGCAATGATTTTCACTTGTTCTCTCAGGCATAGGCCATTTACATTTGCTTTCTTTATGTCTCCATCATTTTAAGAAGGATGAAAATTCTTCTCCCTTGTTTTGTTTAAGGGTATAGAGTTCTTCCAAGGTTACATTCCATCAATTTTTTAGGAGAAATGTGCTACAAATTGATCTATTATATCTTGAAATGTTATGATTCCTTGGGGTAAGTGTGAAAACCATTACATGGCTTGCCCTCCCAAACTTCTTGGGAAAAGCCACATCAAGTAGGAATCATTGTACAATACTTCCATACATGTAACATAAAACTCTCTAATATGTTCCTTTGAATTACCGCGTCCCTTAAATTTTTCAAATTTAGGTATCTCAAAATTCAAGGGAAATGGTATCATGGTGATGCATTGATCAAATGGATAAGGACATGCATATTGAACTATATAAAAATTTGTAGTCTTTCCCATTTGAATGTCCTAGATTTTTTGCATTAATGTCTAGGTTTGAGAAAATATATCCAATGGAGGATTTTTTGATGGTGAAGCATACATGTTATGTAGACTTGTATCGTGGTAAGGAGGAATATTTATGTCATATGAACCTATTTGAAATTGAGGATTACCAGTTTGGCATTGTGGATTTCTTTGATAAATAAGACCCATTTGGTAATTTCCTTGAGGTGCCAAACTAGTTTGAGGTTGTGGATTTCCTTGATATTAAGGAGATGCATTATAAAATACATATTGATTTTACAAGAAAAAAAATTGTTGTGATGGATTTAGTTGTTGATAATTGATGTATGATGATTGTTACTAGTTTTTATTGTGATCATTTTTTATTGGGAAAGTTTTTGGTGTTGCAACTATTGTAGAGTAGTATATTATTGATGTTTCAAAGGTTGAATTTGATGTCGTGTTGGTCATTTTTGATATTGGAGATGATTTTATGGGATGGTGTTGTGAGTGAATTTTTGATGTTGATGTTGATGTTGTGGTGGTATTTTTTTGATGTTGGGACCCTTGATATAGTGGATTTTGATATTGAAATTGAGGGTTCTAATTTGGTTGGATTTGACTTTGATTTTGAGAATTCCCTTGATTTAGAGGATTCACTTTATGTTGAGACACTTGTTGTGGTACAAGATATTATGAAATTTTATGTTATTGAGGATCCACTTGATTTTTTTGTGTCATTTGAGGAAGACCTTTATTTTTTTGTAACATTTGAGGACCTTGGTTTTGTTGGATTTGACATTGATGACTTTTTTGAATACTAGGGAAATTTATATTTGTATCAACATTTTGAGAATTGATGTAAATGGAAGGTTGGTATTTTGAGCATGAAATATTGGTGGAATGTTGGTGTTGAATGTTGGTGGAATGATGGTATTGAATGAAATTCCCAAATTTGTTTGATTCCCTAAATTTTGTTAATGACCCAATTGATTTCCATGTTGGTTGATAAGGTTTTTTGAATCCATCCTAGTAACCATTGGTTGAATTGGTAAATTTTATGAGGATGGTTGTGTTATTTTTTGTATAAAATTATGGAACAAAGTTTTACCTTGAGGTAGATAATTCATACCTATCATGTTTGAACGTGGTTGTTCCCTTAGTGTGTTTACATCAAAATTTTGGAGAAGCTTGGAACCTCCTTGTGTAAGTTTAAGTATGTATTGATTTGGATCCTCACTTATCACCACTTCTAATTATTTGATGAACTCTTGGTATTCTTGCATTTATAAGATCTCCTCATGAGTGAAATAATTGTTTTGTTTGTGATATCCTCTATGTGAACCCTTACTTCTTGTGATGGTTGGGGTGGTGCTTGATTGTTTTTTCCATCTTGGGGTAGTTTTTTATTGTTTTGATTTTATTTAATGGTGAAAGTTCATCCTCTTGTGAAGTTTCTTGTGGCATCCCAAATGGTTGATCACTAAGACCTATTTTTGTAGGAACATTTGAACCATTTGTATTTGTGGTGGTATTGATAGGCATGTTGGTGGAACTAGGGTTTGATTACATGATTCATTTGTGTTGAGACCTAATTGTAACCATTCAAGTTGTGTCTACCTTTGAAAATGTTTGATGTGAATGACCTTGTTGAAATTACTTTGTAGCCTCAAATGTTTCTAATAAATACCTTCTAATAAGTTTATGACCAATAATTGATGACTTTGTGAGATGTGAAACCTTCAAATTTTTGACAAGAATCTAGAGTCAAGTTTTTAGATGTGTTTGATGTTGATGATTATGAACTTGCAAACCTTGAGAGTAGACTTGTGAATCCAAGGTGATTTTATCCAAAAATATTTGTAATAATCCAACTAAATTCTTAGAAATAGATTATTTCCAAACATAGAACTAAACTAGTTGATATGGTGAAAACTTAATTCTAAGAGATTTGTGTCAAAATTTTAAGTTGCTACATTTGATGGTTAATGTTGATGTTTGATGTTGATTATTTGATATTGATCCTAATTGAAAACCTAAAAGGTTTTTTTGACAAGATCAAGATGTTGAAGAACATGAACTTTATTTGCTATTATGAGTGTTAAAAGTGATCCAAGATTGTTTTTGTATTCATTTGAACCAGTTTAATATTTTGAGAACCAAAAGACAAAATTAGATTCTTTGTTGAAGGTTGTTATTTTTCCAATCTAGGAAAAAGTGTCGCTTTGTTAAGGAAAATGCATCAGACTATTTTTCTACAAAAGCATCAGTATTCTATAAAGGCATTGATATTTTGACAGAAGCGTCAGACTATCTAACAAAGGCGTCACTCTGTAAAACATTTTTTTTTCATAAAAAACACATCACGATGTGCAAAGGCATCAATGTGAAAATAGAAGCATCATTTTGAAAAAAAAAAAGGAAGCGTCAATTTGTGCAAAGGAGATGCATTATTCAAGAAAATCCACTGATCTTCCTAGGGGATCTTTAAAATACAAGTTGACCTAGTTTTTTTGATGTTTTGATTTTGCAAACATAATATACAGAATGTAAAATAAACTCAATGAGGTGACAAGATGATTTTTGTGCATTCTTCTTCCATAATAACTCACTAATTGGTGCTACATGGTCATCACATGAAAAAAAGCCATCAAGTATGATCTATTTAGTATTTAGATTAGGTTTATCTTCTAAAACTGGCCCCGTTAATAAAATACTACACATAGAATAGGTAACTAGAGTATGCACACGTACATGACACACCTCTCACCTTGGAAGGAAAAGTTTCTTGCAAGGATTTTTGTCACCTCAGCTATCTTTAGTACATAGCAAGTAACTTCATGGTACAATTCTATCCTATTGCACCATTAATAGAAGATGTTTGAAAGTCTTAGGCCTCTAAAACAAATAAGTTTATAATGGGTGGATCATCGGTGAACACCATCAACCTCTTAGACATCTCCATGGGAAACTAGAAAACCATAGTCCCTAACAAAAGTCTAAAGCGCTACATGCACGGATCAAACTATAGCTTTCACTCTCATCCAATTTGTGTAACATGCCCAAAAACACCACTTGAGTTTGAACCCTTGAGTTATCTATGAGGATGCATCTCAAGGAAGGCCTCCTACTTAAAATAAAAAGGAGGAAGAATTCTTGTTACTATTTCTCTTCACCCAAGATGGCACTAGGCGCAAAGGGAGAGGATACACAGCAACTTCCTTTGGCTAGCAATGAGCATAAAGTAAAATTTCAAGATATTTATCTTCACCCAAGATCACGCTAGGTGCAAGGAGAGAGGATACACATCCAACTTACCAAGAATGAAATACAATGAATAAAATTGTTCATTTTAAGTGCACCAAAGTAATTTTTTGGGTTATCTTTAAGTACCAAAGCTAAGGCATTAAAATTGCATGTTCATTTTAACCCATATAAAGATTTTGATTGTCCAATTTTAAACACCAAATCTAAAAATGAGAGTTGTGTGGTTTAATTTTATACACCAAAGCTAAAAGTGAATCTACTCTAGTGCATCAAATTGAAATAGCTCTTAGATAATCCTTCACACAAGGGTTAAGAAACACTTTGGAATTTGATTCATGCTCCATGGTTTTCCTTTGACGAGTATTAACAAAAAAAAATTCACTCTGGTCCAAGCTTAATGAAGTCCCTGCGAATATTAGCCTAAAACAATAGCAGACAAATGACTGAAAATAGTTAGGGTTAGGTAAAAATACAAGTTAAAATCAGATGAAAACCTATAAACTTATTCTACCTAGTTTATATGTAAAGGTGTCACTCTTTTCAAGAAAAATGTGTTGCTCCATCAAACAAAAGCATCACTCTGTTAGAAAAAGGTATCACTCTGGTAGATATGAAAAAGTGTTGCTATTCAGTAAATGCATCGACTTGTCACACCTACAAACATAAAAACAAAAATTCAACAAACAGAAGCATCGTTATTTGTAAAGGCACAAGCCTTTAACATGCAAAGGTGTCACTATTTACAAAAGCATCGGGATGTCTTGGAAAAGGTATCGCTCTACTTCCTAAACCCACAATGTCCAAAAAACTCAAAATAAAGTAAATTAGTTAGGGATGTGAGTCCCACCAAGGGTGCCAAAATTTCAACATGGAAGATTAATCGGATCAAATAGACTAAGAATCAACTAAGAAACAAGATAATTGATCTAATTAAGCCATATTCCAATGATATTAATCTCAAATATCAATTAATGCTTAATTAAAATATGAAATAACAAAGTAATTCAAATGAACATCAAGCTAAAAAATGCAAACCTCAATCCCATTGGGGGATTAGTGTTGGATTTGATGTGGAGTGCTTAGACTCATGCCTAATCCATGGTTGAATGATGCAAAGCTTCAAAGGTTTATGATAATGGTGATTCACAAATGGTCTCAAATGGTGATGGTGAGTATGAGATCTTGCATAATATGGTTGCTCAAAAGATTGTGAATAGAGATTCATGTAAAATGAATACTATTAATAGAATTTTTGAAGGAATCAATGGTTAAGATCAAATTGAATAATCAAGGGATGGAATTGAAGGAGAGAAGATAGCATGGATCAATGATCAAATCAAGGATTGAGATTTCTCAATAACATGGATCAATGATATTAGTCAAGGGCTCAAATTTCTTGAGACAAATGCAAATCCCTTAATTTTAGAAGAATGTGGGAGATATTTCCATGTGGAGGGAAATATTTGAATTTAAATTATAGGAATATTCCATGAGAATATTCTTTGAATGATTGGAGGAAATTAGTCAATTAAACAATTAAGAATTATTAAATTGTGCAAGTAGAGAGAATTAAGACCTTCAGTTAAACAATTTTCCTTATTTGATCAAAGTGGGAATGTGACATTTAATTAAATAATTTATATTATTTAATCAAATGAGAAGATCTATAAAATTTAATTAAATAATTTACATTATTTAATCAAATAAGATGAAAATTAGTGTGAAAGGGTGAATTAATCCAATAATATTAATTATTCAATTAATAGGAGAAAATAGTGAATTTAATTAAACAATTGACATTATTTAATTAAATAGATGAAAAAAATAGGGTGAATTACGAGAGAAATGGTGTTAATAATCATAATCAAGTGTGTGATATGATCATGAAATTTTTTAAGTGTCTATAGTCCTAATACACAATATCATTTTAATGGTATTGGCAAATATGTGGGTGATTTAATACATGCTTCCGAGATTCTAGGAAAAAATATTAATTAGTATTTTGGAAATGTGTACTTTGTTATGGAAAAGCTATTAATTAAATTTGAGTCATAAAATAAATCGATGACGAATTGAAATGCATTGGACTGATAATTCATAAAATTTGGGCAATTTGGCCACCCTATTGGTTGCAATATATTCACCAATTGGTGAAGATTCGCCACTAAAAACATCCATGTTGATAAGCCTCTTATGGAAAAATAATCTCAAGATTTAAAGGGGGTCTTAGTAGTAAAAAGAGTGACTGATACTTCTACTTTTGAGGTAGCCACTCTAGCAGTTGATACTGCTAAATTCATCTAGGCCACTGCAGAGGCATTGAAAAATAAATACGACAAAGTGTTGCAAGATCACCTTGCACTAACTGTTAAGTATAACAAATTAAAGGTGATGGAGATCCAAGGAGTATCTTCTCCTCCAATAAGTGCATTAGTAGAAAGCTCTTCTTGAGCTCCACCACAATCAGATTTGAGCAAGGAGAATGAAGAGCTCAAGAATTTAATCAAAGTATTGGAGGAGATATTGGAATATTTTCAAAGTGGCTGACATGAGGGAATGTATCATGTTGTGTCAAGTATTTTGGGACATTCGATGTCCAAATTTTTGAGAAAAGTAGAGAATGTCCATAAGGACTACTCCCAACTTGTGATGAAAATCCAAAGGATAACTAAGGGCAAGGATAAAACTAAGGCATTAATGAGTAAATGGATCCCTACGATACATACATTACAAGGAATGTACAAAGAGTCTAAAAATTAGGTCAATCCACTAGAGGACATTTTTCTAAGCTAAAAAATGGAAAACATGACAAGGAAAATGCAAGAAGTTATGGATCAACTAGTAGAGAAATCAAAAACAAGGTTAGAGTAGTTTAAAATAGTGATGTCAAAATTATGCCTAATATCAAGAATAATGATGAAGAGATAAAGGATTACCTTTAGTAGGAATCTCAATTTGAATCAATAACTCCTACCTTAGCCTTCTTTGTCTATGGTGACAATAAAATTGATGTGGAGCTCCTCAAAAGTTGTATGGATAAATTGATGGATACTATGTTGTATGGAGTTTCAGAAGGAGTTTGATTCAAATTTTTCCAAGTATATCATCATTACAAATCTAACATGGATCTACTCTTTGCATACCAATGGCCATCGAAAAGATTATATAAGGCCTAGGATGAAAAATACAATCAATTGATAGAGTTGTAAGTCATTTTTCCACATAAGTAAATGTATAAAATGGAATGGCATTTTATATTTTTTTCATTCTCTTTTTGTCTCTTATGGTCTACTCAACATCAGCTATAACTGACTACAACAACTTCAAAAACGGAATATGATTTTAGTTCAAGAGATGAAGCCTCAAAAGGAGATCATTCCTTTCTTCACCATTGCAGCATCAGCAAATGGATCCTTCATCAGTGCAATAGTTTTTTTCATCTAGTAAAACATTCATTTTATCTTCATTGGATGGTTTTTTCTTTTTGTCTCTTTCTAGTACAAAATGGTCAAATGAAAATGTGGCATCTATCCTATAGCCTGAAGCTTTTGCGATCCCTTGTTATAAAAGGGAATTCAAGGCCATTTTACAAGGATCTTGAAAATTTTGTAAGTAGGGCACTTTTGTATGATTTTGGTTTTAGGTCTTGATAGAAAAGGATGTAAATGTCATTGATAATTTTGTATGATAGTACTAGCATATTGAATCAAATACTATGAAAATTTTACAATTCATTGTCTCCAAAATGTATCTACCTTTAGAATTTATGAATAAAATTGATCAAGGACCTATTTATGTTCATCTTTGTAGTATTTCTTGTGAATGAATGTTTCTTTTATGGCTTTTACTCGAGTAAATTAAATATGCTTTATGAGAAATGTTGAATGTTTTACATATATAGAAGGATTTGTAAGTAGAATTAATTGCATAATACTAAAGGATTACAATGTAATGCATTATCATTAAGCTTTGATGTTAGAATAAATAATGTTATAAGGATTTTTAGTTGTGTTTCCCTTGACCCCGTTGCATAGGTCTAAGGCACCAGTCTGTGCAAAAGTTTTGATTACAAAATTCATTATCAACAAGAGCATGTTCATATTCAAGCAATATTTATTATCTAATATTATTTTCATACTCTCAAACTCATAGTTGAACTAAAATCCAATATTTTAGCCCTTTCTATTGTTTATCTTACAAATCTTGGTCATAAGAAGAGAGTATATCTGTTTGCAGCAATATATGAAGCCAATTGTATGGAATCTAAAGTTGATATTACATATGATCACCCTCCTAGGTTCTATGGAGCCTGAAGTGTAGAGGATAAAATTTTAAAAATCCTTCTCCTATTCGTTGGCCAATCCCTAAGATGATTGAGCATAAGAATTGGCTATTCATTTAAGTCATGTCTAAAATATAATTGGAGCTTTATAGCACAAAAACAAACCAAAAAATTGACCCAATCAATTTTTCTCTATTGGTTAATGGTCATTGCCTAAAATTATACTAGAATCCATTAAACAAAGAAAAAATTATGGAAAATTTTACATCACCAACTCCACTCGAGGAACATGCAATATCTAGGAAATAGCTTAACTACTCAAGACCTTATGTCTCACATGTATGATTTCTCACATTACACCTCACATCATAATAAAGTTTCTTTGGTGTCACCATGAAATTTTTTTGGGATCATCCATTACCATAATAATCTCAGTAGCAACAATAAATGTGTTGATTATACACACAACCACTAGACATGGTACCTATGTGACCTATTCATGCAACTACTAGTAGCAGGACCTATGTATCTTTACATATAGCCATTAAAAATGGATTTTTTGTGACCGTATATGTAGCTATATATTAGTACTATTGCATCATCCAATTTCTCGACTTCCTTACATGTAACCATTTATTCACTCATAGCCATGCTTCTTGTTACAACACTTTATTTCAAGCATTTATTCTAACATGCAGCCACCAAAAAATATCACTATCATCCATATGATTTTCATCACATGACATATTGCAACTTTTAAATTTCACCGAGAATGCAATAAATGTATGTGGCCACATCAATCCACACACCAAGTATCATAATTTTTTCTCCATCAATTATCTAGCATTCATAATAAATTCCCATTATCATCCAATCTTTTTGACATGTCATACTTCACTTGTAAATCTTATCAACTTCTTGTGATGGGTACTTTTCCTTCTAACTTCATGATTTATTTTAATATTTCACTTGTTTTGGTAATTACCATATTACATGTATATGTCATAAATATCATTATTATTTCTAATATAAGACACCACATCCTCACCTCCTTTTTGAACCCACTTGACATTTGAGGGAAAATGTCTAGTTATAGCTGGGAGGTAACATAAAAATATAAGATTTGGCTATAGAGATAGCCACCCAAGATTTAAAGGCCTATGGAAAGCATAAAATGCTCAAAAGATCAATGTGACAAGAATAAATTGCATTCTTATCAATGAATGAAAAAAGAATCAATGGATTTGGTTTACAATGTGCGAGAGACCCTTGGTTATATAGCCAAGGTGAAGCATAAGATGTCATAATATTATGACAATTGTCAATCTTATGATGTGAGACCTAGGTCACATGTGTTACAAGTCAAAATATAAGATAACAACTAATGAAAACTAACACCTTCTCGAAATAATCTTAGGACCTAAGTAAACTTAACATGTGAATATGTCCACTAAGTCCCTAGTAAGAGAAATAACTAGGTGCATGACATTTATTCACACCAACGCCCCCCCTTAAGTGCAACTTAGGGAGAAGATTATGATACCAAGATGCAAAGATGGGTCTCGACAACTAGGTCATATTAGGTACCCATGTAAAAATGCAAAAGAAACCTCTCACAAATGGAGAAAGGGAGAAAACCTAGTGGGACAAAAATCCACCCCAAAAGAAAGAAAAATAAAAAAGATAAGAAGCACAAAACCTCCTGTAAGGAAAAATTCCCCCCCCATAAGAGAGAAGAAAGAGAGACCATGCAACCTCCCCTCAATGGTGAGTCCTTGCTCAAATGTCACAATGTCAAGAGTCCCCAATCTTAACTGAAGAAGAAGAAAATGTAGAAAAAAGTGAAGACTAATGTAGAGTGGACCAAAGATGATGATGAGTCCTCCAAATGCCAAACTGTGACAAGTAGTTATAGAAATAATTAGGTACCACTACACAAGATGTCAACAACTAGTGACTAAGTTGAAACTATCAACTCAAGAGTAACTGCAGAATCCATCGATGAAAAACTAAAGATGAATCCACACTACAACATGAATAAGGTCAGAACCAAGGAGACAACTACACAAGTATCACCTAGACACTCTCTTGACAGATTGTTATATCCCTATAACAACTTGGAGACAAGTACCAAAATTTTGAATATAGGTATATTTCTTGAAAAATAGGAGTGTCTATATGGTATTTATAAGTCTATCACACCGAAATACATGGGTAACCATTCATTACATTCATTGAGTATATAGGAACTTGTATTTAGGGAAAATCATATATAAAACTAAAACAACAAGATAGCAAACCCTAACTAGCACAATAGAGTACAAGCAAGCATGAAAATAAAAATTCAAGCGAATGCAAACCAATCTCCAAGCTAGATTTGATTTATCTATATTGCTCTTCTCCACATGCATGATAATGCAAGATTTTGAAGGATTGAACAATTTGATATGTTGATTGCTCATTTTCGTAGCATAACGATAAGATGGAGATGATAGAAGAAAAATAGATAGATAGATAAGAAAAAAAATTGGTAGAGTAAGGATGCTAGAAGAATATTCTCCCAAATGGCCTGTGAAAGGCTTGATTTATAGGAGAAGGCTGATTTTGATTCGATGGCCAAGATTAAAAGTCAAATTTTTGATATGAGTGCCTAGGATTAAAAGTTTATTTTAGTGCCTATAACACACATTAAGTGGGTTATGACATGAGGCTAAAATAGGATGTGAGGGAACAGTGGGATTCTATTATTTATTTTAGAGGAAAATATGCCTATGATGCACAATGAATGGGGCTAGAAATAGGATGTGAGTGGGAATCTCATAATTTAAATAATAAAATTATTTTAAAAACAATTGCATGTGATGAGTTGTAGTCATGTGACACATGTTGCAATGTGACAATAAGTGAGGGATTATTTAAAATATTTAATTTGAATTATTTTGACACAAGTGAAGGGAAAATTAATTAAATAAATGAGATTTATTTAATTAATTAGGAAGGTGATTAAATGGAATAAATGGGATAAGTGGGATAATGTAATGACCTAGGGTAAAATATTACAAAATGTCTTACAAGGTCATGTATCGACTAGGTAATGTTATGACATGGACAATTTTAGGTTTCTACATTTTTCCCCTCTTTGAGATGATTAGATTTATGTCAAGTAACATCATTTCAAAGAAGCTAAGGTATGGATAGAGATAAAGAAGATGACACCCCAGCCACTTGAGGAGGTGAGGAGTAAGATGAATGAAGAAAAGGGATGATAGAAGAATATGATGATGTAAAAGATATGAAGAAGTGGGATGATGTTATAGGATATGATAATGATGATGATGCCCCCTCAAGAGGATAGGTGGGTTGGACAAACACGGGTATTCTCTTGAAAGGAATGAATGAAACAATAAATGAGGGATAAAATGAATGATACAAGATAAGAAGTAGATGAAAAAGAAAAATGGAATGTTATATTGCAATAAAGTGATCAATCATATGTTTGATATATCACTAGACGTTATGCACCAAGGTATAAGGACCAAGATGATGATGTGTCTCATGCCCCAGCATAATACAACCTTGTCTAAATACAAGATATGAATATTAGTGGGGAGTGATTCGGATTTGATGCAAATGAAAATTGAAATGATAAAACACACAAGCAAGCATGCATAAATGATACAAAAACAAACAAGGTATTGCCCCTATCAAGCTGTAAACTGATGATTAACTGATTGAGTGATGATGATGATGATGATAGTTTTGTCATTATGGGGAACAATATATCAATAGATCAACACAAGGATGATTGATTGATTGATAATTTATTAATTGATTGGGTTTACAACAAGATTAGGATCAAGACCAAAGGATGTGATTCGATAATTTGGCAAGATTGATTAGCTTGGTTGGTATGGATTAAGGATTGAATTGCATTTGTATTATTGCTTGGAATGATTGAAGATGATTGATTTGAATATTGGGATGATGATTGATGAATTGAATTGAGGAATTAATTTGCTTGGAATGATTTAAGTTGGAGAAATTTGATTAAAGGACTGATTGATTGATAATTTGAAGATTGATTTGAAAGAGTTGAATTGATTTGAAGAATTGATTGGAAGAAGGATTTGGTTTGATTTTATTGATTGGATTTTTGTTAGCTATTTGATTTTTTGTCTTTTTTCAAGACATTTTTCCATTTTTTTGTATTTTTTACCAATATTTTGATTTTTTTGGATTTTTGAAATGTTTTGATTTTTTTGGATTTTTAAAATGTTTTGATTTTTTTTTGGATTTTTGAAATGTTTTAATTTTATTGGACTTTTGAAATGTTTTAAGGTGTCAATGGATGACTGTGAACTTTATTTCATGAACCGCTAGCCTTTGCGGTTATCTTTCCTTCGCGGCTTCGCCTTGTCTTTTATCGCTCGCAACTTTTTGGTGTTTGCCACGTGACCTCCTAACGGGGATCCCTGCCTCTCTGTATCTCTTTGCCTCTACCGAGTTCCGTGTGTGTGACACGTGGCTTTCTCTGGCCATTTCCCGAGTTGGGCCCACTATGCAATTATTTTCAATCGGCGTCACCCACGTGGCTTCCTCTCGGAGCTTTTCGTCGAGGCGTCCCTCATTCTTTTTCCAGGCTCCATGTGCTCAACACATGGCGTATTCTTGTGTGTTGTTTATTTGGGAGTTTTTTCCTATGCCATTTGTTCTCTTTTGCTGATGCATTTTCTTCTTTGATGTCGCGTGGACCTTTTGCTACTGTTGCATGGCCATCTTTTCTCTGAGGACGGATTTGTTTGTGTGTTGTTGGGTGATCTTCCTATTTCATGTTGGATCGAGGAGATTTGGAACGTCAATTTTTTTCCAGGGCATATTTCTCAATGTGGCTTTCAAGTGGTGGGCTAGCTTATTTAAGCAGCTCTTCTTCTCTTTTATTAGTTGTTGTTGGATAGCCAAAAAACTTCTCAAGCACTGGGAATAGCCTTTGTAATATTTTTATTAAACTTGAAGTTTGCAGACTGTGCCAATCAATTCGGCCTTTTTTGTTTTTCATGCATTTGATAAGATATTTAGACCGTGCTTTTATTTTCCTATAGCATATGAATGCCTGTTCTTTAGCTTTTGTAAACTTCTACAGCTTAATAAATACATATCATGTTTGACTCTTATGTGTTGGCTGAAGTTGTATTAGATTACGCTATGCAATTAAAGGATATTCTTATGTTTGAAGTGTTTCTAGATAATCTATTTGATAGACAACACTTTATTGTTCGAGCCTTTGCTTTTGGTACTATGCCCAAGTAGTTTCATTCATGATTTGGTGCATCACTTTTAGTCTAGATTTTAATATTTCTTGTTATCTTTCTAACCCTTTACCTCCCCCACTAAAAATGAAGAGTCAGCTTCGATAAAATTTAGAGGTCACTTAGCTAAGTGCATTATGTCCCCCAGTAGCTAAGTTTCCCATAAGACTGTTTCCCTCTGCAAATTTTTGTGTCAGCAGTTCTTTTTTTGGCATGCCCAGTGGGATGTGAACTAGCATGTTTGCTTGATATATAAGTGTGTATGATCCATAGGCCCATAACTAGGTCACAAACTGCAAGATTCCCTGGCCTACTCATACCATCGTTAGTTTTTGTTTTCCCGAGAGGTCGGCAAGGTAGTCCTTCACCTCCCCCTTCTCCTTCATCTCCTACACCTATGGCCGCTAGAAATTATGTAGCCTAGGATACTGGTAGTCCTTTAGTGGTGCATGTGCCTCATACAGTATGAGCTCCAATCCCCACTTCTGCTTTAAAAGTTATTCCTAATTTTTTTAGGGATGAATCGAAGACATCGACAAAGCACTTGCAAGATATGGCAGACGTGTGTCTGGTGCATGGTGTTTCTAATGAAAACATAGCTCTAAGATTGCTTGTTGCCTCATTTCGAGGAAAGGCATTGAACTGGTATAGAACTCTTCCAGCTAATATTATTTCTACTCGTGACGATCTTGTAACCCCCTTTTATGAGCATTTTTCAAATATTGGTGATAGGTCTTCATTATATCATCAACTGGCCAACATAAAGCGAGCTCCTCATGAAGCTCTGCCTGACTTCAATGCGTGGTTTCATTCGACTTGGTAGAGAGTTCTTGTTGGTAGTCGGTCACCTCCATATTTGGCGTTCATGTTCTATTTGAGGTCCATTAATGCTAATATTTCCATGATGCTACAGGCTCTTGGTAGAAATACTCTACCTGATGCTTATGATCTTTTTGTTACTACAGAGAATAACCTTATTGCTGCTAGAAAGTTAGCACCAAGACCCATCATGCCATTGTTCTTGGAATTCAATGCCACAAAAGTTGAGCTTCAACCAACGCTCTTGCAACTCCTCCCCAGTCTATGTACGTGTGTAGCTCTAGTGCCTAACCCCTTGACAGTCAAGATGAATGAGATGAGAGAACAGATGCAGACTATGACAAATGAATTGACTACCATGAAGCGGTAGTCATATAGCTATCAGAAGTTGGCTTACCAAAATTATCAAGGTGGAAAAGCTTCTTACCAGTCAAATTAGTGGCAAGATAGATCGCACAACAATACTCAAGCTCATCCAAATAACCAAGTTGTTCCAGTGACCCTGCCGATACAGACCATCCATCCTAGTTCAAGTAAGGAGCTAGTGGCAGGACAGAATAACCTAGCCGAAGACACTAATTCATGGTATTTTCCTTGTAATGATGCACACATGCCCCAAAATTGTCCACGAGGGAATTTTCAATAGAAGATTGTGGATTAACATAGCCAAGGCAGTGCACCTGATCCTGGAAACCAATCATATGCCTCTCAACAGATGGATAATTCAGTCCTCACTGTTCAAATGTAAGGGATTTCCATAGATTAGGAGTTAGACATAGTTTTGAACCAAGCGCTCTTTTCATGGATGGAAGGAGAAGAGTTAGCATTTTTGAATGGCATTCCTATAACTCAAGTGCCTCGAGTGCAATCAGACTACAACACGTATTCAAAGTGGAGACTCGCCAAAGAATTCACATCTTTGCCAACTAATGGTCCATCTCAATCAACGCCCAGTCTGTCGACAGGGATGTCATTAATTCCACAAAAGTCTAAGGTGGCTACTCCCAGCTCTCTGAATCCACCTCCTCCAAAAGCAAAGGCTCCTATGATCACCTCGGTTGTTGTCAAACAGTCAGATACACCAACTACGAGGCCTAAGGAGCAAGCAACCATGACTCATCAGTCATGAACATAATTCAATATGGTGGAACAACTAAATAAATCCTCTTCCAATGTTTCTTTGTAGGATATCATGGTTATCCAGAAGAAAAAGGTGCTATTACAGAAAGCATTATCAAGAAATGAAGATGTGAACATGCCTAGTCAGCCTAGTGAAGAAAGGATATCCAAGCCGAACCTAGATAAAGTGCTAAGAAATCAACTAGAAGAAAAGCTCAAAGCCGGAAAAGAGAGTAAGCCTAAACCTAAGCCTTTCTTTCTAATGCTTATCATTGGTGACAAGTTATTGCATAATTATATGATCGAATCTGGTGCCAGCACCACTGTCATGCCTAATCAAGTAGTTGATGCTTTGGGGCTAAAATATGAGCCTCCTAACAAGGGAGTCATGCAGCTAGATGGAAATAAAGTTGATACCATCGGGGTAATCAAGGGATTGCCTATGACATTGTTTGTCTGCCCTAGTATCACTAAAAACCAGGATACCGTACTCATCGATGTCCCTCCTCTTTCCGGGATATGTTTTTCCTGAGAGTTCATAGAAAATATTGGAGGATATCTAGCACTGGACTAGTCACACCTGATCTTCAGAACCAAACATGGAGCTAAGATGAAACTATTGTCACAAACTTTGCATTCTGAACATGTTGTTGATGAGGCCCTAATCAAATTTGAAGTGGCACATACTTCAATTACCCAGGAAGAAAGGTTCAATGTTGAATTTTTAGAGGAAGAAGAAGCAACTAGCTCCCAGACAAAGAGTGAAGAAGCTCTATTGAATGATTTTATAGACACGGACCCTTTTGGAAATTATCATGCAACTAGGCTCGAAACATATGTCATACATGAGGAAGGATAGATTATGCCTAGAGTTACTAAAGAATCCAGATGCGAAACATCCTCGGAGTTATGGACTTTGCACTTTGATGGAGCAAGATGCAGAGTAGGACTTGGAGCTGGAATATGTTTGACATATTCGTAGAAAGAAAATACCTTGAGGTCTTATCACTTCCAATTCGCATGATTGAATAACAAAGCAGAATATGAAGGCCTTTTCCATGGTTTAAGCCTTGTAGAACAAATGGGCACAAAGAAAATAAGTGTGTTCAGAGATTCAGAATCGGTGGTCAACCAAATCCAAGGGATTTCTGCTACAAAGAATGTTTGTATGCAATCATACTGGCATAGGGTCTAGGATCTTATTGAAAGCTTTGAGGCATATTATATTCAAGCTATACAGAGGGAGAAGAACTCTAAAGCTGACCGGATGGCAACTGGCGAGGCTTAGATTGAGCCATCCTCCAAGTTGTTAAAAAATAAACATGTAGTGAGAGTAATTGTATGACCTGTTGTTGTGAACAATGATCAAGACTGGCAAGTGTTCGATAGTGATGCTCATATTGCATCATTTCTCTAGTCATCTGGGGAATTTTCTGACCAATTGCAACCAAAGATCATCGAATCCTATGGGGATCAAGTAATCCAGTTGAAATCCAACAAGCTTCCTAGAGGCCTAGTCACTCTGGAGAGTCTTTTTGATTCTGATGATGCAAGAAAAGATAAAAGGAAGCTTGTAGCTGACAAAGGTGACTACACCAATTTACATATCGGAGAAGAAAAAAAGCTCAAGGTCAGTAAGGGAGTATCTCAGAAGAATAAACATAGGCTAAAGCACTTATGCGAGGAAAATCCGAGCATATTAGCCTGGTCATATGATGATCTTAAGGGATATGATCCTAGGATTATTCAACATACAATTGAGCTATTGGAAGGAGCGAAGCTGGTTCGTTAGAGACATAGGTATGTGAACCCAAAGATTGAGTCACTCATGTCACAAGAGTTGAATAAATTGATTGTATCCTGAATAGTGTTCCCAATCAAGCATAGCACTTTGGTGTCTAACCTGGTGCCAGTCCAGAAAAAGAATGGTGGTATACGACTGTGTGTAGACTTCTAAGACTTGAATAGGGCATCCCTAAAGGATCATTACCCCCTACCTTCTATGGAGGTAATTCTACAAACCGTAGTTGGTTCTGAAATATTTTCAATGTTGGATGGTTTTTCAGGCTACAATCAGATTCATGTAAAGGAGGAAGACCAGCACAAAACAACGTTCACCACAAAGTGGGGAACATATGCATATCCTAAGATTCCCTTTGAAATTTTAAATGTCAGAGCCACCTTTCAAAGAGCTATGGATATTGCCTTTAGGGATTTAATACATAAGATTATACTTATCTATCTGGATGACTTGACAGTGTTTTCCAAATTCGTCGGTGATCACTTTGATCATTTAGAGCTTATCTTCCAAAAGTGCCTGGAATTCAATATTTCTCTAAACCCAAATAAATGTGTGTTTGAAGTCCCCCGGGGGAAGCTATTTAGATATGTTTTCTCAAAGGAGGGCATTGCCATCGATCCGGAAAGAGTTGATGCAATCTGGGAGCTTCCTCTACCCGTAAACAAGAAAGGAGTGCAATCTTTTTTGGGTAAGGTCAAATTTCATCAGTCAATTCATTGCAGACTTTGCAAGGACCATTCAACTGATTACTTTGATGCTAAAAAAGGACCAGACTTTCAAGTGGACAGCGAAGGCCAGAAAATATTTTGAGCTTATAAAAGAGGTTATTTCTTCAGCCCTGTATTAATCAACCCGGACCTGTCGAAGGACTTTATCATGTATGTTTTTAGTAGTGGAAACAATATTGCCACTGTGCTTATGCAGAAGGATGATGAGGATAAAAAATGATGTCTTGTTTCTTTCTACTCGTGCACCTTATGGGAGTATGAGGTAAGGTACAATTTTATGGAAAAGAAGGCCTTTGCTATTGTGAAAGGGCTTAAGAATTTTTGGCACCTGATATCATGCAATAAGGTGATTTTTTGTGTACCACATCCTAGTGTGCGGGAATATATTATGGAAGGAGAGATCACCGAGAAAAGAGCTAACTAGATTACCAAGATCCTGGAGTATGATATTGAGATCAGGCCTATCAAGACTGTTAAAGGAAAAGGACTATGCGAGTACCTCACTGAAAACAATGAACCAGTGACAGAGCTCAAAGTCTTGGAACCTGTGTTACCAAATGAAGAAAGCTTTGAGGGAAATTGGCTGGAGGCTAGGATAAAATTCATGCAAACAGGAAGGTATTCGACCAATCTCCCTTCCTTTAAGAGATGGTTCTATCGATTGCAAAATAGAAGTTATGTTCTCTTAGAAGGAGTATTTGTCAAAATAAATTTTAATGGTGTCTTGCTAAGATGTGTGAATGAGGAACAAGCCAAAATAATATTAGATCAATATCACAACGGCCTAGCTAGAGGGAATTTTTCTACAAGAACTACAGCAATTAAAATCATATGTGTTGGTTATTTTTGGCCAACATTATTCAATGACTCATTTTAATTAGTAAATTCTTGCAATGAGTGTCAATTTTATCTTGGAAAAAGAAAGAATGTTGTTATGCCACTAAGACCCATAGTAGTGAAGGAACCTTTTGCTCAATGGGGTCTAGACTTCATTGGTATTATTAACCCTTTTTCATCAGCTAGACATAGGTGGATATTGACAGCAACTGACTACTTCACCAAATGGGCAGAGGCAGTGCCATTAAAAAATGCAACAGAAGTAGAAATTGTTAACTTCCTAGAGGAATTAGTAGCCAGATTTTGGCCCGCCGAAAACAATTATTTTTGACAATGCTAAATCTTTCCTTAGCTCTAAGATCAACCAATTTGAATTGAAATATGGGGTTTTCTTGAAAACCTCTTCTAATTATTACCCTTACAGGAATGGCCTCACGGAATCCACAAACAAAAACCTCATCAGGTTAATTAAAAGGATAGGCTCAAAACACCAGAGGGAGTGGCATAAAAACCTCTTAACAATGTCATGGGCAGACCATATCATGCTCAAGCAGATATTAAAGACATCCCCTTACAAGATGGTGTACGGGAAGGATGCATTTCTGCCTATTTCTATAGAAATCTTTGCTCTCCAATTGCTCAAATCTCTTGAAATCGAGCAGAACGGAGCTATGGAGGTACGGTTTTCTGAGTTACTGGAAGTACAAGAGAAAGGAGAGCATGCTCTCGAGGCCATGAACAGCCACCAGTAGATGGTCAAGAAGTGGTTTGACAAAAAGACATATGACCAGGAGCTAAAATGTGAGGACTTGGTGCTTAAGTTCAACGAGCGCGGGGCAAAGCCCGACCAACACGGAAATTTTGATAGTCTCTAGGAAGGGCCTTCTAAAATCATCCAATGCAAACATTTTAACTATTTTAAGTTAGAAAACATGGAAGGTAATGCCTTGGGTATTCCAGTTAATGGAATACACCTTAAAAAAATTAATTAGTTTTGCTTATACAGTGGGTTTGTAAATTCTAAATATGTAATTATTTTTCCTACTTTAAGTTTTGGGTTTTCTTAGTGCTTTTTGAAAACGATAATAGTATTGTTGAGAAATGTGTCTTAACTTCCAACTTGAATCCCCTATTTTCATGCCTTGGCAAAAATTTGTTGTTTCTGCAGTTTACCGCCATACCGCGCCTAGCTCTTTTCCTGCCTTAGCGGTACCGTGGTGAAGGCCTTGGCGGTTTACCGCATTACCACTTGTTGTCTATTTCCTAGCTACACTTGGCATCTTTTGGTTTGCCTTGTTGGTCACCTCCATACCACGGGCGGTTAAGCAACTGACCGCGGTGGCCGCGATGATGTCGCCTACAGTGGTCTTGGTTGTTACCACCATACCACAGGCGATGGGTCCACTCACCGTGGTGGCCGCAGTGAAACCGCCTATGGTTGGGTCTGGCAATTACCGCCACACCGCAGATAGTTAAATGACTGACCATGGTGGCCACGATAAGACCACCAGCGGTCTGGCTAACGGTCACCGCCCTACCGCAGGGTGGCCTCTCGGCCCCCACAGTAGCACAATAAGACCGTCAGCGGTTCCAGAGACCGGTCACCGCCACACCGCGGTCCTATCTGATGACTGCAGTGGTAGCGTGGGGGTGTTTTCAGAGGTGAGGTGGGTGAGTTTGGTAAAGTCATCGGTGAGCTCGAATGAGCTCACCGCTATACCACAGAATGACTCAAACCTGGCTATGGTAGAGCGGTAAGAGCTCAGCTAAGCTCAGTTGGCTCACCGCCATACCGCGAGCAGGTCGAATGAGCTTGGCGGTAGAGCGGTAAGGACTTAGAGAGCTTAGACGAGCTCGGAGGTAGGTTGATAGTAGTTTGATTGGCTAAAGGCCAATGTAGTAAATGGAAGTTAATGCAGACTTGTTCGATAAGGATTGAAACCTAATTATGGAATGGCATTGAATGCCTAGGTGGCTCGATGATGAAGATATATGTCAGAGTAGATCAATTGCATGATTGGATGAGTGATTCATGAACCTGATGGTTGGTAATTGGTTGATAGAATTATAATTTATTAAGTCGAGTAAAATATTGCATGGGAAAAAGAGATGATTTCGAACTGTATGTTAGAAATAACATTGTAATAGTGAGATAGAACAAGATAGTGTTGTTGTGAGTTGATCAGAGAAGACTGAACATTGTATGTAACTATTTTGTTATTGTAATACAATTTTCTTGACTTTGTGTGGTGGGTTTTTTACCTGTAAAGGTTTTCTCACGTATATCTTGTGTCAACTATGAATGCTTAATTCTATTATCTATTTTTATTGGTTGTATTCTTCTCAAGTAAGTTTATAAATCCTTTTTAACCTATTTATGCTATTCTCCTTTATTGTATTAGTGTTAAGGGAATGTATTCCACACTATTGGGTCATTAGATCCATCTTGTTTTTCCATTCAAGCGGTATCAGAGCCTGGCCCGTTGTGTTATCCTTGAGAGAAAGTTTAATTTTTTGTGCTAATACTATTTTAGAGGGAGTCTTGCATTGTTGAAACTTGTTTTTGTTTGAGATGGCATGTACATCAGGTAGAGTAGATATTGAAAATTTTAATGTCAGAAACTTTGAGTTATGGAAACTTAAAATGGAAGACGTGTTGGTGGATAAAGACCTTTGGTTAGCAGTGTCTAGAACTAAGCCACAAAGTACGATGCAAGAGGCTTGGGATACTGCTGATAAAAAAGCAAGAGGTCTGATAAGACTGATTCTTGTCGATTTTGTACTCCTGAACGTCCATGAGGAACAGTCTACAGTCTCATTATGGAAGAAGCTTGGTGATATTTATCAAGGAAAGTCTTTGGTAAATAAGTTATTCATGAGGAAGAAGTTGTACTCCTTGAAGATGGAAGAAGGTGCATCTATTGTAGACCATTTGAACTCGTTTAACATGAGTGTTACTCAGCTAGGGTATGTAGGTGTAAAGACTAAGGAGGAGGATCGTTGCATGCTCTTGTTGTGTTCATTACCTGACAGTTGGGATCATCTGGTGATGGCTATTCGAAGCACAACCACTACATTCAAGATGGATGACGTGGTTGCTTTGCTCTTTTCTGAAGAAATGCGAAGGAATTCTTCTGAGATGGCCAAAGAGGCTCTTGTTGTTCGAGGTATACCAAAGGAGGAAGGAAAGAAGAAAGACAAGAAGTCAAAATCCAAATCTGCAGGGAGATCAAAGTCTCCTAGTAAAAAGTTCAAGGTGAGATGCTAGAACTGTGGGCAACCTGGTCATATCTGGAAGGACTTTAAGAAGAAGAAGAAGAAGAATAAGAATGTCTCTGACAATTAATATTCTCAAAGTGATGCAAATTCCTTCATTGCAATAGCCTTGACAACTCAGGCATCATATGATGACTGGTTGGTTGACTCGAGTGCGTCCTTTCACATGACGTCCAATAGAGAATGGTTCTCTAAATACGAGAAGTATGATGGTGGAAAGGTATACATGGAAAGTGATTCAACATTGGAGATAGTTGGCAGAGGAAGATTTAGAATTCAATTTCTTGATGGGAGAGTCAAAGGTATTGGTGGCGTACTTCACATACCAGGTCTGGCTCGAAATATTCTTTTTGTCACTCAGTTAAATGATGTTGGTGTAGAAGTTTCTTTCTCAAGTAGGGGATGTAAAATGGCTAGAGGTGCAATGGTTTTGGCTAAGGGTGTTTGTACTGGCACTCTATACAAGCTGGATGCACGACCTATTCTTTGCAACGGTGCCTCTGTAAAGTAAAGCAATGTTGCACATGTAGAGAAAGATGAAGACACTTCTCTGGCTACAAATGCTATGGAGGTAAAACTCCTAGTTGAGAATACTATGCTATGGCATCATAGACTTGGTCACATAGGTGAGAAAGGTTTAAAAACCTTGAAGAATAAAAATCTTCTAGAAGGGCTTGATGATTGTAACCTTGAGTTCGATTTTTGTGAGCATTGTATCTATGGAAAACAGCACCGTGTTTCATTTTATTCTAGTCCTCATAGATCTTCTGGTATAATGGATTATGTTCATTCAGATGTGTTTGGTCCAGTTAATGTTCCTTCATTATCAAAGTCTAGATACTATGTTTCTTTTATTGATGATTATTCGAGAAGGGCATTTGTATACTTTTTTAAAAGTAAATCAGAAGTGTTCAGTCGGTTTAAAGAATTTAAATCTTTGGTAGAGAATCAGACTAGAAGGAAAATCAAATGTTTGAGGATAGACAATGGTGGTGAATTTTGTTCTGTAGATTTTGAAAGGTATTGCACTGATCATGGAATTAAAAGGCATAAGACAACACCTTACACTCCATGGCAGAATGGAGTTGTTGAAACGCTAAACAGGACGCTGATGGAAAAAGCAAGGAGTATGCTAAGTGGTGCTGGTCTGGAGCAGAATTTCTTGGCTGAAGTTATGGCTACAACATGTTATCTAATAAATAGATCTCCTTGCTCTACTCTTGTTGATAAAATGCCTTTGGAAGCATGGTTTGGTAAGAAGCCCTCTTTGAGGCATGTTCATGTGTTTGGCTATGAGGCATATGTTTATGTGCCAAATGAAAAGAGATCTAAATTGGATAACAAGGTTGTCAAGTGTATTCTCATTGGCTATGGAGTTGGTGTGAAGGGATACAAGCTTTGGAACCCTATTACTGAGAAGGTTTTGTATAGCAGAAGCATTATATTTTATGAGCTAAAACTTTCAGTAAGTGATCAGCAACTTGAGATAGATCAGACTGACAAGAAGAAGGATGCAGTTGTTTTTCCCCAAACTCCAAAAAGGGAAGAGTTGCATGGTGTACCTGAGACTGAGGAGAGCTCAAGCAGCTCTAGAAGTTTCAATGATGAAGAACAACCTCAACTTGTAAGAAGATATACACGAGAAAAAAGGCAACCTGAAAGGTATGGTTTCTCACTGTTAAATTCAAACTATGCCTATGCTTTAATTACGAGCACTGATGAGCTAGGACTGTAAAAGAAGCAATTAGCATGGTTGATTCAAATTCTTGGTTGCAAGCCATGAATGAAGAGATGGATTCTTTGAAAAAGAATGAAACTTGGAATTTGGTACCACTGCCTAAAGGACGAAATCCTATTGGTTGTAAGTGGATATTCAAAAAGAAAATAGGCCTTGATGGCAATGTTGAGAAGTATAAGGCAAGGTTGGTTGCAAAGGGATTTTCTCAAATTGAGGGAATTGACTATGGAGATATTTTTTTCCTTGTAGCAAAGCTGACATCCATCAAATTTCTGTTATCATTGGAAGTTGTGTATGATTTCTAAATTGAACAAATGGATGTGAAGATAATGTTTCTCCATGGTGAGTTGGAAGAAGAAATCTACATGTCCCAGCTTGAGCATTTTGTTGAAAGAGGTAAACAAAATCTGGTTTGTAAGTTAAATAAATCTCTCTATGGTTTAAAGCAATCTCCTAGAATGTGGTACCATAAATTCAACATGTTTGTGTTTTCAATTGGATTTGTGAGATCAAAATCCGATCACTGTATTTATTATAAATCTGAGAATGACCGTGTGCTTGTGATTACCCTATATGTGGATGATATGTTATTCATTGGAAATAGAAATACTATGATTTCTAATCTTAAATCTCAGTTGTCTACAAATTTTGAAATGAAAGATCTTGGTGTAGCTAGGTACATTCTTGGAATGGAGATAACCAGGGACTGAACAAGCAGAAAGCTTTGGGTCAGTCAGAGTAAGTATGTAAAAATAGTTTCGGAGAGGTTTAGCATGGATGATTGCAAGCAGCTTATTGTTCCAATCATGCATGGAACTAAGTTGTTTGTTGAAGATTTTCCAAAGTCTACTACTAAGATGGAGGACATGATCAATGTGCCTTATGCAAGTGTTGTTGGTAGTTTGATGTATGCTATGGTCTACACAAGACCAGACATTTCGCAAGTAGTGGGAGTTCTAAGCCGATTTATGGAAAATCCAGGAAGATCACATTGGGATGTTGTGAAGAGAGTATTCAATTATTTGAAGGGGACTTCAAACTACACCTTGTGTTACCATGGTAGTTTGGTTGCATCATAGAGGACTCTCAGCATTCATGGGTATGTTGATTAAGATTGGGCAGGGGACATTGACAGCAGGCAATCCACCAGTAGATACACTTTCATGCTTAATGGTGGAGCAATCAGTTGGATGAGCAAGCGACAGGCTATAGTTTTTTTATCCACGACAGAGGCAGAGTACATGGCTGCAACTCATGCCTATAAGGAAGTTGTTTGGTTGAGGTGTTTATGTTCATACATTGGATTTAATGTTGGGTAGATTTCATTCTGTTGTGACAGTCAGAGTGCCATTTGTTTGGCAAATAATCTGACCTTTCATACCAGGACCAAGCACATTGATGTGCAATATCACTTCATGAGGGATATGGTTGAAGATGGCAAGGTAAATCTGGAAAAGTTTGACACCTTGAATAATGTTGTAGATGCTTTAACAAAGCCGGTTAGCACAGACAAGTTCAGATGGTGCGTAGAATCGATGGGCCTTGGGGCCTATGACAAATAGTAAGTTTTCAAGTCATGAGGGAGCTAGATGTATTTGCCAAGTGGGAGCTTGTTGAGAAATGTGTCTCAACTTCTAGCTTGAATCCCATGTTTTCATGCCTTAGCAAAAAATTTTTGTTTTTGCAGTTTACTGCCATACCACACCTGGCTCTTTTCCTACCTTAGTCGTACCATGGTGAAGGCCTTGGCGGTTTACCACATTACCACTCGTTGTATGTTCCCTGGCTGCGGTGGCCACGGTTAGCATCTTTTGGCCTGCCTTGTCAGTCACCGCCATACCACGGGTGGTTAAGCAACTGACTGCAGTGGTTGTGGTAATGTCACCTATAGTGGTCTTGGAGATTATTGCCATATCGCAGGTAGTGGGTCCACTCACCGCGGTGACCACAGTGAGCCCGCCTATGGTTGGGTCCGGTGGTTACCACTGCACCGTGGACAATTAAGTGACTGATCGTAGTGGTTGCAGTAAGACCGCCAGCAGTCTGGCTGACGGTCATCACCCTACCATAGGGTGGCCTCTCGGCCCCCACGGTAGCGTGGTAAGACTGTTAGCGGTCCCACAGACCGGTCACCGCCACACCGCGGTCCTGTCTGATGACTTCAGCGGTAGCACAGTGGTGTTTTTGGAGGTGAGGCAGGCGAGCTCGGTGAAGTTGTTGGTGAGCTCGAATGAGCTCACCGCTATACTGTAGGATGACTCAAACCTAGTTGCGGTAGAGTGGTAAGAGCTCGACTGAGCTTGGTTGGCTCACCACCATACCGCGAGCAGGTCGAACGAGATCAATGGTAGAGTGGTAAGGACTTAGAGAGCTCAAATGAGCTCGGGGTTAGTTTGACTGATTTTGACTCATAGTCAAAGTTTGATAGTGAATGCAGGAAGGACACATGGTAGGTTGATAGCAATTTGATTGGCTAAAGGCCAATGTAGTAAATGGCAGTTAATGCAGACTTGTTCGACAAGGATTGAAACCCGATTATGGAATGCAATTGAATGTCTGGGTGGCTCAATGATGAAGATATTTGTCAGAGTAGATCAATTGTGTGATTGGATGAGTGATTCATGAACCTGATGGTTGGTGATTGGTTGATAGAATTGAATTCAACGTATGACTTATTAAGTTGAGTACAATATTGTATGGGAAAAAGAGATGATTTCGAACTGTATGTTAGAAATAACATTGTAACAGTGAGATAAAACAAGATAGTGCTGATGTGAGTTGATCAGAGAAGACTGAACATTGTATGTAACTGTTTTGTTACCATAATACAATTGTCTTGACTTTGTGTGGTGGGTTTTTTACCTATAAAGGTTTTCCCACGTATATCTTGTGTCAACTGTGAATGCTTAATTTTTTTTATCTATTTTTATTGGTTGTATTCTTCTCCAGTAATTTTATAAATATTTTTTAACATTTTTATGCTCTTCTCCTCTGTTGTATTAGTGTTAAGGGAATGTATTTCACACTGTTGGTTCATTAGATCCATCCCATTTTTCCCTTCAAGTATTGTAAGAAATTGAGATACATTGTAAATGAGCCAAGATATGAAAAACATGCCTATTATATTATTTTTGGAACAATTACACTATATATGGTAGAGGCCAGTGGCCATGTATCAAAATATACATATATATCCGCTATAGGGAGGTAGAGGTTGGAAAAAAGGCAAAAAGAAAAATTGGGATTATCTATTCTCAATTCTCAAACATAGGAAGGACCAGCAACAGCAACAATCGGTGGCACAAGGTGAGGAAACACCATTCTCTTGAAATCCTCATACTACTGCATGTTTCAGAAGGGTTCAATATGATGTATCCGCATCAGGAAGTAGCAACCAGCATGAACCTTGGAGCGATGTTCATCGTGGGTCTCCAGCTCAAAGCCGAACAGAAAGGGCCTAGTTGGCACGGGTCCTCCATGTAGCAGTAGCTAACACAGGTTGCGAACAAAAGGGACCCCACGATCAAATTTGGTGGCCCGCACTACTTGCTCCAATCCTCCAAGGTAATGGCGAGGGAAGACTCACTTGGTTAGCTTTAGAATTTTTTGTTTGGAAACGCTGATGTCCAAGAGCGAAGCGACAAAGTGAGAGAAGATGTTGGTGTTTACCCTGTATTGGTCCTCGTACTATATGCAGTCTTTTCCTAGGACCCATTTGATCGCCTTTACATATAACATGTTTTTTATGCATGTTATGTGCTTCAAGCACCTACACCTAACATTTCCTAGAAATGTGCCTTGGGTCTTTTTGCAAACTAGTCTAATTGGTGTCTCCATAATTGCTTGCTACTCTAGCTAGAGGATGAAATTGCTAAGATTAACTAGGGCCTACTAAGTAAGAATGTTGAAGGTAATTATGATTAGCAGGGTTGCTAAGGTCCCTATTTATAGATTGGTTGGGGTTCGCCTGATGAGGAAAGCTATGATTACGTAAAAGGAAAATGGTGCTATCAAACCTTGATAATCAGTGTTGTGGCATATGAAGTGATGTGAATGATTAGGTACAATTGCAACTTGTTCTGTTCAAGTTGTCAAATTAAATTAAAATAGGCCAGGTGTCTGCATGAGTAGTTGTCATCCGGATTGAATCAAGGAAAATATTTTGATAAATTCATTGGGTGATGTGCCCAAGTACAATTAGGAAATCAGTAAATGCAAAGGAGCTTGTGAAAGATATGGCAAGGCTATCTTAGTGCGTTGTCTAAGAAAAATCAGGCACCACCTCATGCAAATTCATGTCCCTTAAATATGAAGAGTATTTTGGCAAGTTGGTGATCTCTTTGCATGCACGAAAAATTTGGTGGTGCATGTAGCAACTAAATGTGAAAGGATGGCACGTACACTTGCTAAGCCATTTTTCACGAAAAATCAAAAAGCAAGTTAGGCAAGCGAAAAAAAAATTATTGCGAGAATTTATCGAAGAGTGAAAATGGCTAAGTCATTTGCAAAGAGAGAAAGCATTTTCAGAAGCTAAGTCATTTTCAAAGTTTGTGAAGCCTCTTGCGAATACAAAGAAATGGCTGAAATTACAAGTTCAACATAGGCCCTGGTCCCAAAGAATATTAATGAGCAAAGATTGACGGTGCCCTGTGTAAACATGTATGGCCAAGAGTCTTATGCTACTCCAGGCATCCCAACAAAGCCATCTCGGCCCTTTACTAGTCAAGCGGACCAGAAAACATTTGGTACGGTTTCTCCTTGAAATCAAGCCCTAGTATCAGAGGATTGGGATAATGTTTTGGATCTCAAGTTATCTCAGAATCCCAAGAACCTAAGGGAGGCTGCATGTGAAAATGTGAAGAAGATATCTAACCCTTTTCACATATGTTTATGGAACTGTGGGCTTCCCCGGTACATGGTTCCACTGGTGCATTATTGCCCAGAAATTATGGCGGAATACACAGCAAGCTTTGATCCTCAGACTGGAGTTATAAGTGGCATTAATTTGAGGGTATTCATCATCCCCCAAGCCCTGCAAGATGTGCTATGCATCATGTTCCCCTCACTCAAGAATTTTTAAAATTTTGACATTCAAAGGATGTAGGAGTACTGGAGAACACTTCGGTTGGTGCAGCAGTTTCATCACACTGAGACTACTCAACCGATAGATGTTTCAACACCTCCCAGATTTCCAATTGCTCTGGGTGCTTTAAAATTGAGTTCTTCCATTTGTTCTATGTTGGTGCTGGTTTGCGGGCTAGATATAGACAAGGGGGTCTTTGAATTCCAAATGAGTCTTAACTTTATGCTAAGGAAGAACAACACGCCTCCACTTATGGACTTTGTGAAGGTTATAATTGATGGGATGATCCAACAACTGCATGAATTCGAGGTTGGTTCTAGATTCGGGTATTCTTCTTTCCTAGTCTACATGGTTTTGCATCAAAATCTTGATTATTTCAAGCAATTCATGGCCTTGGCCCTTTTCGATGAAAGTGGCACGAGGAAGCCAATTTCGACATGGACTCTCGCCCTGTCGAAAACTTTCAATTATTATGCATTTTTGGATTCGTTCCTAGATCTGACTTTGTGGGCTTTGGATAGATCTGGGAGTAGAATGTTTGTGTGATTTTCACCAAGATAGAAATCATGGCTGAGAGGCCTCTTGTCACCTTGTGACTAGTTCTTTGGTACGTATTTCAGTATGCTTTATATGCAAGGTTTTGTCTGGGAACCCTTCCAACTCCCGCGCATTTTTTTCGACAGAGTGTTGGCCCTCGAGGCATTGTGGCAGCTGTGTAACATTGAGAATGACTACTGGGGAGGAATTCATTTGACTTCCTATTTGACACTGTCGGTCATGTTCGGCTTGGTATCGCTAGTAAAGAAGAAGAGCTTGAACGTTAATAGCTCAGAGGTATTGTACTCTAATTTGGGTAATCTTGGGTTGGTGATCATCAACGACACATGACGATACAACCTGGAAAATAATTTGTCTAAGGTTGGCATAAAAATTCCACACTACCCTTGGCCATTCTGGGACCCTCAGAGAAATGTTGAAGAGGGGAATTTGAAATTTTATGTAGGCCTTTCATATTTTCCTACTAAAGAGGGGTGACGATCATGGCTAAACTTTTACCAAGTTGTGGGGAAGCTCAGCCAAAATCAAAAGATGGGCCCATACCTGTGCAGCCATTTGAGTAGGCTTGGATGGTAGCCAAAAATAATTAGACTTTTGGATATACAGGCAAGAGATAAAAACAATAAATGGCCTTTTCCAAGAGGTAGAGTCAGACAATCCGTTTAACACATTTGGGTTCATGAGAATTTGGATGGTGAGAAATCCTCGAACCCTTCAGAGTCTGAGAAGTTCTTTGAGAGGGGAGGTGTTGCCATGGAACCTAGTGAGGAGGTAACCGAGAGACCCCATATCACTGAAAAAGATCCGACACATGAGGCAGCTATCATTGGATAGTATTCAAAGCAGGAGGACTCTTCTAACACACAAATGTCAGAGCCTTCTAGCTCCTCTAGATCAGGTAGGAAGAGGCCAAGGAGTTCTGGTTGTAGGCTAAAGGTTATTGTGAACCTTGAGGATTCTCAAGAGGAGAAGCAACCACGAACGAGAGAGTCCGCTGGAGGGGAGGAGTCGCAGCATGAAGAAGCGGTGGTATCGGCTGCAATTCTTTAGGAACCTCAGGTATTATTTCCTCCCTCTTCTCTCTCTTTTATGTCTCTGGTCTCCTCTTTGTCTGCCCTTGCTTTTTTATCTGCGCCAGCTTTTTCTCTCACTGGATATCCTGGGCGGTCAAATATTTTCCCTCTCAATTTTCCATTTTCATCCCTTGCTTTTCATTCCACCCCTCAAACACAATTGGTCGCCAGTCCTGACCTTATGAGCCAACAGTTTTCATCCCCGAGGCCCGGCCTTTCAGTTGGTGCTTCCCGGCCTTTCCTCATACCGTGTTGTCATCATCTCTGAGTGGCCATTTTATTCCACCCTTCTCCCTGATAGTTATTGCAAGGCCTAGCAAGTCCATCGATGCATTGAGCATGCTCTCCTTCTCACTAGAAATCCCTCAAGAGTTTCCTTTTGCTGGTGGATTGGGTAATTCTACCTAGGAATATTTTCTACAGGTGGATGCAAACAAAAGCACCCACGCAAGCTGAATTCAAAAAAGAAGAGAAAAGGATGTGGGAAAACATGTAGAGCCTCTTTAGAAAATGGTATTCCATGAGAGTTAGAATTCACTGATGTTTGCAAAGATCACCCCCAATGTGATCAAACCGGTCTGAGAAATGTTGTCGAGTGATTATTTTGTCAACACCATTAGGCTGGACTTGCATCAGGCTTGTCTGCAGGATAAAGTCGAGCTGATGGAGGAGACTCGGAGGGTAATGACCACCAACTTCCTCAAGCTCAATCACCAAGAAAAGAAATAGGAGGAGCAATTGAAGGAGCTGAAAGGAAAGGTTGATATTTGTGCAAACAAGTATAGGGCCCAGGAAAACGAAATTAATCGCCTACTGGCCGAGAAGAATGCCTTGGAGGGAAAAGTGAGTGAACTTCAGGATTTGGGCGTGGATGTCGTTTCAGCCCTATGAAATGAAATTGAGCAATACTAGGTGAACGAGGAAACTCTCCATGCCGATTTGAAGCAAAGAGATTATGGTATGAAGCCGCTCCGGTAGAGCACAAATGATGAAGTAAATGAGATGAATGTCGCTCTAGAGTCAGAAATTGAAAAGAGGAAACAGGTCAAATTGGCCTTGGAAGAGAAAGAAAAGGAAATTTCCACTCTAAGGATTCAGTTGTCCATTTTGGACAGAAGCTTATCGAAGTTGAGGGCAGACCTAAGCAGCAGAGTTGCAAAGTTAGATCTTTTGAGAGCCCAACCTCCTACACCACAAATGAGCTCATTGGAAATTTCCAAGGAGTTCTACGCATCATATTGGGATAAGGTCAAGGAATTATGCCTTACTTTGTAGCCCACCTTGAAGTTTATGGTGCAAGCAACCAACCTAGGTGGAACAGTTAGTGAAACAATACAGTAGGTGTAGGAGATGACTTCCGATAAAGTTCCGGAGGCCAGGATTTTGTTGGGCAAGATGTATACAGCTTTTGATGAGGCTCTGAGCGGTGTAGGTATTAAGGATTGGAAAATGATGGCTATGGTCATTAACATTCTTATTTCCATGCATGAGGTTGTCCATCATGTAGCAGAGTGCAGACCCAAATTGAATCAAATTACCAGTAACATGCGGGAAAATTTTCCCGCTTAACTCAGCAAGGCCTCTCGTCGCCCTTCATCACAGATCAGGTGGTAGCAAGTGTCGAGCACATAATGTAAATGATCGAGGAGAAGAAGCAAGACCTCTTTGTTTTCCAATATTTTGATCAGTCTTTGACTGCTAAAAATATTGAAGGTATCGTGCATTAGTTGGTGCAACTCTTTTTCTAGCTTGAATTGGAGGCAAAGGTATCTGGAGAATTGCCTTTTAAGGCAATCATCAATCTCAAATTGGCACGAAAATATGCAAGCCCTCTTCGTGTCATCAAATGAGGTCTGGACTGGCCTACAAGCTGCCCTCTCTCAGCTATGAGCGATAATAGGATGTTGAACCAAGGTTTATGGGGTTCTTCATTCCGTAGGCGAAATGTCCCTGTGAGTCACCAAACTATGAACTTTATTTCACGAACCGCTAGCCTTTGCAGTTATCTTTCCTTTGCGGCTTCACCTTGTCTTTTATTGCTCATAACTTTTTAGAGTTTTCCACGTGGCCACCTAACAGGGATCCCTGCCACTCCGTATCACCTTGCCTCTATCGAGTTTCGTGTGTGTGACGTGTGGCTTTCTCTAGCCGTTTCCCGAGTTGGGCCCACTATGTAGTTATTTTCGCTCGGCATCACCCACATGGCTTCCTCTCGGAGCTTTTTGTTGGGGCATCCCTCATTCTTTTTCCACGCTTCGTGTGCTCAATGTGTGGCATATTCTTGTGAGCTGGTTATCTGGGAGTTGTCGCCTGTGTCATTTTTTCTCTTTTGCTGCCGCATTTTCTTCTTCGATGTCACATGTCTTTTGCTACTGCTGCATGGCCATCTTTTCTCTGAGGATGGATTTGTTGGCGCACTGCTGGGCGATCTTCCTATTCGGTGCCAACTCAAGGAGATTTGGAACGTCGATGTTTTTCTAGGACATATTTCATGATGTGGCTTTCAGGCAGTGGGTTGGCTTATTTAAGCATCTCTTCTTCTCTTTTATTAGTTGTTGTTGGATAGACAAAAAACTTCCAAAGCACTGGGAATAGCCTTTTTAACATTTTTATTAAACTTGAAGTTTTCAGACTGTGCCAATCAATTCGGCCATTTTCTTTTCATGCATTTGATAAGATATTTAGACTGTGCTTTTATTTTCCTATAATATATGAATTTTTGGTCTTCAGCTTTTGTAATCTTCTACAGCTTAATAAATACAGATCATGTTTGACTCTTCTGTGTTGGCCAAAGTTGTATTATATTATGCTATGCAATTAAAGGATATTCTTATGTTTGAAGTGCTTCTGGATAATCTATTTGATAGACAACCATTTATTGTTTGAGCCTTTGCTTTCGGCACAGTGCCCAAGTAGTTTCATTCATGATTTGGCACATCACCTTTAGTCTAGATTTTAATATTTCCTGTTATCTTTCTAACCCTTTACCTCCCCCACTAAAAATGAAGAGTCGGCTTTGATAAAATCCAGAGTTCACTTAGCTAAGTGCATTATGTCCCCCAGTAACTAAGTTTCCAATAAGACTGTTGCCACCTGCAAAATTTTGCGTCAATAATGACAATTTGGGTAGCCTTTGTACTAGATACCAATGACAAAGGAAAACCAAGTCTAGGTACAAGGAGATAGATGGGATTGATAGATGAAAGGGTGAGTGATAGGCTAAGGGACAAAAGACTTGCTATATATGGATGGATAAAAAGGATAGGTCATAGTGAATTAAATGGATGTATGCATCATAAGAGGGAAAGGATGTGATCTCCAAAGACTATGTCGCATGGGAATAACATTCACCATTCTAGGTACAATACTTGGGATTTTTATGACAATGCTTCCAATAGGATGGTGATAAGATTACATTAGAAAAGATGAGGTATGTCAAGAGATACCCAAAAAACATGTTTCAACATTTTTCCCCTATGTCTTCATCAAGATCAAAAGGAGAAGGGTGGATGGGTGGACTCAATATGATAGTTATATATAATGGCTAAATATGATAGATAGGATGAAAATTATATGATAAGAAGTGACATGATAGGATAGATAGTGCAGATGAAACAAATTTCCCCCAAGTATAAGTGACATAGAAGATCAACCTACACATGACATTTTTTTTCCATGTTTTCATCATGGTACTTATCCAGGATGCCTGTTTACCAGGTTTTCACCATTGGACAAAGCTACTTTTTTTTACTCTTTTTTTCTTTAAATAACTTTTTTTTTACTTTTTTATTTTATTTTTTGATTTTTTGATTTTATTTATATTTTTTAAAAAGTTGGATAAGAGAAAGAGAATATGGATAGGAGGGACTCAAGTGTCTAGTTCCATGAAAGTTGATATTCCCACTAGAGATGGATTTCATCGCATGGACCATGTCAAATGTCATTATGCTCATAAATGTTGGTAAGGGATGACATGAAAGGGAGATGGAGTAGGTAGATGGTGGATTATGATGTGGATTATGGATGGATTGGTGGATTATCTAGGGGAGATGAATGGGAGGCTTAGTAAAAAACATTGACCAGAGGAAGGTGATGGGGGAGATATGTAGGATAATGAGTGAAGGGTGAGGAGATGGGGGTATGTGGAATTGTTGTGAAATGGAAGGGAACCATGACCAATGGTTGCACACACTGTGATAAATGTTGAATATTTTGATGTGGAGGGGTTGTAGGAAGCAATGGAGATGTTTTCTTAGGAGGTGTGTGATGAAGTGCTTTAGGTGCCCACATAGACTTAGTATTTTTATGAATTTCATTTTTCTTATGGGATGGAATATGAGATTCTTGAATAGAATGGGAATGTGGGGTGGAAGTGGATGGTTGGGATTTTTGTGATGTAGATGACTCATTTTACTTGCTTTCCCTTTTCTTAGGGACCCAAATCATTTTAGTTTTGGCCTTTCCTTTTGGAGGTATGGTATTATATAGATTTTTTGATGTACTTAGCTTTGAATTTTTGCAATTGTATCTTAAGGCATTAGGACCTTTAGGATTTTTAACTTTATGTGTAGAGGTATCCAAATTTTTATTTTGGAATCCTTTGGGTTTGGTGAAATGAGTGGAAGCTTTATGTTTAGACAGTGTGTGCATTTGTTGGTCATGATTAGGATTTTTAGAAGATTTATGGATAGATGGATAAGGGGATTGGAGGATTGGGATATTAGGTGTTGAGAGTAGTGGAGTTAGATTAGAAGGAGGGATATTAGGATTTTGAAGCAATGGTGGAAAATTTTATGGTGGAAGGTGTATGGCCACATGCTTTTGACATTTGTAAGATGATGGAGGAGGGATGGCAACATATTTTTTAGGCATATGATAGGATTTATGGTGGAAAGAGGACTTATGATGGATGGAGGAAGTACCAACATCTTTAGATTGGTGTCCTTGGGGTGTATATCCAAGGCCATAAGAACGTGGAGGGACCTTGACATGGATTGGATCCAAAATACCTTGTTCATAAAGGCCTAAGCCTTTACCTTGATAGTTAATTTTTTGAAGCATGCGATGGACAATGGGACTAGGTATGTTTTGGACACTAGACTTGAGTTCATTATTAGATGAAGAAGGTGAAGTGGATAAAGGTTGTTGTTATCCTAAGGAGTAAAATTCATGAATAAAGATGGATAGACCAATAGTACATGTTGGTGGATTTTAAATGGGGTTGATAGTGGATGTGGAAGGATCATTAGGATCTTGATTATGTTAATTTAAATCCACACTATTGGCTCGATCTTGTACATTTACCTGGGAGGCATGTGTCTCAGCATGACAAGTGGATAATTTGGGATCATGGATAGGGCTAAGTAGGGGTGTATAGGAGAAATGGAGGTTTATTTCTCATCGATAGGTGAAGTGATAGGCTCTTGACCGTGGAATGCATAGAGTTGGCTAAGAGGATCATCATGGCCTTCTTGATCATAGGTAGGATCTAGATCATAGAGGGAAGCTTCATCACGAATAAGACCAAGTATGTTATGATTGGGATCATTAGAAGGTCCTATATCTTGATTATAATGAGAGGTTAATTTCTCCTCATGCTTAGGATAATTCTCTTGACATAGCTCTTGAATTTGAGTGGAAATGGAAGTGGAAGGCTCTAGAAGAGGCTTGGTATGCTCTTTATGATCAAAAGCATGAGGTCATGATGGAATTTGACTTAGACATATAAGATCAATAGGTTGTGGACCACATGATGGAGTTGGAAGAATAGGCATGGAGTTCAAAGCTTCATTGGTAAGCTCTGTAATGGGTGTTTGACATGGGGATGGTCTATCACGTGCTAGTAGTCTTTGGAGAAAATCATTAAAAGATTCTTTGGTTGATGGATTAGATCTTGAGAAGTTGGATGGTTGTGTTAGTGTAGGACTAGTATGCTTTGAGATAGGAATTTTATTAGATGGTGATGGAGGACTAGTAGATGAAATGGTGTATGATTCCAAACATAAGGTGGTATTTACCTTGTCAATAGTATAATTAAGGTGACCTAATATTTCTACAAAGTTTTCATCATCACTAGGATCCACAAAGTTCTCATCATCACTAGGAGAAAATTTTGACCCACCTTGGAGGATATATGGTTTTGGATTATCTTCATGATTAGGTGAAGGGGCTCCTCTAAGTATGACCTTAGACTTGTGACTAAGATCATTAAGGATTAAGACCATTTTAGCAAGTGCTTCCCTAAGATTAGGGTGATGATGATGATGTGGAATGATTAGAATGGATGACTTGGATTTATTAGAATGAAATTGATTAGAATGATATGTTTATGTGTTGGTGTTTATAGCTTGATATGTTAATTTTCAAAAAAATGATTACACATGTACATACATGAATCACACACACAAGACATATAAGAAAGTTTGAATTTGAAATTATGAATATGATAATTAAGTACACACTTGAAGAAGACACATCAACAAGTCCTAGAACTAGTCAAGTGGGTATGACCAATTAGGTCTTAAGCTAGGATTCATGAGGTTGACTAGGGATAATTTGAAAGAATAATCCTGCCACACAGTTGGGAGAAAGGGGTAACCCACCCTTCACCTTCACTTCCCAAAGGTATAAATTTCTTTGGGGCTTAGCCAAGAGTGACAAGATTTTAACTCCCAAAGAAGCATGTCTTTTGATTCACACCTTGATTGAGCTCATCCCTAGGAGTGATTAAATCCCCTATTAGGCCTCTTATGAAGGGTATTACAAAATAAAACCAAGTGAGGTGTTTTTTATCACACACACACACTTGATTCACACTCGCAATTGTTAATTTCCCTGTAGAAAATCGAAATGTGTGTAAGAAAATTCAAGCACTTGCTATTTTTAATCCAAATTCAAAATGTGTGATGGAAGACAATGGTTCTTTTTAAGTCCAATTTTAAAGTGTGATTGCAAACAATATGTTCATTTTAAAGCCCCAAATTCAAGTGTTTTGCAAACAAGATTGATTGATCAAATGAGAGATAAAGATAATAGAATGAGTGCACCCGAAAGTTTTTGCTTTCCAATCTAATGTGTATGAATGAAATTTTTGCTACTATAGCTCCTTATGATCACCTACAAAATAAATAAATAATGATATTATAATGTAGCCATAAAAAAATAAACTCATCAAAAAATTGCAATTTCATATACATGTTTTTAATATATTTGAACTAGATTTGATTATTTGAAGATGTTATTGATCTGAAAAATTAAAAATTAAAAAATAGACCCTTACTAATTTTCTAAGATCTTTCCATAAATGTAAAGAAATTAAAAAAAATCCATGTTTTGCATCCTAAAATGCGGATTTGTAACAAAGATTGAATTATTTAGTATTTTATTTAACCTCAAAATAAAATTTGTAAAAAAAAAATCCCCATTAAAATTTGAAGATCTTTCCGAAACTATAAAAAATTATGAAAAATTAGCTGATTTGCGCCTAGAAAGATAATTTTATGAAAACACATGAAATAGTGATAACTCCTACAAAAAATGGTTATAAACCCTCAATATTTTTACTGTAGCCTCTGGATATTATTTATAAACTTCTTTTAAAATCTTGTATAAAAATACGTAGTCATTTGAAAGATATGACAAAATTTGTAAAATCTAGGGTTTTGTCCAAAAAATGGTAGATCTTTAACAAAAAGTTAATGAAACCTGCAAAAAAGAAAGCTAGATCAAAGGATTCACATCAGGTTCACCAATGTAGTTAGGTAAAATCATATACAAAACTAAAACAACAAGATATCAAACCCTAACTAGCACAATAGAGTACAGGCAAGCATGAAAATCAAAATAACAAGCAAATGCAAATCGATCTCCAAGCTAGATTTGATTTATCTCCATTGCTCTTCTGCACCTGCATGAGAATGCAAGATTTTGAAAGATTGAATGATTTGATATGTTGATTTCTCATTTTTGCAGCATAACAATAAGATGGAGATGATAGAATAAAAATAGATAGATAGATAAGAAAATAAAATTGGCAGAGTAAGGATGTTAGAAGAAGATTCTCCAAATGGCTTGTGAAAGGCTTGATTTATAGGAGAAAGTTGATTTGATTCGATGGCCAAGATTAAAAGTCAAATTTTTGATATGTATGGCTAGGATTAAAATTTTATTTTAGTGTCTATGATGCACATTAAGTGGGTTATGACATGACGTTAAAATTGGGATGTGAGGGAATAGTGAGATTCTATTATTTATTTTGGGGGAAAAGGTGCCTATGAATTATTTATGTGACGCACAATGAATGGGGCTAAAAATAGGATGTGAGTGGGAATCTCATAATTTAAATAATAAAATTATTTAAATTATATGTGCATGTGAAGAGTTGTAGTCATGTGATACATGTTGCAATTTGACAATAAGTGAAGATTTATTTAATTAATTGGGAAGGTGATTAAGTGGAATAAATGGCATAATGTAATGACCTAGGGTAAAATATTACAAAATCTCTTACAAAGTCATGTATCGACTAGGTAATGTTATGAAATGAACAATTTTAGGTGTCTACAGAACTAACATTGGATACATAGATCAATCCACAGAAGCATAAAATACGACAAATTGCACTGAAATAGAAAGAGTGTGGCAGCTTATTTTAGTGTGATTACAACATTAGAAGATGAAAACTACAAAAATCATGATGCAAATATAAAAATGTTCATGAAGAAGCCAACCAAAAGGTGCCCCGAGGAAGATGATCATGAAAAAAAAGGCCCTTGAGTTGGATGTCGATAGGAGCAACTGATCCTTGTCGGTTGTCGGTTGGAGGAGCAGACAGTGCATGACAAGGCTCAATCGGTAGGCAAAATAATTTCCCCAGGTTTTCTTATTCATGTGAAATTTGTTTTTTTTTTAAACTTCAATAAAATTTTAATTTTAAAACTTTATTGAAGAAAATAAATTATTAATAATTTAATAAATAAAAAAAAATTGGAAAAAAGTTTATTAAAACTCTAATAAAGAAAGCTATAATTTTTTGATTTTAAAAAAACTATTAAAAATTCATAAAGAAAATATTTATTTTTTAATTATTAAAAACTTTAATATTTAAATTTTAAAGAAAAATTTAATTAAAAATTAAAGGAAAAACTAAAAAAATTGGTTAAAAATTATTAAAAAGTTTTTAATAAAAAAAACTTTAAAAAAAACATATTAGAAAAAAAATTTATTAAAAAAAATTAAAGAAAATAAGAAATGGTCATTCATCGATAGGGGTACCACCCACTATCATGGCCAGGGTCATGGCAGCTGGGCGGTACACCCTGCCGACCACGACAGCCTGTGGACCCTGTAGGGCCCATACCCTAACGGGTACCCTACTAGGTACCGTAATAAAAAAAATTATTTTTTTTTTTAACTTTTATAAAAAAGAAAACTATGATTTTTTTTTTTTAAATTTCCTTTTGAAATTTAATTAAAAAATTCACAGAAAAAAATAAAAATAAAAAACCGTACCTACGTAGGTAAGGTCGTACGACCCCCTGCTAAAAATATTTTACCTCTGAGAGCAACTTTGTCCAAATTCAACAATTTGACATCCAATTTAGGGGTTTTTGGCCCTTTTGGACGTGATGGTGATGTCCTTTTTGGCTGAAAATACTCTAAAGTGTTAGTTGCCTCCTAGATCTGGCAACCATCTTCAATCTTCAAACCCTTATAGATTTGGCCTCAAATGTCCAATTGGGACGAAACAAAAAGAAATTATGACTTTCTTGGACACTCTGGACGTAATGGTGAGCTCAGATCTATTGCAATAACCTCCCAAAATGCACTTGCAATACAAAGCCAAAAAAGGAACCCCCCCAAAATCTGGTATTTCTATCACACCTTTTTTATTCTCCAGATCATCCAAAAATGCAAGAGAAGAGCATACTCAATGCTTCAGGAAAATACAATATTGCACTCAAGATCTCTTAAAAGAATAACCAAAGGCACTCAACTTGCTCTAATACTATGTAAGATTTGGCTATGGAGATAGCCACCCAAGATCTAAAGGCCTATGGAAAGCACAAAATACTCAGAAGATCAATATGACAAGAATAAATTATATTCCTATCAATGAATGCAAAAAAAATCAATGGAGTTGGCTTACAATGTGTGAGAGACCCTTGGTTATATAGCCAAGGTGAAGTATAAGATGTCATAAGATTATGACAAGTGTCTTAATCTTATGATATGAGACAACTTATCACAACTACCTAGATCATATGTGTTACAAGTCAAAAGATAAGATAACTAATCAAAACGAACACTTTCTAGAAAGAATCTTAGGACCTAAGTAAACTTGTGAATATGGGAAGCCCACTGGCTTTTGACCGGTTGTTGGCTTGTTGCTTCCCTATTGTGTCGTTGATTGACTTTGAATACATTTTTAGGGCAGCTTGTTCTTCTTTGTCTGGGTTTTGGGTCCCCTTAAAACCTGATAGTTTCGGGTCCATTCAAAACCTATTGTAAATGGTTTCGGGTCCATTCAAAACCTATCTTTCCTCTAATCAAAAACATGTGAATATGTCCACCATGTCCCTAGTAAGTGAAATAACTAGGTACAAGACATTTATTCACACCAACAAAAACTATACCACCATTTTTGGAAATTATTTTAATGCATTAATTATACAATGTACTTTGGATTGCCTCAGTAACTTAGTCCCCATAAAAAAATGAGAAGTTATGATCAAACTAGTAGAAAATTAAAACTAACAATCATATGTGTGTATTAGAATCTTCAAGAATCAACACCTCAATCCAATCTATGTTGAAATTTTTGAATTCAATAAGATGGGAGGTGACTTGATTTTCCAAGAGAAGGTGGACCATAGCCTCATTATTGACGATCGAGACTACTTGCCCATATTCCAACAGGTGGGTGGCTAGATTATTTTCAAAGGCTAACAAGGTATAATGATCAAGTATTCAAATAATTTGTGGCTAATCTAATAGATAATGTAGCAATCATGAGAGAATTATATATAGATGCATCAAATGTAGCCTTTGTAGAGGTAACAGGGCTACTAATATCTAGTGAAGCCTACCCAGAGTAGGTCAATTCTACTACTTCCATAAATGAGTTCATTGTAGTAGGAGAGCAATTGGATTTTTCTACACAATATACTAAACATATTTCCCTTCCTTGGTGTTAGGAATGTGCAACTATTTATATAAAAAATATTGAAATTGTGAAGGAGGTAGTCTCTTCTTTATAGTATTCATTTTAAGTTGTTAAGTCATTTTTAGCATGGTAAACATGCCAAAAAAGGTCTATATATTGTGAAAAATGGAAATTTAATTTAGAAATGGAAAATATTTGGCATTGTCTCACCATTCCTTAATTCAACCTCTAGTTAAAAGAAGCCTCAACATTGAGCTCCCAGACTTGTCTTGGGATGATTTTTGGTTTTGAAGGATGTACGTCAAGCCCCATGGCCAAAAAAAAGATAAATTATGAGGATTAGAGTACAAAATCCACAAGGGAAAAAAGGGGAACATGCAACCTCTTTAGTGCATGAAGCTTCCCCCAGTGTAGACTCTCCTCCTCATAGCCCTATTCCTAGGCCTATATCGCTAATGTCACTAAAAAGAGTATCTCCATCTCTATCTTGGGATAATTATCCCCAACAGATATCTTCAAAAAATGCCTCAACAACATAAAACCACAAAGCCGCATGCAACAAAAAGGAAACAAGAAACTCCATACTGAAGGACTACTAAATGAAGGGGTTTCCATCAAAACCCCTAAGAAATCACATCACCTCAAGAAGAACAGGTTGGCATCAAAAGAAACTTCTAAGAATTTGAATCTAGTTTATATTGATTCAAAATCAAGTTTAGAAAGTGAGGATTTGTTATTTAAAAAATACCCAATTCCACCCATTGCTTCTATAAATTTGAGCAAAAGTGATGATTTTGCTGAAGCACTATGATCTACTTTACAATGAATAAAGGAATTGGAGGAACAACTCCAATTATTCCAACAACAAATGACATGATAATTAGATTATCTCGCACAATTGGTGGCAATAGAGATGGATGCAATAAAAAGAAGTTGAGAAGAATAGAGAGGATACCAAATACCAACTACCTCCAAGTTATCCTAGCTAGCCACTACATTATGGCTGTGAAAATAGGTCAAGTAGGGAAATCTCATGGAGAAAGATTTGATCAAAGAAAACAAAAAATTAAAACAAATTTTTGATGAAATTAATAAAATAAATATGGAAAGTGTGAGGTTGAAAAGGAAGGTGGACCAACTAGCCACCATGACACAACATAATCTGAGTTGCAGACCCTCGATAAGGGTATATGATTTATTTTTAAGAGAATAATTCTTAAAATTTTAATTAATGAAAATATACTATGATCTTCCATCCTCAATAGCAACGCCTTGCCATTTTTCTCTCTTTTTCAAATTTGTACCCCACATATGAGAATTTATCATTTGTGTGAGTTTAACTATAGGAGTATTATTTTCCCTATGAAACCACATGGAACTCACTACTATACATGGGATATTTTAGTTGAATGCACTAGCCTTGTTCATTTTGAACAATATAAATAGAGGGAAACAAATGCAAGACTATAGGGAGATGGAGAAGTCAACGCCACTCAAGCTAAGAGTAGAGGAAAAGAACCCTAAATAATTGTTAGAGGATTGGATAACACTAATAAATTATCCATAAATAGCCACTAAAGTTCTCAATACAAGTTGGATTTATGAAATATTTATCGACCTAGCCCAGCATGAAGGAAGAGAAGTGGTGAGACATATTACTCTCAGGTGGGAAAAGTTATCAAATGAATTGAAAATAAAAGAGCCTAACTCATTGCACAACCTTTATGTAATAGTAAAAATGATACATAGATACATCAAATTAGCCACAAGATATGGTGTTATATAGTTGCCACTCCAATTTTAGTCCTCACTGCCATGGTATCTACTACCACAATGGTCAGGTATATTGCCTTATGATGAAGAACAAGAAAAGAATATATAGATAAGGATAGAACATCAAAAAGGATTTTATTGTATGCAAGGGACAAGGAGCCAACACCAGTATAATAATGAGAGCTAGCATTGATGAAAAGCAAGAGACCACCCCTTATTTGAGGGAAAATAGAAATGGAATAGCTGGGGGTGATGATTCATAGAATTTGTGTCTTAATTAGGTTTATTTTCTCCATTATCTTGCTACTTTCATGAAATTTCAAACATTTCCAAACACTCTTTAATTAATCTTAAAGCATTATAATTAGTTATTGATATGTTGATAAATATGTGCATGTGTGTGATTTATTTTGATATGTGATGAAATTTTGTGATTAATTATGATTGGTTATTGTATCGTGTGGTGAATTGTGTAATGTGAGTAAATGAATAATAAAACCACACAATCAATGAAACATATTATATTAAAGAATTGAAATCACAAACTAAACTAACTAAAACACAACAAACTCCCTAAAATTGTTCCATTGTTTCCTATCTTCAGGGATTCATTAAATCATGTTGGCTCTCAGATTTGTATATGCACTATGACTGTTAGAATGGAAACCTAAGGAATGAAATATTGAAAGATGTAAGAAATATATCCCTCCATGATGATAAACTATGTGATATGTTATAAATGATAATGGATATGATGCTAAAGAATATGATGCAAATGTTGTCTAAACCTACTATGATAATAGAAATGTAGCTAATAAACTAAGCCATGATTCTAAATTAATATGCTTCTATGCTAAAGGCTAAATGCTCTAATGATCTAATGCTCTTAAATTCTCAAAGATAATTTATGCTGAGTAATTTTTCTCAAAGATGGGATATGAAATGTTGGAGAATGATGTTGTATTTATAAGATTTCCAAGGCATATTGTGATGTGGCAGCAACCAACGGTCAAGATTTCAGCTGGAAATATGAACAGTGGAGAATGAAGAAGTTAGAGGGAATCATGGAGATGGTTCCCTTTAAAAGATCACTTTTCCAAGTGTTTAGAAGAATAAATGAAATGGAGGAGCCAAGTGTCCAAGGTTGTTTCAAAATTGGTTGAGGATAATTCCAATTTAAATATTAGACATATTTAAATTCATGAGACACTTGATGATGTGGCAAGAGGAAAAGTTGGAGATATGTGACTAAATTTGAATTTTGGAATTATTCATATTTAGTGAGGAGATATTAATTAAATAAAACAAACTATTGACATTTGTTTATTTAATTAAAATTAGAAGAATGTGATTTAAGATAGCAGAATTAGGAAATGTGAACTATATAAATAAATTGAAAATTTATTTATAAGTAGACAAACTAAGAGGTTTATTAATTAAATAACTTTTATTTAATTAATTGATTATCCTGACTATTTTTAGGTGTATACATTTTTCCCCTCTTTGAAGTGATGTGTTTACACATTTCTTCAAAGAAAACTTTGTTGGTGATGTCGACAAAAAAAAATTGATATGCCCCAAACACTGATTTTTTTGAGTGATGATGATATATGCCCCCTCAGGAGATAAATCGGTGAATTTTTGAGTTTTTTGAAAAAAAATAATGATTTTTTGATGATTTGATGTTAATTTCAAATTTTTATGATGCAGAAATGATTTATCTCTCGAAAAATGATGTTGAACCTGCCAGGTGATGAATTGATTAATTAAGCCCCTTTGAAAAATAAAATAAATCAATCCCATTAAAAACCCCACTAATCACCCTTTAAAAGGTTAAAACATGTAATTTAAAATTCATTAGTGCATTTTAAAATTTGAAAATTTGGAGTGATTGAGCAACTTTGGAGCAAGATGGTGATTCTGATCCAGACCCACTAATTCAAGCATGTGTGATGTCACAACCACCCAACAGCATATGGACCTCTGCTACATACCCCGAAAAACCTCCTCATAATTTTTGAATCTCATTTTTCGCGCATTTTTCCATGTTTGAAAGTTTGTTTGTTTGTTGCATTTTAGTGCATTTAATCGCCGATGTAGCGCATCGAGCTCCTATTCTAGCGCATAGGATACTTTGGCACATAGGGTTCAAATTTTGGTGCATTAATGTTAGGTTTTAGCACATATAGATAATTAGTGCAGATGTGATATTTTGTAGCGCATAGAGTCAATTTTCTATAACATTTGGTAAAGTAATGCATTTAGGTCATGATTTAGCGCATCCGTTGACTTTTCTAGTGCATAGATTAGTTTTGTGCATTGTTGAAATGAATTAGTGCATTGATGAAATTGAATGCCACACATGGTAATTTAGCGCATAGAGACCCTGTTATTACGCATTGGTGAAATTCTCTGGCGCAATTATGTTTTTAGCACTTTGAGACACTGTTTTAGCATATGTAGGGCAGAATGATGAATTTTAGATTTTCCCCTTGTTTTTGATGATGTTCAATCGCGTCAGCCAATGTTTTAATTTTTTTCCGATAATGTTGATAGATTAGGTGATGATTGATCTCATGATAAGTGAGATTCAATGATAAGATGATGATAATTGACCTCATGATAGGTGAGGATAAATGATGAATGCTCACAAGGTGTAATCAAAATATCACTAGAGTTGACTAGATTGATAGGCTGATTGATATTTGATTGATTGATTGTTGATATGCGATATTTTATGATGATAGGAGTCAGCGAGGACCCTCTAGTCTCAGGAGCGGTTCCTGAGGACCTGGGATTTGATTCCATATTTGGATCAAGCTGATCTAAATGTGATTAGATGATGTGGATTGACTTCTTTTCTTGGCATGCCCCAGCATAAGATTAACAGGGGACTTCTGACCGCTTTGGCAGAGAGGTGGAACAGTGACCACAACACCTTCCACTTACCCACTGGTGAGACGACAGTGAAACCGAAGGATGTTTACCGAATCTTGAGGATTTTAGTTTTCGAAGAGCTAGTGTGTATGATTCGACTGAGCAAGGAGGGACTGATGCATTTTAGATATTTTTTGATGATGACCAGATATGTGGCTATGAGATCCCATGGCGGGAGATGGTTGATGCATACGCAAAATTTCCATGTGTGCTTGCTAGGTTTATTGGAGGCTTTCTATGTCCTAACTATAGGTTGAAGGGACGTTCAATTGTTTGGGGTTAGATACTTGAGATTATGATCACACAGGGCACCAGATATGCTTGGGGATCTTGCATGCTTGCGCATTTATACCATGATCTTCAATAGGTTGTTTACCTTAGAGGGTCCAATTTTTCAGTTGGGATCACACTGCTACAGATATGGGTGTGGGAGCATATGCTTGTCACACCTCTAGTGATTGAGAGATAGCATCAAGCAGGTTTTCCATACGTTCATGCATATACAAGCCTAGTTGTCCAGCATATGTAAGGAAAACTGGAGTACTAGAGGAGACTACTAGATGATCTGGATACAGTTATATGGAGGCCATATCTTGGTTGTGAGCAGTGGTCAGAGGACGATACTAAGATTCCCTATGTATGCATAGCTAGATACCTGATTGGAAGGACACCCTTTATTATAGAGATATTCCTACTAGGGAGAGTGTTGTGATAGTATGACAGGGAACAGGGCATGCCCCAAGAAGTGGCTCTTTATGTGTAGAGATGAAAAGATATACCAAAGTGGGGACCCACTTTGTTGTATGATGCAGTAGTTGAGGAGTATTATGGATTATAGCCAGTGATATGGGAGTACCATCTGGAGATTATAGAGGCTACTTTGTTAGAGGAGTATGCACATTACTTATTTGCACACCCCTTCACATGGATATCAAGCCCAGATGAGTCGGCACCGTTGTTAGAGGATGAGTCGGCACCGAGACGCAAGAGGGGTGCAGGAGCTGATGAGGAGAAGGGAGAGAGAAATGATGATGGAGACGGGGATGTAGATGGTGACGGAGGTGGTGATGGAGGTGGGAATGGAGGCAGAGATGGTGGTGGTGCAGGTGGTGGCAGAGCAGTACTGGATGTACAGGAATTTATGGTACCTCAAAGGATGAGATCACTAGTGGCTGAAGCAAAGTAGCATGTGCAGATTTGGTTTCCCTCGCAATAGAAGCAGACACAAATAGCTACTTTATAGGTTCAGGTGCAGATATTGTAGGGTCATCTAGCATAGGTACAGTCTTTATTGGCATAGGCATAGGGATAGATAGCCACTTTGATAGCTGAGAGAGATGAAGCGAGATAACAAGGGGAGTAGGATGAGGCCTTGGTTGATAGATTGTAGAGAGTAGCCAAGGGGACCACCACAAGTGATATGCTTCGAGAGGTTACTCATATTACCAGAGAGGTCAAGTACTACAGAGGTCGATATCATGAGGTTGTGCCCGCAAAGTGGCAAGTTAGCTATTCACAGTCAAGGTCAGGTAGGAATTAGTCTCATACTACCAACATGGGTGTGACACAGCCACCTCACAGAGATCCACCAGGAAGGATCTAGGTACAGGTCCATCAGGTGTAGGTACATCAAGTGGTTGAGCAGGAGGCTCAAAGAGGCCAGCAACATCTGGGGGGAGCACCACATAGCTCTGTGATGATTTTCATTGATTTACTTGAGACATTTGATGATGTATATACCGATTCAGTTGAGACATTGATTATTCACTGCCATTTTTTATGATGTATTTCTCTACATGTTTGGACATCAATTGTACACTTGACATTATCACTTTGATATTATATGATATAAGCGATGATTAGCGATCTATATGTGTTTATATGATTTATGATAGATGCCTATGATGAATGCATTTTATTTCTATGTTATGATTCTTATCTAATGTTTATATGCTACTTATATGATTATGATATGATTATGTATGGATACAATGAGATATGATAATGCATAGATTATGATTCTAATTTTTTTATGGATGATGTTTTATGCCATGAGATGGATGCAAATGAAATGTGATGCAATTTTTTATGTATTTTTTTTATGCAAATATATGATATTGCTACACTATATGAGATGAATTTAATTATGCAAATGTGATGCAATGCACATCTTTTTCTATTTTCTAATGCAAATATTATGATGTAATGTATGGATGGATGTATGTATGAAAATGATTATTCCACTACATGAGAATGATATGTTTTTGTTAATGTCAAGTATACTCAATCCATTTAATGATAGAGATAATATCGTTCAAAATTTGTTCTAGCCTTGGAAAATCCTAAAATATAGATGCAAATCTAATATGGATGCAATCTATTCTGCCATGCGGATCTAAACGTGCAAGGTTTTCATCATAGCAACCAATTTATCATGCTTTTTATCATCATTGAGCCTTAAAAATGTTGAAAGTGAGTACAAGAATCGATGGTATAATTAGACCATGATGACCTGAGTAATACTTCCATGATTTTTGATATTGCAAGTTAACACAAGCATCTAGGTATAATTAAATCAAGATGACCTAATAATTCCTCATGTAAACAGACAAGATTTAATCCTTTTCCTATGCAAATTCAGAACGTCATCAATGATACTTTGTAGAGCATGTCCCGCGACAATTTGCACAGTAGTAATGATCAACTCACAGATAGTAGATAAATAAAATATCATTCTCCTTCCTAGCTCCTCTAGTTCAGGACATCATTGAGGTACTCTAGAGAAATGATAAAAAAAAATCAAAGTACAATCGTTGAAAATTCATGCTAACATGATAAAGCTATGATTCAAAAGAACATCATCCATTTAAATTTGCTTTGATTTGATTGATTTTAGTTCTTTGCTATGGATGTGTGTTTGTGATACATTTGATGATTGCTGTATGTTCAACGCTAAGTGTTTTGATGTGATCTTTATGTTTTTGACGATGTTGTATTTGTGTTTGTCTGTTGGTTTAAGCTCAAAGTTTATTTGCCCCCAATGAGTTCAGAATTTTTCCCCCAATCTAGCTGGGTGAGACACGACCGCGATGCTAGGATATGTACATGAGGTTTTTTTTATGACAAGTAGAATGATGGAAAAATTGATGGTCCACACATGCTCAAATAGATCAAAAATTTAATCTAACACAAATAGCGCATGTTGCCAGGTTTTCACTATTTGTTTTTATTGCACTTTTTCAGATTATATAATTTTTTGAATTTTTCTTATTTTTTACTTTTTTTGTTTGTATTTTTCCAATTTATTTTATTTTTTGTATTTTTGATCTTTTTTCCTTTTTTTGTTGTCGGAAAGACACCTGCTTGTCATGTTTTCATCAAGGTAACCATTTTTTCAGGACCTTGTTTTATTTTCTTTTTTGTATTTTTCAGGACTTTAACATGCACTAGATGAATTAACTGTAGAATTTCTTGAGATGCGGTTTGTTGATAGGCTCGTCAAACAAATCCCCTTTAGGCGTAGGCAGAAAGTAAGCTCCAGATCCAAGTATTGATATAATGACAAAGGGACCTAGCCAATTTGGTTTAAATTTCCTCTTCTTCTTCTATCCTATTTACTACAGGCATTTTCTTTCAGGACCAAGTCACCAACTTGAAATGTTATTGGTTTTACTCTATGGTTATAACTTCTTGACATCCTTTATTGATAGGATTTCAGATGATCCATAGCTTGCTGATGATTTTCATCCAATAGTTTCAACTCTTGTATCCTAGACACCCGATAATCTTCATCTAAAATGATCCCCTTTAGTGACACACAGAGTGATGGTAGCTCAACCTCAATAGGTAAAATGGTCTCTAATCCATAGACTAAATCATATGGTGTGGCTCTTATTGGGGTGCGAATAGTGGTTTGGTAGGCCCATGGAGCAAGGTTCAATTGAATGTGCCCATCACGTCCAGCATCATTTTCCTTAAGATTTTCAAAATGGTTTTGCTTGAGGCTTCTTCCTGGCCATTTCCTTGAGGTAGTATGGTGTAGCAAATCTATGTTGGATATGAAACCTTTAAAAAAATTCTTGGATGTCCTGGTTTTTGAAAGGTTGACCATTGTCAGTGACAATGGACTAAAGAATAGCATACCAACAGAGGATGTAATTTAGGATGAAGGATGCAATTTTTTTTCCAGTGATTGTAGTTAGAGGAATAGCTTCAATCCACTTTGTAAAATATTTTGTGGCTGAGATGATGGATTTGTGTCCATTTGATGAAGGTGGATGAATTTTACCTACAAGATCCAGTCCCCACTGACAAAAAGGCCATGTTGATGCAAATGGTTGTAGCTCTTGGGCTAGTGCATGTATCAGGTTTCCATGGATTTGATATTTTTTACACTTCTTGAAAAATAAGACTCCTTTCCCATATTTGGCCAATAATACCCCAAATGTAGGAGTTTTTTAGCGAGAGTTAGTCCACTTGAATGAGTTCCACAGATACCTTCATGAACTTCATGTAAGGTTGTTTCAGATTTGTTACGTTCAAGACACCGAAGGAGAGTACCATCAAGACCTCATCAGTAAAGTACATCGGCTATCAAGGTATGTCGAGTTCTTGTTGAGTAAAGTTATGTTTCTTGGTTTCAAGATATATCTGGTAGTAGGGTGTTGTCTTTTAGATAGGTTTAGATCTTCCCATAGATAGAATCTTTGGCCTCGAATAGATGGTATATAACTTGGGATTTGAGGTTATCATAGGCAAGGTTAAACAGTTGTTCCACCATGAACTCATAACGAGCTCATTTTTTAGGTATCTATAGGATAGAGGCAATGGTTTCCATAGAATTAGTAGCTTTGTTATCCCCTCTTGGGATTTTTTCAAATTTGATTTCCACAAAGTACTTCTTGAAATCATCCACTATTCTTTTATATGGCATCAATTTGTCATCTTTTGTTTGGTATTCATCATTCACTTGATTTATGATCAATTGAGAATCTCCATAGACATGTAACTGTGATTTTCCACTCTACGGTTGTCTTGATACCAGTGATTAATGATTCATACTCAGTTGTGTTGTTAGTACAAGGAAACATTAACATATAGGACTTTGGAATGGTGTGTCCTTGTGGCATGACAAACAAGATTCATGCACCTTCAATCGATGTTGTGTGTAAGATCCATCAAAATATAACATCCACTGTTGTGTTGACACTATAAGGACATCCACATTTGTAAACTCAATGTTCATGGGATGATCATCTTGTAATGGTGCTTCAGCTAATTGATCTGCTATCACTTGACCCTTGATTGCTTTCCTATCCACATACTGGATATCAAACTCACTCAATATCATTACCCATTTGGCTAGTCTTCCTATCGGGGTAGATTTTCTGAGTAGGTACTTCAACAGATTAGTTTTTGCTATGATTTTGATAGTGTGGCTTAATATGTAGTGTCTTATTTGTTGAGTAGAAAATACTACCACAAAACAATATTTTTCAATAAATGTGTAGTTGATTTCATAGCCATTCAAGGTTTTGTTGATGTAATAAATAGCCCTTTCTTTTCCCATGGAATCCTGCTATACCAATAGAGTGCCCAAAGAGACCTCAATTGTTTCTATGTAGATTAATAATAGTTTTTCTTTCATTGGCAGTACTAGTATGGGAGGTGACATCAGATACTGCTTCAGTTGATTAAAATTTTCTTCACATTTTTCATCCCATTTGAAAGAAACATTCTTATGTAACAAGTGATTAAAAGGATGAGTTTTATCTGCCAGTTGTGCGATGAACCTCCTAATAGATTGGAATCATCCCTGTAAAGATCTAATTTGGTTGATATTCTTGGGAGGAGGCATCTCCATGACAGCTTTGACTTTCGTAGGATCCACCTCAATGCCTTTAGCTGATACTATATATCCTAAAATTTTAGCTAATGTCATGCCAAATACAAATTTATTGGGATTTAATCTCACATTGAATTTCTCCAACTGAGTGAATATTTTGTCTAGGATTTCCATATGTCCTTCTCTAGTGAATGATTTTCCCAAAAATTTATCTATGTAATCCTCCATAAAGGTGTGCATCATGTCATGAAAGATAGTGGTCATCGCACGTTGATAAGTAGCTCCGACATTCTTCAACTCGAAAGGAATGGCATTCCAACAGAAGGTACCCTAGGGAGAGGTGAAATCATTTTTCTCTTGATCTTTTGGTGCTATATTTATCTATTTGTAACCTAATAATCCATCCATAAGTGATAACATTGCATGACTCACTGTCAAATCCATGATGATGTCAATTTTAGGCAAAGGAAAATCATCTTTCAAACAAGCCTTGTTAAGATCTCAAAAATATGTACATATCCTAATGTTGTGGTCAAGTTTTGAAACTGGTACTATATTTGAGATCTATTCAGCATAATCAATCAGACGGATAAATCATGCATCTAATAGTTTCTTCAATTCAACTTTCACCAACAAGGTGATATGTGGATATATTATTCTCAATTTTCACTTCACTGGCTTCACTCCAGGTGGTAGAGATAAATGGTGCATGATAAGACATGGATCTATGCCTGGCATATTAGCATAGGACCAAGAAAAACTAACTTGTCTCTCTTCAAATAATTTAGTGAAGCTTGGTTTTTCTTCCTCTGTCATGGGTGTTGCTAGATGTAGGGTCTTCATTATTTTAGTTGTACCAATGTTGATGGACTGTGTAGGCTCAATCAGCACTGAAGATCTCTCATGATAGCGCTCGAGAAGAGTGTCAAATCTCCCATCTTTTGGTGCCTTAGAAAGATTTTCACCGATAGATGCGCTCTTTATTTTTAACTTTTTCTTGATCTAATACTACCATTAAATGGTTTTCACCATTAGATCGATTTTTTATATTTTCAATTTTGCAGCTAGGAGATTTGGCACTCCCCTTGTGTAAAACTTCATTATGAGATTCGATGGTGGAACAAGCTTTAAGATTATCAGAGCAAAGGAAGTTCACAATAGCATCATCATTTGGAAAGATGGGGACATCAAGCAACTCAGTTTGGTCCCAGTCAATTAGTTTGGGGTGTACTAATGGTAAGTAATCATCAGATTGGCTAAGGTCAAAAGAGATGAGTGTCATGATGGCAACGCTTTCAAAGTGTTCAATATCCATATCGAGGTCTATGATGTCACTCTCTTCCGAAGGATCTATCTTGCTCGAAGTTTGATCATATTTTCTAGATTCATTGATATGTTGTGATCCAAAATCAAGAGGTTTATAACTCGAGCTTTGTGCCTCCATATGTGTTGGTGCATACCTTTGTATCACATCAATTTTTTTTCATGACAAGATTCTTCAGAGAGCGAGTCCCATTCATACTCATTGGAATCCGTTTTGGAACTATCTCGTAATTGGAGGATTCGTTCAACAATCTGCTACCTGGTTTCTTCTTTTGATTCTTTGTTGTACCCTAGCCCTATTTTGTCCTTGGCATTCATTGTAATAGGTTTAATATTTTCAATGATACCCTCTTTTCTTTTTCCGACAGGATCCTTTCCATCATATCTCATCTTCTCTAAGATTGTAAAGCCTTTACCATATGGTTTTGTTAAAACATTAGAAATTGATGATTATGGTGCTTCTTCATCTTTGTACAACCAATTTAAAACATCCTTGTCTTTTGATTCATCCACTAAAGTGTCTTCTTTTATAAACATACCATCAAAGAGCATGGTTGGTTGTGAGGATTTTTTTTTGATGTTGATGGTTCCCATAGGACTTAGGAGAATATAGCAGTTGTGAAAGACACAATGATTTCTCAAATGAATATTCCCCCATGTCTTCATCTTTTAACTAGATCTTTTCAACCTGTTTTGATACGGAATTTAGTTGACTTTCATTTTTTGAGGATGTGGAATCATTAATACCTTTGTCTTTTGATTGACTTTCGTTACTTGATGGAGTAGAATCACTGACACCCTTATCTTTGTACTGATCCTTTTTCTCGACCCATTTTGACAATGAATTTAGTTGTCTTTCATTGTTGGATGAACTAGGAGTTGTAACTTCCTTGTTATGTGGCACAAAAGTATCTTGGACTATTTTGAGTGCGTTGCAATATTGTGGATTGTTAGAATCAAATGAAATGATAATCTCTTGTTCGTTATAAGGAAATTTCAAGCATTGGTGATACGTTGATGGTATTACTTGCATTTCATGAATCCAAGGATGTCCCAAGATTATATTGTATGTCAACTCCTTATCTAACACTTGGAAAACTATATCTTTCACAATTGGCCCTACCTAAATTGGTAACACAATTAGGCCTTGGGAGGATCTCTCTTCATCATCATAGGCTTTGATAGTTATTTTTTCTTCTGGCATCAATTGCATTTTCTGAATATCCAAGTGCATGGATAAGTTTTAAAGTACAGATATTTAGACCAGCTCTGCCATCTATTAGAACATGTTTAATCCAGTGTTTGTGAATTAAAACCTCAATGTGAAGGGTAGCATTGTGTGGGTGGTTGAGTGATACATCATCATTTTCGGAAAATTATAGGCAATGGCGTGTGGTCAAGTGTCCCACCATAGCTTGGAATTGGAAAAATTCTAGATTATTTGGTATTGTGGTGGATACTAGAGCTTGTTCTAGAATTTCTTTGTCAGCTGGTGAAATTTTGAGTTCCAATATGGATATTTGAGCTGGGATTTTCCTGTAATTGATCAACTATGTTGTATTGAGCTGTAGGGGCAACAATTGTCTTCGATGTAGCTCCTTTCAATTTTACTTTGGCCTGCCCTCTTGTGGTTGTGTTAGTTGGTTGATAATCTTCTTTATCTCTGATTTTAATGGCATTAATCTAATTATCATTTGCAGAAAATTTTGTGATCAAATTTATTGGTATGATCTCATTAATTTAATGTGATTTGGCGTTAATGTCATGAAGATGATTTTCAACTATAACAGTGCTTTTTTCATGCTCAATTGTGATGTTATTGACTTGATTCTCAACTACAATAATGTTTTTTTCTCCCTTGATTTCGATATCCTTGGTTTGATATTCAAATACTTCAATATGGAGAATGGTAGAATCATAAACATAGTTCACATTTTTCCCTTTGGTGTTTGGTGAAGAGGACTCCCCCTTTTCATATTTTGGTAAAGGATTCTTGAATGCTCCATGATCAACATTTGTTTGGGGTCCTTCCACAAATATTTATTTTCTATCAATCAAATCTTGTACCAAATGTTTCAGTTGCATGCAATCATTTGTCTTGTGTCCTTTGCTTCTATGAAAGTAATAATAATGTGCATCATTCCACCACGAAGGTTTAACTCTTGGTTCCCAATATCTTACTTCTGGTAATGTTATAATCTTGGCTGCAAAAAGATCCTTTAATGTAGATTCGAGTGACTATCCCAAAGGTGTGAACCTTCTTTGATTTGAGGATGTTCGATATGGTGGTGGTTTAGATTCAGCATTGTTTGGGTTGTTGGTTTGATTATTGTTTTTGTTGTTGTTTTGATTGTTGGTTGAATTATTGTTTTGATTGGTCTTTGTGGTAGCTGGTGTCAAGTTAAATACTAGTTTTGCATTTTTTGTTTCAAATGAAGCATCATTGTTACCAGCATTCTTGTTTCTTTGCAAAAACTTTGGTTTATCATTGTTGTTATAATTATTAGAGGAGTTTTTTGAAATTTTATCATTGTAAATTTTCAAGATTCCTCTCTTGACCAAAGCTTCTTTGATTTTGATTCCATTTTCAATCAATTTCTCAAAGGTGGGTGGAAATTAAAATTCAAGTCTATAGCTCATCTGGTCATTTAGATTGTCCATGAAAATTTCCATCTTTTCCTTTTCAAGTATGGGACAAGGATATCTTGAAAACAATATTCTCCATCTTTGCAAAAATATGAGGAATGATTCACCCTTTTTTTGTTTTGTATTGCAAAGGTCTTCCATAGTTATCTCATGTTGGATGTTGTAGGAGTATTGGGTGATGAATTTATTAACCAACTCTTCAAAGGTCTTAATACCTGGTACAAGTTTGGAGAACCATTCCATGCATTTTCCACCTAGGATGTGTGGAAAAAATATCATCAAATAAGTCTCTAAGTGTGCAAATTCAAGGCTCATGGTTCGAAATTCCCTTACATGATCTGTAAGATCTATTTTACCATTGTATTTATCATACTTTGGGAATTCACAATGTTTGGAAAAAGGAATCAGGTTAATAGTTTGATCAAAAGGATATGGGAAGATATCTTGTATCAAGTATCTTTTTATGGTTCCTCTTTGGATGTCTTGAATCTGTTGTTGGAGATTTTTCATTTGATGAGTTAAGGTAGCCACTGGATCTGTATTTGGTGGATCAGTTTCAATCCTTTTAGGAGGTGCTTTCAATTGATTAACATCAAAGTCATGTGGAATTTTGATACCTTGTGTGTCGCCAAAAAGTGTAGTCTTCGTCACTTTTTCACTCATTTTGGCCTTGTTTTACCTTGATTCAACCTTGTAAGCTTGAAATTCAATAGTAATCTAGCAGTGTTTTACTAAGGTGTTGTGAAGTGTTGTAACACATTTCCTCACTTTTCTAAGACCCTTTCAACATAATTCACCTAAACAACACCCTTTTACCCCTTTCCAAGCCCTGTGCCAAGGTGTTGTAAAGTGTTGTAAGGAATTTTCACACTTTCCTAGGCTTATCATCCATTAATTAACCCTTTTCTTATGCAAATTTATCCCCTTAATGTACTTTTAGTCTCAACTTAAGTGTGTTTCAGGAGGCAAAGTTTGTAAAATTCATTAAACATTATTTAATTTCCAACCACCACTTGAAATTGCCCAAGTGGACTAGGTCACAACCTTGGGTGACCTAGTCCCTTTTGGCATAAAATTCAAAATTGAAATAAAATCTAATGGGAATCATGCCTCCTAAACCCTAGTGTTGGCCTATCATGTTGCATTTCAGGAAAATTAGGGTTTTGCATGTACAAATAAGGGTTTTCACCTGCATTTCCTCCCCCCCAAGCTCATTTTTACATCTCTTCACAAGTACTCTTGCATTCAAGACTTCACAAGCAAGCAATCAAGCACAAGGGTTTCACAAGAAACCTCCATTGGAGTTGTTCTTGCATGTTGCAAACCTCAACAACAAAGGATTTTGTGAGAATTTATATAGTTTATCATTCAAGCATCTCTCCTTTGATTTGTTTCTCATTTGAGTTTAGCTACAACCAAAGGGGTTTGACTTAGGAAAACCCCTATTCCCTAACCCCAATATTATCTTGGTCTTTGCATGTGTTTGCAGGTTTGTATTCACATTTCATGAAGTACAAAGTGTTGGATAAAGTACAAACATTCCATCCAAGTCACATCAAGGCATCAAACCCTAGAAGGATCAAAAGGACAAGTTATAGGTCATTTTTGGGAGTTTCAGACACGGACTACTACAGAAAAGGGAAGCGTCAACCAAGACCCACAAAATCAGACCCTAAATCCTTAGAAATCATCAAGAGGACTAGGTCACCACTATTGGCGACCTTGTCCTTGTGCTAAGCCTGAAAAAGGTTTTTAGCATTTTTGGGTACCCTTTTCCCTGAAACCTGGTCCGGCAAATTTTCCCGATAGGAGGACTAGGTCGCCCAACTTGGTGTAAGTGTCCCTTTGCTGATTTTAGACAATTTCCATAGCAGTCCAGGGCCATTCATTTGCAACATCTCATTTCCAAGTGCACAAGTTCTCAAATCTCCCATTTACTTTTTGTTTTGCATACATTTAGGTCATTTTAGGTTAGTTTGCATTAGTTTACATTTACTTTGTTTACATTTCATACATTAGATTACTATCATTTCACTTTCCATTTTCAACCACACTACACACACATATCACAACCTTCATCAATCATCCCTCCCTTTGAATGCAACCGCCAAAATAATCATATCACTAGGTGAAAGAGTGTCATTCCTCCACCAAGTGCTCCTAGGTGAAAAACCCTAGGAGCATAGTAAAGGGAATCCTCTTTCCCTTTTTTGCATATGTTTTTGGTGGTTCATTTTGGTGAACTTCGTCATAGACCACTTGCTAACTTTCTTATTTTGCATTAATCTTAGGAGATAGCTTGCATTGCATTAAAAAATTTGCATTGTTTGTATCCTAGGGTTTGTAGAAAAAGTGCATTAGTGAAAGTTCATGCTAAAATTGCATTGTGCATTACATTTCAATAAGAAAATACAAAAATTTAGCATTTCCATTTTCTATTTGTATTAAAAAATCAAAAAAATCATTAAAAGTAGTTAAAAATTCTTCTTTTTTTCAAAAACAACACTACTAGGACTAAGTTGCCACACTAGGAGACCTAGTTCTTTCGCACTATTTACTAAGAAATTTCTACCATTTTTCCAGTATTTTATTTATTACAACTCCCTGGTTTTGCATTTCTATTTTTTGTTACATAATTTTAGTTACAAGCACTTTTGTCACTTTTTCTTACATTGCCTTAGCCTCCACCCCATCCTTAGGGAACCTTGCATGAGAATTTGGTGTTCCTTTGATGATACAGTTGTGAGATGAAGTTCTAGGATCATGGCATCTAACAACAACACTATTGTTGTAGATCTTGGGATCTCTCAGAATTCAAATCCTAGTATTGACAATGGTACACTAGGCTTAGAGACTATCCTTAGCAATTCCTTGCACCTAGGAGACACAATCAGTGATACCAATGACCTTCCACATGATAAATACTTTCACATTCATGTTGATCTAGCTGATTATCAACATGAACTAAGTCATGAGCCCATATCTGGCAACATCGTCCCCGCCATCAAGAACCTTCATAGATAGTATAAATCTATGAAAAACATGACTCTTCTACACCTAAGGTATCTCACTCACCCACCCCTATGATTGGCCAAGGAGGACCTTCTACTCCTCTCCCCTCAACCATTGTTTCCATTCCCACTTATGCATCTCCTAGTGTGATAACCATTTTGCAATAGGTTAGTAATGTGGTACCTTCCCTCATCATCCCTACTAGCATCTCTACTTCCCTTATGGCATCCCACCCCTTAACCTCTTCCATTGTCCCTAATTTTACTATCCCTTCCACTTCTCCTTCCACCACCTTCACCCCTTCACCTCTCTCCCTTCCACCTTATAGCACTTACATTGACCCTCTTATTACACAAATTTTTCACACTGTCACCTTCATGCAACAACAAATATTCACTATCAACCAAAGCCAACATGGTTCCCCTACCCACTACATTCATAGTAACCCATTATCCCTTGACATCCTATACACCCCTTTGCCACAAGGAATAGAGATTCCTCAATTCGAGAAGTATGGAGGGAAGGGTGACCCTTCTAACCATATTAATGCCTATATTTCCCTATGTAGTGACTTTTCTCTTGACGACAAGTTTCTCACCAAGTTATTTCCAAGGACTCTAAAAGATGTCGTCTTGGACTAGTTTTCCTCCCTTCCCAATAATTCCATTAGTTCATTCAATGAACTAGTGGATGCCTTCATTAATCACTTCCAAGTTCATATGGCCCCCAAGAAAACCTTGGCCAGCCTCATGAGATGCAAATAGGATACTAACAAGAAGATAATTGATTTTATCTCTCATTATCAGGCTCTTTATTCCTTAATTGATGTTAAGATCCCTGACCCATTTGAAAAATATGTTTACTAAAAACCTCTTAATACCTCTCCAAGATAAACTCACCCTCGTGAATTTTCCCTCTTTTATGCACTTATGCCAAACACTTTGTGACTATCATAACTCAACTAGTAGTCATGATTCACGATCCACTTCTAGTAGAGTTGAGAATTCTAACGCTTCTTCCCAATCCACCCCTCAACCATTTTTTAAACCAAATAAAGGGTTTTTGCAATTTAACTCTTCATCCCAAACCCCTCCACCTGCTAATAACCAAGTGGTTGATGTTAGGTCTGTAGTGCCCTTCAATTATGGAGATCCTAAGCATACCTTTACACCTTTTCCTGATACCCTTCATAACACCATGACCCACTTACTCCAACATCAAATGATCTCTTTACCTCCTGTCCATACACCTGAACCCAAAAATCCATTACCTCCATCTTATAATGTCACTGCTTATTGTTACTTTCATCGACAAAACAAGCATGATACTGAACAATGCAAGCATCTCAAGCACCTTGTGAAAGACCTAATTGATTCAGGTCATCTATCTATTGTTGGAATCAATGATAAAATCAATAAGTCCATGGAACCCCCTAACCAAAACTTGTAAATATTCACCAACCCCATGCCTAAGTATAATTTTTCATTTGTCAAAGCAAGAGAGACTTCACCACCTGATATGAATTTTGATTCACAAGATACACAGTCCACTCCTCTTCCCATGGTAACCTATGTCACACCTATTGATGAAATGGTAGGATCAATTGGCATTATCCATTATAAGGGCTCAACAAAAGGACCTCTTGAGATCACCTTTTCACAACAAGATATACTACAAAATCTTCCTGATGGTCCTCTCTACATAGTTGGTAGAATCTATGATAAGCCCACTAATGGGATACTCATAGATCCCACCTGTGGTGAGAACATGGTCACATAAGAGTTTCTAGTATTACATGATATTTCTCAAGATGTTTATAATTGGCCTACTTCTTGGGTCAAAACATATAATGGTTTCTCATGCCTGATGATTGGATTGATTGCCCTCCCATTACAAATAGGCCTAAAGATATTGGAGGTTACCTTATCCATCATACCACAATCGGACCAATTTTGTTTGTGACTTGGCCATCCATGGCTTCATTCAATGAAAGTGGTTCCATTTGTCATCCACAAGTGTGTGAAGTTTCCCATCGACAATGACATATTCACTGTCCACCATAGTGGCTTTAATCCCTTATCCTCCAAAGGTAACTTTTCTTTGGAAGCCTTTTGGCCTGAGCCCATGGAACCCATCACCCCTAGACGAGACTTATTTTTCATTGCATATAATAAGTTCAAAGCCTAAAAAATCTTCAAACTCTCTCTCCACAACATACCTCCTTCTACTTTGGATTCACCTATCCTTGATGAATCTATGTTTCCACCTGAATCTGACATTCCTAGTCACTCAACACCTGAAACCTCTTCCACATCATCCAAGAGGCCTAGGGATCATGATAGAAATTTCGTTCTCCCCCCCCCCCTGCACTAAACATATTTACAAAGATAAGGAGAAAGTGGATGATCCACCCATAGTTCCTCTTGTTCCTCATCCCAAGGATGAAAAGACCCATATGGTAGACTAGCTCGTTCCTTTCCCCATGCACCTTGACCAAAAAGAAAAAAGGAATAAAGAAGCTAAGGAGAATCACCATCGCCATCATGCCCTTGCTCACCAATATCATGAAGAAAACATTGAAAATCACAACCCATCTATGCCAGAATCCATGCCTGCTAACCCTTGTCCTCCACCCCCACAGTCTGATTGCATCCCTCCCGCACCACCAATTTTACATGCCACTACTAACATTGTCATTAGACCTACCATTTTCATCAACTTGGATGATGATGAGGATGAAAATTCTCAGATTGATGAAGAGTTCCATCAGACTTTGAATTCACTATTCTCCTCTTCCATGAACATTCATGAAAATTCCCCTAGGATGAGCGTTGATCTTGATGCTAGTTTGGTTGTTGTTCCTCATGCTAGTCACCCTCCCAAGTATTATACCAAGCAATATTGGGAGGTTGATGACTTGCTTGTAGAGTAATGTAGATGGGCCTTACTAGTCTTTCTTTTTCTTTTTCTTGTTGCATTCATGTGCCATATATTTCCTGTCTTGTTTGATGTTTTCTTAGTCATTGTGATATTCTTCTATATGTACATCCATTCTTCTATATGTCGTACATTCCTTTTTTGCTTTTCACTTTGTTATTTTTGCCTTCTATTTGGGTATGATGCAAGGCATTGAGACCGCAATGTCTCCTTCATGTTGACCCCAATCAACCTCTTATTTCCTTTTTCCTTTCATTTGGGGATGATGCAAGGCATTGAGACCGCAATGTCTCCTTCATGTTGACCCAAATGAACCTCTTATTTCCTTTTTCCTTTCATTTGGGGATGATGCAAGGCATTAAGACCGCAATGTCTCCTTCATGTTGACCCAAATGAACCTCTTATTCTCTTTTTCCTTTTATTCAAGGATGATCCAAGGCATTGAGACCACAATGTCTCCTTCATGTTGACTCAAAAACAAGGCACCTTTTCATTTATCTTTTTCTTTTTCTTTTGTTATCCTTTCGGGGATGATTCAAAGTGTCGAGACATCCTATGTTTCTTTCATGTTGACCCAAACTGACTCTTCTTTTTCATTATTTTTTTGCTCTCATTGTGTCCTTCTTCCAATTCTATGTATTTGGGGAAATGATGATAGTTCCACACTCTCTAAATGAAAATTTCAGCAATGAACATACTGACCCCAAATCCATAGATCCCTTATGTGTTTGGTATTTTTGGGGGAAACCCCCTTTTCTCTTTTCTCTTCTTCTTCCGCATGACATAGCCTCTCTTGGACACCTATCACTTGGCATAGGGATTTTCAAGTAGGATCTCATATATTTTCATTTTCTTTTGCATTTTTCCTTTCTCTTATTTAAAGCAATTTCTCACAAAACAATGTGCAGCAATCCCTTTAAAGTGGGGGCATACATTGGCACTATTTTATTTTTCATTTGCATTAGTTTAATCCTTGATTCCTAGTGCAGATTTCTCACTTCACATGATGTGTTTTCCCACTTTTTGGATGACATTCGATATAGTATCCTTCATAAGTGTGACTTATCTTAGCATATTGCATTCCTCTTAGTGGCATGATGCGACACATTGTATCCCCTAAGTTGTGAATCTTCTATCCTTCAATAGGTCCTCTCTTGGAAACATTAGACACAATTTTCCCTAAGTTGAAGACCTCATATGAACTAAACAAGACTCCTTGGAACACTCTTTTTACATTTTCATTTTTTTGAACTGTTTTTCAATTTGCATTTTGTTGCACTTTTGCATTTATGCATACATGGCCACCTTGCATATCACAACTTGCATGTTTGTGGAGCCATCTTGCACTTTTTCATGAGTTATAAGCATCCAAGGCTTTTCCTATCTCATGAATCGCACCCTTGTCTTTGTGGCACCTTATCAAAGTTATCAGGAGGTATAACTTTGGTATGGTTGAGCGGGAAGCCCAACTAGCGGCATGACTTTCCCCATAGCCACCTTTTTGTATGTGATTGCATACCAACCATTTGTATGTATCTCACCACCTTTTGGCATTCTCACCCGATGGACAACCGAAAGTCTCGTCGGCCTAGAGTGAGTGCATCCTTTTCTTTCAGAAAAAATAGCCTAGATCTGATCTGCAGTTAGCTGGACAACTGGTCAAAGCTTGATCCATCTTTTCTCCACCCTTTCACATCACTCCTTGTGTGATATTTTTTACTTATGATTGGTTTTCCATGGGATCTTGATCCTAGAGGCTTGATCAACTCCCTTGATCATAGTCATCTCACCTCACTAGCATGATTACATTAGATCCCACTCGACACGCATGATTCTACTACTTTAGTGTGAGTTTGAAGCAAGTTCATCCTCTCACTAAAGTGGGGGCTAAATGTGTCACCAAAAAAGTGTATTCTTTGGCACTTTTTCACTCATTTTGGCCTTTTCCCTTGGATTTTGGCCTTGTTTTACCTTGATTCAGCCTTGTAAGCTTGAAATTCAACAATAATCTAACGGTGTTTTACTAAGTTGTTGTTAAGTGTTGTAACACATTTCCTCTTTTCTAAGACCCTTTCAAAATAATTCACCTAAACAACACCCTTTTACCCCTTTCCAAGCCTTCCACCAAGGTGTTGTAAAGTGTTGTAAGGTATTTTCACACTTTCCTAGGCTTATCATCCATTAATTAACCCTTTTCTTATGCTAATTTGTCCCCTTATTGTACTTTTAGTCCCAAATTAAGTGTGTTTTAGGAGATAAAGCTGGTAAACTTCATTAAACATTATTTAATTCCTAACCACCACTTGAAATTGCCCAAGTGGACTAGGTCGCCACCTTGGGTGACCTAGTCCCTTTTGGCATAAAATTCAAAATTGAAATAAAATCTAACGGGAATCTTGCCTCCTAAACCCTAGTGTCGGCCTATCATGTTGCATTTTGAGAAAATTAGGGTTTTTCTTGTATAAATAAGGGTTTTCACCTTCATTTCCCCCCCGAAGCTCATTTTTACATCTCTTCACAAGTACTCTTGCATTCAAGACTTCACAAGAAAGCAATCAAGCACAAGGGTTTCACAAGAAACCTCCATTGGAGTTTTTCTTGCATGTTGAAGACCTCAACAACAAAAGATTTGGTGAGAATTTATATAGTTTATCATTCAAGCATCTCTCCTTTTATTTGTTTCCCATTTGGGTTTAGCTACTATCAAAGGGGTTTGACTTAGGCAAACCCCTATTCCCTAACCCCATTATTCTCTTGGTCTTTGCATGTGTTTATAGGTTTGTATTCATATTTGGTGAAGTACAAAGTGTTGGAGAAAGTACGAACATTCCATCCAAGTCACATCAAGGCATCAAACCTTAGAAGGAGAAAAAGGACAAGTTATAGGTCATTTTCGAGAGTTTCAGACACGGACTGCTACAAAAAAGGGAAGCATCAACCGGGACCCATAGAATCATACCCAAAATCCTTAGAAAACATCAAGAGGACTAGGTCGCCACTATTCGTGACCTTGTCCCTATGTCAAGCCTAAAAAAAGGGTTTTTACATTTTTGGGTACCCTTTTCCCTAAAACCTTGTCTGACAGATTTTCCCAATAGGAGGACTAGGTTGCCCAACTTGGCATAAGTGTCCTTCTGTTAATTTTAGATAATTTCTAAAGCATTACGAGGCCATTCATCTGCAACATCTCATTTCCAAGTGCACAAGTCATCAATTCTCTCATTTACTTTCTATTTTGCATACATTTAGGTCATTTTAGGTTAGTTTGTATTAGTTTATATTTCATACATTAGATTACTATCATTTCACTTTCAATTTTTAGCCACACTACACACACATATCACAACCTTCATCAATCAGACCTCCCTTTGAATGCAACTGTCAAAATACACATATCACTAGGTGAAAGAATGGCATTCCTCCACCAAGTGCTCCTAGGTGAAAAACCCTAGGAGCCTAGTAAAGGGAATCATTTTTCCCTTGTTTGCATATGTTTTTGGTGGTTCACCTTGATTAGCCAGCATTAGAAAGTATTTTTCCCCATCTTTTTCAAAAATCTTTTCTAGGAAATTGTGGAAATTTGGATCTTGTTGAGCTTGTTGGAAGTCTTCTTCAATTATTTCATCACCTTCAAATTGGTGGAGTTTATGGAAAGGATTTTCTTCAACTTCAACCATGGTGTTTTGAGTTTCAAGTTCTTTTTCTTTGAGTTTTTTCCTTTGTGATCTTGTTTGAATGGGCATACAAGTGTTACAATTTGACTAAAATTTGATCTTTGTTTGGACGAGTGCCAAGGGTAATAACTAAGTCAAATAGAATGAAAAATTGTATTGATAAGACTAAGTTAAATCTGATTATACAGTTTTATTTTGTGATGAAGGATGATAGATCCTGATGAGGAGACTTATCTTAATAATCATAGGTATGATGGATGTTTAGGCACTTTAAGGTGTTTGATCTTGGTTTAGTTTGAAGAATTTCACTTGCAAATGTCAGTTTCAACAAGTTTAAGACTCTATTGCATATAAGGAATGATTATATGCTGACAGGGATCCTTAATTCTAGTTCAAACTAACAAACAGGGGATGAATTTAGCTCTCTAGTTTTGAATTTATTGGAGGCACTAAAACAGGGCCTGGATATGCTAAAACATGAAATGGATGTGCTAATAAACAGGCTGGATAAGCTAGATTTTACCCAATATGCGCGAGTAAATTGACTCAGTGCGCTAAATAAAGGACCAGATGTGTTGGAGAATTTACTTAATGCGCTAAAAGATGGACTTGATGCGTTGGAAAATGACTCAGATGCTCCAAAAAATGGATTAAATGCACCCAAAAAAGCCAGTGATGTGCTAGACTGCCCCTCCTAGATGTGATTTCAACTGGGTATTTTGTAGGTGAATGCGCTAAAAGGATTTGCATATGCGTTGAAAGATGGAACAAATGCATTGGAAGATGTCTTATATGCTCTAAAAGATGGACTAGATGTGCTAATAAATGACTCAGATGTGCCAGACAGTACCCTATATGTGCTAGATAATTCCTTAGATGCACTACAAGACAAACTGAATACATTATAAAATGACTCAGATACACGAGAAAGAGTCGTTGTGCGCCAAAACAGGAAATGTATGCACTAATTTGGAAGTGTTCAATGTTTTTAACAGTCTATTTGGTTATTTGTTGTTCAAATCAGTGAATCTAAATGTTCCTAGGGTATGCTTATAAACACTAAATTTTGCTTGGTTTCCTTGTTTGTGAATTATGGAATTAAGTGTTTTAAATGGATGATTTCTTGGATAATGACTTCAAACATAGCAACAATTTGTAAAATAGTTGTTTCCACCTAGGAACTAAACATTGAGTGTGTATTCAAGAATCTAGTCTGAGTCCTTCGATTTCCACAAGTATAGCACAAGAGAAGACAGATCAAGCACTTTTCTAATGTCAAGGGTCACTTAAAATACCACATCCCACATCTTAAAACCATGTCAACTCACACATCTGTGTCACCCCCTATACGATGCCTATGTTTTTGCCTTTCCTAGGTCTTAACCAAAGTCGAATCCTCCACTTTTGGCTAGTAATCCCTAATGGTTATATGGTGAGTTTCTTGGGGGAAGATTCTTCCCTCCCCTTGCACTATGATATTAGAAGTTTTTGGAGACTGACTCAATTGGCTTCTACACATAAGGTTCGTAATAAGGGTTTCCTTTCGGTCTAAAAATGGATAAACTCCCTCAGGAGACCTCCCAACCTATAGAACAAAGGCTTTGGGGATGGTTATCTTGCACACTACCATCGAATTCTGGGTTCCCCAAGTTCACTTTTGATTATAGTGGGTCAGAAAACTTGGCTTTAGTTGTTCCCACTTAGGTCATTCTCGTAGGGTGAGTATTTTTTCCCACTATGGCAGACCTTCTAAAGGTGTTAACAAAGCATAAAAGGGTGAGTCTAGCATTTTGGTCACCTAGTGAAGGGGAGAGCATAGGCTTATCACCTTACAAGCACAGTAGACAAGGGGTTTGTTAACCTTCTAATTAAACTAGGTTCTTAATTTAATCAAAAGAAAACAATAAAACAACTCCAGTCCCTGCAAAAATCATCAGTAGTTTGATATATTTGTCTTTGACCAGCGTATTAAGCACCTGCAAAACAGAAAACATAAATCAGTTCACAAAATTTTGATTTTTTGCAAAATGAACCAGATGCGCTAAAACAGACATCAGATGTGCTAAAAGATCACTCCTATGTGCTAAAAGAACTACCAAATGCGCTAGAGAAACTACTAAATATGCTAAAATATAGACTGAATGCATTATAAAACCCCCTATATGTCCTAAAGGATAAGTTGTATGCACTGAAAGGTGCCTCGAATGCGTCGTAACATGAATTGAATGTGCTAAAAGATGTTTTGTATGCGTCGAAAGAAATATCGGATGCGTTGCGTAAGAGTTCACGTTTAACATTTCCAAAAAATGTCAATAAAAAGGGGCTAGGCCCCACGTGGGCACCAAAATGTATTGCGTGTTGAATTGTGTAATGTGAGTAAATGAATAATAAAACCACACAATCAATGAAACATATTATATTAGAGAATTGAAATCACTAACTAAACTAATTAAAACACAGCAAACTCCCCAAAATCGTTCCATTGTTTCCTATCTTCAAGGATTCATTAAATCATGTTGGCTCTCAGATTTGTATATGCACTATGACTGTTAGAATGGCAACCTAAGGAACGGAATGTTGAAAGATGCAATAAATCCATCCCTACATGATGATAAACTATGTGATATGTTGTAAATGATAATGGTCATATGATAATGGATATGATGCTAAAGAATATGATGCAAATGTTGTATAAAACTAATATGATAATAGAAATGTAGCTAATAAACTAAGCCATGATTCTAAATTAATATGCTTCTACTATGTTAAAGGCTAAATTCTCTAATGATCTAATGCTCTTAAATTCTCAAAGATAATTTATGCCGAGTAATTTTTCTCAAATATGGGATATGAAATGTTGGAGAATGATGTTGTATTTATAAGATTTCCAAGGCATATTGTGATGTGGCAGCAACCAACGGTCAAGATTTCAGCTGGAAATATGAACAGTGGAGAATGAAGAAGTTGGAGGGAATCATGGAGATGGTTCCCTTTAAAAGAGAAGTTTTCCAAGTGTTTAGAAGAATAAATGAAATAGAGGATCCAAGTGTTCAAGGTTGTTTCAAAATTGGTTGAGAATAATTCCAATTTAAATATTAGACATATTTAAATTCATGAGACACTTGATGATGTGGGAAGAGGAAAAGTTGGAGATATGTGACTAAATTTGAATTTTGGAATTATTCATATTTAGTGAGGAGATATTAATTAAATAAAACAAACTATTGACATTTTTTTATTTAATTAAAATTAGAAGAATGTGATTTAAGATAGCAAAATTAGGAAATGTGAACCATATAAATAAATTGAAAATTTATTTATAAGTAGACAAACTAAGAGGTTTATTAATTAAATAACTTGTATTTAATTAATCGATTATCCTAACCACTTTTAGGTGTATACATTTTTTCCCTCTTTGAAGTGATGTGTTTACACATTGCTTCAAAGAAAAATTTGTTGGTGATGTCGACAAAAAAAAATTGATATGCCCCAGACACTTATTTTTTCGAGTGATGATGATATATGCCCCCTCGAGAGATAAATCGGTGAATTTTTGAAATTTTTGAAATTTTTGAAAAAAATTTATGATTTTTTGATGATTTGATGTTAATTTCAAATTTTTATGATGCAAAAACAATTTATATCCTGAAAAATGATGTTGAACCTGCCAAGTGATGAATTGATTAATTAAGCCCCTTTGAAAAATAAAATAAATCAATCCCATTAAAAACCCCACTAATCACCCTTTAAAAGGTTAAAACATGTAATTTGAAATTCATTTGTGCATTTGCAATTTGAAAATTTGGAGTGATTGAGTGATTGAGCAACTTTGGAGCAAGATGAGGATTATGATCCAGACCCACTGAATCAAGTGTGTGCGAAGTCACAACCACCCGGCAGCGTATGGACCTCTACTACATACTCCAAAAAACCTCCTCATAATTTTTGAATCTCATTTTTTGTGCATTTTTCCATGTTTGAAAGTCTGTTTGTTGCATTTTAGGGCATTTGATCATCGATCGAGCGCATCGAGCTCCTATTCTAGCGCATAGGATACTTTGGCACATAGGGTCCAACTTTTGGTGCATTGATGTTAGGTTTTACCGCATATAGATAATTAGCGCATAGGTAATATTTTGTAGCGCATAAAGTCAATTTTCTCGCACATTTGGTAAAGTAACACATTTAGGTCACGATTTAGCACATCCGTTGACTTTTCTAGTGCATAGATTAGTTTTGTGCATTGATGAAATTGAATGCCGCATATGGTAATTTAGCGCATAGAGACCTTGTTATTACGCATTGGTGAAATTCTCTAGCACATCCATGTTTTTAGCACTTTGAGACACTGTTTTAGCATATCTAGGGCAAAATGATGAATTTTAGATTATTCCCCTTTTTTCGATGATTTTCAATCATGTCAGCCAATGTTTTAATGTTTCTCTAATGATGTTGATAGATTAGGTGATGATTGATCTCATGATAAGTGAAATTCAATGATAATATGATTATAATTGACCTCATGATAGGTGAGGATCAATGATGAATGCTCACAAGGTGTAATCAAAATATCACCAAAGTTGATTAGATTGATAGGTTGACTAATATTTGATTGATTGATTGTTGATATGCAATATTTTATGATGATAGGAGTCGGCGAGGACACTCCAGTCTTGGGAGCAGTTCCCGAGGACCTGGGATTTGATTCCAAATTTGGATCAAGCCGATCTAAATGTGATTAGATGATATGGATTGACTTCTTTGCTTGGCATGCCCCAGCATAAGATTAACAGGGGACTTCTGACCACTTTGGCAAAGAGCTGGCATAGTGACCACAACACCTTCCACTTACCCACTGGTGAGATGACAGTGACACCGAAGGATTTTTACCGGATTTTGAGGATTTTAGTTGTCGAAGAGCTGGTTGTGTGTGATTCGACTGAGCAGGGAGGAACTAATGCATTTCAGATATTTTTTGAAGATGACCAAATATGTGGCTATGAGATCCCATGGTGAGAGATGGTTGATGCATACGCAAAATTTCCATGTCTGATTGCTAGGTTTATTAGAGGATTTCTATGTCTCGACCGTAGGTCGAAGGGACTTTCAATCGGTTGGGGTTAGATACTTGAGATTATAATCACATAGCGCACCAGATATGCTTGGGGATCATGCATGCTTGCACATTTATACCATGATCTTCACCAGGTTGTTTACCTCAAAGGGGCCAATTTTTCAGTTGGGGTCACACTACTACAAATATGGGTGTGGGAGCATATGCTTGTCACACCTCTAGTGGTTAAGAGATAGAATCAAGTAGGTTGTCCATACATTCATGCATATACAGGCCTAGTTTTCCAGCATAAGTTGGGAAAACTGGAGTACTAGAGGAGAGTACTAGATGATCTGGATATAGTTATATGGAGGCCATATCTTGGCTGTGAGCAGTGGTCGGAGGATGTACTGAGACTCCCTATGTATGCATGGCCAGATACCTGATTGGGAAGACACCCTTTTTTATAGAGATATTGCTACTAGGGAGAGTGTTGCGACAGTATGATAGGGTATAGGGCATGCCCCGGGGAGTGGCTCTTTATGTGTAGAGATGAAAAGATATACCAAAGTGGGGACCAACTTTGTTGTATGATGCAATAGTTGAGGAGTATTATAGATTACAGCTAGTGATATGGGAGTACCATCTAGAGATTAGAGAGGCTAATTTGTCAGAGGAGTATTCACATTACATCTTTGCACACCCCTTCCCATGGATTTTTAGCCCAGATGACTTGGCATTGTTGTTAGAGGATGATTTGGCACCGAGACGCGAGAGGGGTGCAGGAGGTGATGAGGAGGAGGGAGGGAGAAGTGATGATGGAGACGGGGATGCAGATGGTGACGGAGGTTGTGATGGAGGTGGAGAAGGTGGTGGTGCAGGTGGTGGCAGAGCAGTACTAGATGTATAGGAATTTATGGTACCTCGAAGGATGAGATCACTAGTGGTTGCAACACAATAGAATGTGCAGATTTGGTTGCCCTCACAATAGTAGCAGACATAGATAGTTGCTTTATAGGTTCAAGTGTGGATTTTGTAGGGTCAGCTAGCATAGGTACATGATTTGCTGGCATAGGCACAGGGATAGATAGCCACTTTGATAGCTGAGAGAGATGCAGCAAGACAATGAGGGGAGCAGGAAGAGGCCTTGGCTGATAGATTGTAGAGAGTAGCTGAGGGGACCACAACAAGTGATATGCTTCGAGAGGTCACCCATATTAGTAGAGAGGTTGAGTACTACAGAGGTCGATATCATAAGGTTGGTCCCACAGAGTGGCAAGTTAGCTATTCACAGTCGAGATCAGGTAGGAATCAGTCTCAGACTACCAACATGGGTGTGATGCAACCACCTCATAGAGATCCACCAAGCAAGGATCCAGGTATAGGTCCATCAGGTGCAAGTACATCAGGTGGTTTAGCAGGAGGCTCAAAGAGGCCATCGACATCTAGGGAGAGAACCACATATCTCTGTGATGATGTTCATTTATTTACTTGAGACATTTGATGATCTATATACCAATTTAGTTGAGACATTGATTATTCACTGCCATTTTCAATGATGTATTTCTCTTCATGTTTGGACATCATTTGTACACTTGACATTATCACTTTGATATTATATGATATGAGTGATGATTAGTGATCTATATGTGTTTATATTATTTATGATAGATGCCTATGATGAATTCATTTTATTTCTATGTTATGATGCTTATCTAATGTTTATATGTTACTTATATGATTATGATATGATTATGTATGGATACAATGATGATATGATGATGCATAGATTATGATTATAATTGTTTTATGGATGATGTTTTATGCCATGAGATGGATGCAAATGAAATGTGGTGCAATTTATTTTTGTATTTTCTTTATGCAAATATATGATATTGCTACACTATATGAGATGAATTTAATTATGCAAATGTGATGCAATGCACTTCTTTTTCTATTTTCTAATGCAAATATTATGATGTAATGTATGGATGGATGTACGATATGAAAATGATTATGCCACTACATGAGAATGATATGCTTTTGTTAATGTCAAGTATACTCAATCCATTTAATGATAGAGATAATATCGTTTGAAAATTGTTTCAGCCTTGGAAAATCCTGAAATATAGATGGAAAACTAATATGGATGCAATATATTCTACCATGCATATCTAAACATGCAAGGTTGTCATCATAGCAGCCAATTTATCATGCTTTTTATCATCATTGAGCCTTAAAAATGTTGAAAGTGAGTACAAGAATCGATGGTATAATTAGACCATGAGGACCTAAGTACTACTTCCATGATTTTTGATATTGTAAGTTAACACAAGCATCTAGGTATAATTAAACCAAGATGACCTGATAATTCCTCCTATAAACAGACAAGATTTAATCCTTTTCCTAGACAAATTCAGAACGTCATCAATGATACTTTGTAGAGCATGTCCTACGACAATTTGCATACTTGTAATGATCAACTCACAGTTAGTAGATAAAGAAAATATCATTCTCCTTCCTAGCTCCTCTAGTTCAAGACATCATTGAGGTGCTCCAGAGAAATGATAAAAAAAATCAAAGTACAATCATTGAACATTCATGCTAACATGATAAAGCTATGATTCAAAAGAACATCATCCCTTTAAATTTGTTTTGATTTGATTGATTTTAGTTCTTTGATATGGATGTGTGTTTGTGATGCGTTTGATGATTGATGTATGTTCAATGCTGAGTGTTTTGATGTGATATTTATGTTTGTGATGATGTCGTATTGTTGTTTTTCTATTGGTTTAATCTCAAAGTTTATTTGCCCCCAATGAGTTCAGATTTTTTCCCCCAATCTAGCTAGGTGAGACACGACCGCGATGCCAGGATATGTACATGAGGTTTTTTTATGACAAGCAAAATGATGGTGAAATTGAATGGTCGAAACATGCTCAAATAGATGGAAAATCTAATCTAACACAAATAGCACATGCTTCCAGGTTTTCACTATTTGGTTTTATTGCACTTTTTTAGATTATATAATTTTTTGAATTTTTTGAATTTTTTACTTTTTTTGTTTGTATTTTTCCAAATTTTTTTTTTTTTTGTATTTTTGATCTTTTTTTCCTTTTTTTGTTGTCGTCAAGACACCTGCTTGCCATGTTTTCATCAGGGTAACCATATTTTCAGGACCTTTTTTATTTTATTTTTTGTAATTTTTCAGGAATTTTAACATGCACTAGATGAGTTAACTGTAGAATTTCTTGAGATGCAGGTTGGTTATAGGCTCGTCAAATAAATCCCCTTCAGGCATAGATAGAAAATAAGCTCCAGATTCAAAGACTGATATAATGACAAAGGGACCTAGCCAATTTTCTTTAAATTTGCCCTTCTTCTTCTATCCTATTTACTACGGGCATTTTCTTTCAGGACCAACTCACCAACTTGAAAAGTTCTTGGTTTTACTCTTTGGTTATAACTTCGTGACATCCTCTATTGATAGGCTTTTAGATTATTCATAGCTTGTTGATGATGTTCATCCAATAGTTTCAACTCATGTATCCTAGACACCCGGTAATCTTCATCTGAAATGATCCCCTTTAGTGACACACAAAGTGATGTGATTAATTATGATTGGTTATTGTATCATGTGGTGAATTGTGTAATGTGATTAAATGAATAATAAAACCACACAATCAATGAAACATATTATATTAGAGAATTGAAATTACAAACTAAACTAATTAAAACATAGCAAACTCCCTAAAATCGTTCCATTGTTTCCTATCTTCAAGGATTCATTAAATCATGTTGGCTCTTAGATTTGTATATGCACTATGACTGTTAGAATGGCAACCTAAGGAACGGAATGTTGAAAGATGCAAGAAATTCATCCCTACATGATGATAAACTATATGATATGTTGTAAATGATAATGGTCATATGATAATGGATATGATGCTAAAGACTATGATGCAAATTTTGTATAAAACTACTATGATAATATAAATGCAGCTAATAAACTAAACCATGATTCTAAATTAATATGCTTCTACTATGCTAAAGGCTAAATTCTCTAATGATCTAATGCTCTTTGTAGACATGGAAAATGTACAGTTTCGATTTGGCACACCTGATCCCAATTTACTAACAACATTTCCTCCTAAATCACATTCTCACCATTTCATTACATTCTATCCATTAATTTAATAAATCATTATTTATTATATTAAGTCTTCCCCTTTCAATGATTAAATTAATCAATTAATTTAATTAACCATTGTTGTTTAATTAAATAAATCATTTTATTTAATTAAAATCCCTAAAGTCTTCTTATTAAATTAAATAAATTAAACCTTATTTGATTTAATCTAACACATTCCTTCTTTATTAAATAAATCAAATCATTTATTTAATGAATCAATTCCTCTCAATTTTGGACTTAAATCAATTCATAAATCTAAGTCTAAATTGTCACATCACCTAATTCTTCATTAAGTTAATCAAAGCCTTGATTAAGTTAATCCTCCTCACTAAAATTCTCTAGAGAATGCAACTTGCACAATAAATCAATTACTTTGATTTATTAATTCTCCTATTTTCCCTCACAAAGCATCAAAAAGGGAATATTCCTTATTTGAATTCAAAAAGTCCAAGTGGCTTGGTCCTTCCAACAAGGCATTAAAAGCCTCTTACATGTCCTTGACCTTGAGCCAAGTGACATTAACTTCATTCATTTTCCCTCTTCAACATGTCATTTCTCAAGTTTGAAATGCCACCTAATTGCATTTATTGGCACATTGGCCAAAACTTGCACATTCCTCATCCAATCACATTTGGACAAGTGGCACAATGCCATTGGACTATCTTTTGTCCCACATTGCTTATTTTCACTATCTCTTCCAAGATTTGAATCTATAAATTGGAGACTCTTCTCCTCAATCTTCATCCACAACTCATATGCAAAGTTACTCTCTTCAAGTGAGAATTGATTTTGCCCATTTCATCCAAACACTCTTCATATTTTCACACTTGCATCAAGGTTATGCTCAAATCTCTTTGGAGATTTGACCATTTCTTCATCAATCCACATTTGCAATCATAGGAATTGGGAAAGGGCCAATTGCAACATATTATTGGCACCAATTCCCCCATGGGATCATAATGCTATTTGCTTAATTAGGATTTACTTGTTATAATTTCATTGTGTTCTTCATTTCCTAATTTAAGTTTTAGATAGATGGATTTTATGGGGAATCCCTCATTGTTACATGCATATTTGATCTAACACTAACAATGTTTGACTTCTTTGTGCATTTGCAAGTTTAAGGGTTCACATTTTGGCGCTAGAAGGAGGGCAGTCTCAAAATTTATTACATTTTCCTCAAATTTTCATGGTTTTTTTCATGTTTTTTGTTCATATACAAGAAACTGCACCGCATACCAGACACGCGGCACTGTATTGCACTGTGGACTCATACGCGACATTGTATTGCACCGCACCTCCCGAACCCCGTGGCACCATATAGCACCACAACGGCTTCCTACACATCAAATTTGAAATTTTGCCGAAAACCACCGCTTCCAAACTCCGCCGCACCCGTGGTCTCTGTTTCTGCAGAGCACCACATACAGTCAACCACGTGGCACTGTATAGCACCGCCTATGTTTTTTAAGCAGAACCGCACCCGTTAAGGAGCACCGCACTTACTAAACTCTGTCGCGGGATCAGTCTAGTTTTTAAAATTTGAATAATTTTTTTTAATATTAACCTAATTTGCTATATTTCTTTTCTTTTACTCTTTGTTTTTCTATTATTTTGCAGGATGGAGGCAAAAGGAGAAGTTCACCATGATGTTATCTTCACAAACCCAAAGTGTTTCTAAACACTAAAAGTGTTCTTTAACACTTATTTAGAAAATTTGTTAAAATCTTTGGCCTTAGGAAAAATAATTTCACTTTGGGCTTTAAAAAACGTTCAAATTTTCTTTTATATCATGTTCCTTTTGTGCAAAGTGTTCCTAAACACTTAAGTGTTCTTCAACACTTCTTGAGAAAATTTGTTAAAAATCTTTGACCTTAGAATACTAAATTTTCATTGGGATTTAAAAAGAACAAACAAACTTTGTTTTTTAAAGTTGCGAAGGGGCTAAAAAGAATTTTTAGACATTTACTAGATTTTGATTTGGACTTAAAATTGAACAAGGCAAACTTCACATTTCAATCGGTGCTTCTAAAACGAACTCATCATTGCTTTGAAGGTTAAAATGAACAAGTGTCTTTTATGTTTTGCAAACTTTCTAACAAATTAACATCATTAAAATGTGTATGCACTTCTCTCGTGCTTTATAGCGATCTTGAGAATCAAAAGCATTTTAGTGATATTAACTTGTCAAAAAGATTGCCTCCACATTTTGATTTGGGCACTTAAAATTGAACAAAACATGCGAGTGTGAGCATGATATATTGAGGAGGTTCTCCCCTTTGTTTTTCAACAAGGGTTGTGTGAACGACGGGATATGTTAGCTCGCTTTTGTTTATCTTAGAGGGCCTGCCTTGTGGGAAAAAGTAATCACCCAAGGGAACGACCCAACCGGGAACACGCTAAAGCCAAGCGACTTCCACCCGGGATATAAGTGTGGATATTGGAACAAAGGCCAATATCACAAGGATTATTCCGACGAGATGGACAACAATGGACTCTCACCGATGTTGGATAATCCCCCATGAATGGAATGCTCGAATTAGAACCCCTTGTTTAGAAAAAGGCCAAAACCTTGTTTATCTTGTTGGTGCAAAAGGTTATGTCCTTTGAAGCCGCCCCACATAACATGCGATCTTGTTATGGAAATGGAAGGTATGTCATGGGAGATTCATGGGTACTAATGCTTGGCTGACCCGAATAAGTGAGTGTCATGGAGAGGAGCCAGTGTGGTCAAGCATTTAGCCATTCGCACAAGATATGAACAGCTGGATTTATCCAAGTGGGAACCCAACAAGGTATTGCCTCATCAACCTAGGAGTGTAAAAAGTGCTTGGGATAAACACATTGCTTGATCTTGAAAACATTTTGACAAAAAAACATACACAAAAACCTTGAAATTTCAAACACCTTGTGGGAAACAAATACCTATTGACAAACTTTCCCACTCTTGCTTTCCCTAGGAATCACATTCCTAGAGGTTTCTAAGTGTACAATTTCTACCATCATTTGTTTCCAATAAGGATAAACATAAGGAAACTTTTGCCCTATTTTCCTCGATTTCCACACAAGGGACCTTGTGGGATGAGAAAGAAAATGGGACACTAGACATATAGTTTGAAAACCTAAGCAAGTAAGTGTCTTGGATAAAAAGAACCTCATTTAACCAAGATTAAGAGACAAACTGAATTACACATGTGTTGTTTCCAATGATTTCCCGCAAGATTAAAATCCCAAAGCCAAAGTTCAAGAAAGTGACTCTAAAAATCTGTGAGCAACGCCTTGAGATGCTCTTTGAAGTAAGGGAGAAACTTGTATACAATTTCTACAAAAAGGCCTCAAGGAACAATCCCGCATTGTATGCATTTTATTGTCAACAAAATCCCAAACTTTTTCAAAGGTTTGCATTTCTCCCATAGGAAGTCTAGCGTGTTCTTCAATACTGAGGTTTTGTAGAAAGAGTCGAATCTAGGATAAGGTTCAAGATCAAAGTTGTCATTCCCATTCATTCCTCCATCAACCAAATCTCATTTCATCATCAAACCTTTTGAGAACTCTAGAATCAATCATCACGCTAAACTTAGAGGGCTAAATCAACATCATCATACCTTGGCTTAACACACTTAGCCAACATAGTCTCAACCATTGAACAAATTTTCTTTGAGATAACACAACTTCTTAAAGTCTATTAGTTCTCAAAACACATTGGAATAACACACTTTTTCAATTCATCCATTTGTGCAAGTTCCCTTAGAATAACGCAACTTCCTAGGGAAAACAACTTCACAACAATCTTGTTTGACTTAACGCATCTAGTCAAATTATCACAATCAATCAAATCAAAAGCCCTTACAAATTTTAGCACATACCTTCAAAATTTCTCCAAAGGTTTCACTCACTCATCCCATCCATTTTAACCCATCACCATTATCACCATCTTTGATCTTTTAGCTTCCCTAGTTCTTCTCTTTTGGACCTAAAAGGTTAGGATCAAACAAATCCCTATTTTTTATGGTCCAAACAAGATCTCAACACAAGAAGGACATGGAGAATATCAGAGAAATATCAGCTTCTATGGACATGAGTCATCTAAACACTGAAGTGGACCTAGCGGGATCAAGCAATCCCCCAAGCAACTCTCCCTTATCATCACAAAATTCTCAAGAGGAGAGTCATCAAGAGGACAGCACAAATGAAGACATGGGGATGACGCCAAATGAAATCATGGAAATGGTTCAAAATCCAGAGAACCACAAAATTGTTAGTGTTATGTTCAAATACCTAAATATGATAGCAAGAGGAGGGGTCATGCCCCCTCCCGACCTTAACACAAGCACTAGTACAGATGCATCCCCATTGTCCAACATCAACCAAGAAGTACCTTGCACCACATCAATCATCACACCAACCTCCCTGAATGTGAACAAGGGGAGTGCCATGTTCCAGGAATCGCAAAAACACCACCTTGTGGCTAATAAAGAAGCAATTATCACCCCCACAATGGCTACATCTATTCCAGAAAACCGATCTCACCCATACGTCCCACTCACATTTCATAATCCCACTGGTTCATCCTCATTTCATGCCACACCAGCCTATCAATTGAACATACCAACTACCCCACCGCATGAGGAAGTTGACTTGTTTGGAACAACGAAAGCTATCAATCCTTTTTCTTTCCAAAGTGGTGCATCATCCCTTCCCCCGCTTCCTTTCGCATCCGCATCACCTCTTGGAATGGGCCTTCCACCATTACCCATCGAAAATTTCTCCAATCCAAGCAATCCGACCACCACTTTGAACCCGCTTCTTTTGCCCATATCCTCACAACAAATCACAACTATTCCTATCACCACGGTTAATGCATCTATTGGTCCTCAAGTCTCCCAAAGCATGCCTCCTCAAGGACCAATCATCTCAAACACCCCTTCGACAACCCAAATCACAATCACCACCACAATCCCTCCACCTGCCATCACAGTTGGCATGATTCCTATTCCACCACCAATCCCACCAAAAGCCAACACAACAAATTCATTCACCACCCTAATCCAAACCCTCCAAAAGGCTAACCAACAAAGAGTACTCCAGCAAAAGTAACAATCCCAAGTGCAAGCTCAAGCCCAAGCCCAAGCTCAAGCCCAAGCACAAGCTCAAGCCCAAGTGCAAGCACAAGCTCAAGCTCAAGCCCAACAAAAGGCACAAGCTCAATACCAAGTGCAATTGCAAGCAATCCACCTACAAGCCTACCAACAAGCCCTGCAAGACTTTTAGGCATAGCACCAAGCTAAACAACAAGCTTCATTGGCACAACAGCAGCTCGACCAACAACAAGCATTGTTGGCACAATAGTAGCTAGACCAACAACAAGCATTACTAGCTCAACAGTAACTTGACCAATAGCAGGCTTCATGGGAACAATAGCATATAGACCAATAGCAAGCGCTATTGAAATAGCAACAGCAAGATCAACAACAGGCGTTGTTGGCACAAATGCAGGCTTACCAACAAGCCTTAAACGCACAACCAAGCTTGTAGAAAATTCCCACTAGTACTCCTCCCACCACGCGCACTCCCCAAATGCCTTATAACTCATTCATCCCACCCCCAGACCCAAGAAAAGATGTCGCAACACAAATCAAACTGCTTTCGCAGCAGGTGTTGGACTTGCAAGCAAGAAAAACCACAAGGACACCAGGAAACTTGTGCCCTTATCCGTTCAATAGAAGTCTCACCATGGTACCGTTCCCAAAGGGATTCGAGATCCCCAAATTTGATAAATACAATGGGACGGGCAACGCTGAAAACCACGTTAGGGAATTTTAGGTGCACTGCATGGAAGTCGATGACACATATCTAATGCGGCTCTTCCCCTGAAGATTGATTGGTCTAGCTATGGAATGGTTTTCTCGCCTACCCATGGGCATTAAAACATTCAAGGAAATAGTCGAGGCTTTCCTTAAAAATTATGCTTTTAATATGGGTGTGAATGTCAGTTTAGAAGAACTATCTGCACTCAAACAAGAAAAAGGAGAGTTATTCGCATCCTTCTTGCAAAGATGGCGATCCAAGGCCAATCAGAGCAAGTGGAATATGCCAGAAGAACAACAAGTTTGCACCATCATAGCCAACCTTGATAAAAACTTGGCATTTTACTTGAAAATGTAGTGCATCACATCATACGATCAACTAATTTCAAAGGCGCTCAACATTGAAAGAGCCCTTACGGCGCGAGAAGGCACACCAACATTCACTCCACCACATGATAACCGCTCGTCTAACAACTACAATGATAAACCTCAAACATGGTCAAGGAATAAAAATATCACAAAGAACGACGTGGTCGACGCTATGGTAGTCATCAGTGCTCCTAAGCAAAACCATCATCAACCGCAAAATCATAATCATAATAATGTGCAGACTAATGCGGTAGTGGCACAACCACCTTCCACTAGTCAAGTCAACAATGTGGGTAATCAAGGAGGACCACCTCCCCGCAACAAGTTTCCCCCCAAGAGGAAGTTCACAGCCCTTGGTGAATCGATTGAGTCTGTCATGAAGAAACTAGTCAAAGAGAACCTAATCAAGATCTCTAACTCCGAACAATACACGAATCCCATGACCAAACCATCGTGGTACAATGAGAATCTCCTATGTGAATTTCACAAAGTCAAAGGACAGACCACCGCCAACTGCATGAGACTCAAGAATATCATCCAAGACCTCATTAAGGATAAGGTCATCAACATCGAGCAGCCAGCCGGAAAACAAGACCTAAAAATCTACACAAATCCGATGCCGAATCATAACCAAGTGAATAATAAGGGTAAACAAAAGTATGCTAGTGCTAATCTAGTATACGAGGAGATAGTCGGATGTGTCGACGAGATGGTCACTATCATAAATATCAAGGGATCCAACAATGATTGTGGAGTCACCACACGAGGTGGAAAGGTTACCATTGTTGGGGCACCTGCTAAGACCCCCATTACCAACACAAAGGCCATCCCCTATGATTAAAATGTAATTGACCAGCTGAAAAGAACACCCGCACAAATCTCCATCATGGAATTACTAAAAATCTCCGCCGACCATAGACAGATCCTTGATGAATCACTAGTTGCGTCTACCATTGTTGCCACCTTGACACAAAGCAATTTCAAGCTATGGTGGGTAATATCATTACCCCAAATCTCATCACATTTTCAGACCAAGATTTCCCCCCACAGCCATCTCATAACCGCGCACTCCACCTCCAAGTCCTAATCCATAAAAAGAAAGTCAAACGAGTCCTGGTAGATGGTGGTGCAGGTCTTAATATTTGTTCACTGAAACTCATAAAAAAATTGGGATTCGCCAAGGATTCCATCAATAAGAACAAAAGCATCACGATAAGAGCATATGATGATTAGGAAAGAGTGTCTCAGGGCACTATCAAGATCCCCATCCAAGTGGGGCCAGCAACCATGGAAACAACCTGTCAAGTTCTTGACCTTGATCTACCATACAACATCCTCCTGGGATGCCCATGGATACATGGAATGAAGGCAGTGGCCTCAACCTATCACCAGTGCATTAAGTTCTCATATGAAAATGAGGAGGTTACTATACATGGGGATCCCGAACCTTTCGCCTATTGCAAAAAACTTGGAAGCCAAGTTTTACAAGATCCCTCAAGTACCTAAAAATGATGAAGGACCCTCCACTTCATACATAGACCCAGCTAATCTCACCTCCACTTCTGCAACAGAGACACCCGCCATCCCTAACATATCCAAGATCAAAAACATGATACAGGACAATGGATGCAGTGATTATAGAATGAAGAGAAATGATTTTGTTGTAGGAGAGTTACCACAATCTCCTAGGTCACATGGGCAACCACAGCTAATTCAAACACCTGTTCGCACTAGAACGGAACCCTCTAGATTCCACCGTTGGGGGGATCTCAGTCAGGAGAATGTGGATGAGGAGGACATCACAAATACTCTGTACCAAGATGAAAGACCCACTCCCACCCTACCCATGGAGAAAACAAACAGAGGATTACAAATGATGTTCGGCATGGGCTATAATAGGAATGAAAGCTTAGGAAGAAATAGTGATGGACGGTTCGAGCCTATCATTGTGGAAAGAAGGATGCAAAACATTGGCCTTGGCTATACTCCTCTGAGTATAATCGTACGTGGCAAAGGTACGCCCAGAAGAGCAGTCCGGTCCTCTCCTCAGGTAACAACAACAATCCCTAGACCACCCATTTGCTTAGGGATCCCACTCGACAATTACACCTTTGACGTTACGGATGTGTGTGCTAGTAGTGATGATGAGGATACCATAGCAAGTCTCCCTAGGCTTTTTGAGGAGTCCACCTTGTTAATGATTAGTGCCTCACCCGCTGAGCCAATCCAACGAACCCACCAAATCCACTTAGTATACCCCCAACTCATCGATCACGACCAATGAGGACCACCAATTCTAGACTCGTTCGAAAATGATGAGGCTCTCTCAGAATTCATGGGACTAAGGGATACAATCCTGTGTGGAGATCACAAGGTTGGATTCAACATCACACTGGACACACAAGCATACTATGGGGAGATGATTGAGTCCTTCAGTCACAAAAGAAAAAGATCGAGAATAAGCTCGGAGTTATTGAGTGAAAACCACACTATGGCACTCTCTAACCATAAAACAGTAAAAAAAAAGGATGCATCCGATGCTGAAAACCTCCCCGAGGCACCAGAGGATGAAGGATTCAATCTCCCCCCTACCGCTCTACACCAGGAGAAATCAGCAGTATTGGTAGAATAGTGCAACCCTGTCAACCTGGGAATAGAAATAGAGCCACAAATCACATTCTATGCCCAAACACTACAAACAAAGGAACAAGAACTATTGGAAATATTCCTAAAGGAGAAAAAGGTAAATTTTGTGTGGACCTATGCAGACATGCCAGGCTTGGACCCTGGAGTAGTAGTTCATCATTTGGCCGTTTACCCTGGAGCAAAACCAGTCAGACAAAAGCTAAGGAAGATGCACCCACAAATAGCCTTGCTTGTAAAGATTGAGCTGCAGAAACTTCTAGATGTTGGCTTCATACGCCTGATCGACTATCTAGAATGGGTATCAAATCTCGTACCGGTCTCACAACCAAAAGGGGGCATCTGCATCTGCACTAATTTCAGAGACCTAAACAAAGCATGTCCCAAGGATGACTTTTCACTACCCAACATTGACATGATAGTGGATATGACGACTGGACATGAGATGCTCTCCCTAATGGATGGCTTCTCGAGGTACAATCAGATAATGATCGCAAAAGAAGACCAACACAAGATAGCATTCACATGTCCTTGGGGCACCTACTGTTGGAACGTAATGCCATTTGAGTTGAAAAATGCAGGAGCTACATACCAAAGAGCCATGACATGATCCATAAAACAGTCAAAGATTATGTAGATGACATACTGGCTAAATCAAAGAAGAGACAAGACCATATAGCAACTCTAAGTGCTATCTTTGATAGGCTCGAACAATATAAGGTTAGACTCAACCCGAAGAAGTGTGTCTTTGGGGTACAATCGGGAAAGCTACTAGGATACATAGTTTCAATGAGAGGAATAGAGGTGGACCCTGCAAAGGTAAAAGCAATCCTTGAAATGGAAGCACCAAGAACGTTAAAAAAACTAAGAGGATTGCAAGGTAGACTCCAGTCCATCCAGAGATTCATAGCACAACTGGAAGATAAACAGATTGCCTATTCACACCTACTTCACAAGGGAGTAGCTTTCAGATGGGATGACAAATGCGAGCAAACATTCAGCAAAATAAAAGAATATCTACTTACACCACCTGTGTTGATGCCACCAATTGTGGGGAAACCATTAATCCTATACATCTCAGTAACAATAGTCGCCCTGGGGGCCCTTTTAGCCCAACATGATGAAAAGGGAACCGAGCGGGCTATCTACTACATCAGCAGAACAATGGTGGGACATGAGCTCAATTACACATCAATAGAAAAATCTTGCCTAGCACTGGTATTTGCGGCTCAAAAATTCAGACACTACATGCTAGCGCACCAAATCAAGTTGATTGCCAAAATAGACCCTCTAAAGTACCTATTGTCAAAAGCAACGCTTACAGGTAGAATGGCTAAGTGGGTAATGATATTATCTTAACATGATATTGAGTATGTAGAATGACAAGCCATAAAAGGACAAGTCATTGCGGATCAGCTGGCAGAAGCTCCCCTCTACACAGATAACCCACTCATATCAGAATTCCCAGATGAGTCCCTTTTTAACCTTGGTGCAGCAGACCACTAGAAGTTATACTTTGATGGCTCTCACATGCAACATGGATCAGAAGCTGGTGTGTTCTTCATCACGCTGCAAGGAGACCGCATACCTAGATCATACAAGCTGGCATTCCCTTGTACTAACAATATTGCAGAATACGAGGCTTTGACCATTGCCCTCAAAATTGTAGCACAATGGTGAATCATGGTATTAAAATTCTATGGGGACTCGCAACTTATCATCAACCAAGTCAACAGTGAATACCAAATGAAGGATGATAAGCTCGCACCATACAAGAAGGTGGTAGAAAGCCTCAAGGAATCATTCATTGACATCACCTTTGAGCAGATACCAAGGACAAACAACAGAGCAACCGATGCAATGGTGACAATTGGATCCTTACTAGACATCCCTCACAATGTCTCAAAACATGAATTCCTCGTAGAGCAGCTTCTCATACCCACATTCGAGGTACCAGAGTCAGAATACGCATGTGAACTCATTGGTCCCGATGATCTTTGGTATCATGATATATACACCTACCTAAAGTTAGGAATCCTCCCCACTGACATCACCCCGAACCTAAAATGCACTTTTGTCAAAAATACTTCACGATTCATCATCCTAGGAGAGACCCTCTTCCATAGAAGTACCGACGGAACCTTGCTACGTTGTTTAAAACCTGACGAAGCCTTGACTGCTCTAACTGAGGTACACAATGGCACATGCGCGTCACTCTCAAGTGGTATGACTTTGGCTAAAAAGTTGTTGAGAACAGGGTACTACTGGCCGACGATGGAAAGAGAGGCACACAACTTTGTCAGAAAATGCCTACAATGTCAACAGCATGGAGACCTTATTCATGCACTAGCTCAAGAACTGCATCCCATTGTTACACCTTGGCCCTTTTCACAATGGGGGCTCAATCTCATTGGTAAAATATCGCCCACCTCATCCAATGGCCATAAGTTCATCATCACCACCACTGAATATTTCACAAAGTGGGTCAAAGCAATTCCCATGACCTACATCACAGGAAAACAAATATCCAAGTTCATCCTAAATTACCTCATTTTCCGATACAATGTTCCCCAATCCATTATCTCTGATAATGGGACGTCCTTCAAAAATCAGGATGTCCGTGATTTGTGTGAAAAATTCAAAATCCAACACTGTTTTTCCACTCCATACTATCCACAAGGCAATGGCCAAGCAGAGCTACAAATAAAACCATTTTGAAAATCCTCAAGAAAATAGTCAATGACTCTGGTCGTGACTGGCATCTGTAGCTAAATCCCGCCTTATGGGCCTACCGCACTAGCATCCGCATGCCAACAGGCGCCACTCCATTCTCTCTGGTCTACGGATCAGAAGCCATTCTCCCTATTGAGATCGAGCTCCCGTCACTAAGGATATCACTGCAAAACCTCATCACAGATGAGGAATACAGGGTCACAAAACTCAATGAGCTGGAATTACTAGATGAAAGGCGCATGGATGCCCTTAATCATCTACAAGTGTACCAGAATCGCTTAAAAAGGAGCTACAACAAGAAGATCAGACAATGCACTTTCCAAGTTGGTGACCTCGTGCTGAAAGAAAACCAAAAGAACATGCCAAATCCAGATACAAAGGGAAAGTTTGAGCCCAACTGGCTGGGACCCTTTATCATCACTGCAAGCTACAAATCGGGGGCATATCAGTTGTCGACACCAGAAGGCGAGCCCCTGCAAGAGCCCATGAACAATTCACACCTCAAAAAGTTTTATGCCTAAATCTTGCAAGGTATAGAACCAAAAAATACAAAAAACAATCAGAAAAATTCCTGAAAAAATGGTTACCTTGATGAAAACCTGGCAAACAGGCGTCTTGGTGACAACAAAAAAAAAAATAGTAAAAAGAAAAAAATTCATCCTCTAGTGAAAACCACTTCAGTGGCGCTTTGGGCAAGTACCTTAATGAAAATCTAGCAAACAGGCACCAAGTGTAAAAAAAGCACCTTCCCCATCTACCACGATCTACATGACTCATTCCATCACTCATTCATCCACTCATCCGCTCACATCCATACCATAGCCTGCATTGATGTCTACACCATATTCCACCATAGAACTACTTGGCATTTCTAAGGTCAGTCTATCCTACCTTTATCAAAGTAGTCTATCGCACCACACTGGGGGCACGTTCTCGCAACATCGGATTGGATTCATGCATATTCTCGTGATCTTTTTAAAAATTCATCAAAAAAAACCAAAAACATTCAAAAAATTCATCAAAAATCCAAAAACATCCAAATCATTCAAAAGTCCAAAACATGTCGAAATATCAAAAAATCTTCAAAAAAAATTATCATTGAGTCTTGTCAGTCTTGCACCTTGTCAAACTACGTCATCTCTAAGCTTGAACATAGGCAAGGTTGATCTTTGATCATCCCCTGAGACACTTAGAGTCAGTCCTTAGGCGTTCATCGCATTAACAATCCGTTTGCCCATCTAGTCTACATCTTAAGCCTGTCCTTTAAGCAATAAAGTGGCGATCTGTTTGTCCATCTTGTCATCAATTCATTCCATCGTCAGTCGAACTACGTGGTCTCTGCGTGTATAACGTAGGCAAGGCTAATCTATGGATTAGCTTCTGAGACTCCTATGATAGGTTTTTAAGTTAGTTTGTTCGTCGTAAATCTTGAAAATACCAAAAACAGCCTCAAAACATTTGAAAAAATCCAAAATGGTGCATCCATTTCATCTCGCTTTCACTCATGATTTTCATCACTCATAATAAATTCAATCATCACCTTCACCCTTTGATGAGTCAGTCAGAAGCAAGTTTAGCAGGTCTCAAAGTGAACACCTTAATCGTCAAAGTCTCAAGTCTAGAGCAGTAAGCAAGCAAGTTAGTCACCTCGGAGTATCAATAGCTTATCACCCAATCGGCCCCACCAAAACCCTGATCACTCCATGTCCTAGGATGAAGCTTTCTTGCGATGGACATAAGCATCAGGTAACCCTCACAATAGTTAAGTCTTGGCTAGCGGTACGAAGAACATTAGCTTGTTTGTTTACTTTATTTTGGTCTTTCAGACTTATCTTATTTTGCACTCATTCCAAGGACCTCTCGATGATGCCTAAACAAAATAGGTTTAGAGTGAAAGGAATGGGGCAATGATCATTATCTTTTATCTACTATGCTTGTGGGATACGCTTGTAAAATAACTTAGTTATGCATGTTTTGTTTGGTTTGTAGGGAGGATATTTTAAGTATCTTGTTGACCACATAGGAAAGCTTGTTTTTCTGTGTTTTGGTCTGAGATATTTAGAATGTCTGAACTACATCCTGAATAAAGTATGAATGCTAAGTGTGAACAAGAATACTCTTATCTGATTTTCAAGTCAAAGTCCATCACACTAGGTACCACGCCATCCTGGTTCTTAATACCTTGATGCATCGTACCTGTGTGTTATCAAACATAACGCAATTGACCCTTTGAAAATCTCAATTCCTATATGTAAATGAAAAATCACCATCATCATCCTCACTAACTCATTAATTCTACATTTCTTCTACCTTCTTTCCACACTAACATGGTATTATAACAGTAATCAAAACATCGCTCATGCATACATCCTGCATCCACTAGATAGTTAACATCAGAAGAGCATTATATCATATCAATATCTTAAGTTATGAGGAATAATATAAATTTGTTATTCTAAGCATCTTAAGACATCATTACATCATACATTATCATCTGCAACCATTACCATTACCATTTGCATCTATTACCATCATTAATACGCATAACATCATTTTAAAGCACGAAAAATACAAAAAGAAATGCATTCATTACATACACTGCATCACATGAACCATAAGAATAGAAACATCTCATAACATCACATATTTGTATGTACATCATAAAAGGGCAAATCATCTCATATATATCATCAAAAATATGGTTATAATACAAATCGGATCAAGTGTACATCAAGTACATAGTACAATAAGGCCAAAATACTGCAGCTCGTATGTCAAAAATGAATCAAACTGTCATGTGATCAAAAGGTGGGTGGGACCTGCTGGCTGCTGCCCTCCCCATCCTGTCTCTCACCATGTGCCTCTACTAGTCGCCTCCCTATCTACTGAGAAAAGTCTGGCACTCTGCGGTCTGACGGCACTACTTGTCGATAATGATGTCGATAGTACTCGGCCTCTCTGATAGCCTCTCTGTAATCCCGAATATCAATCGATCGAGCCCGAGATGAGGATGTTGCACTCTCTAACTGCCACCGCCAGCCTATCTCCTGATCCCTCTCGGATCGCACCTGGTCTCTCTCCGCTGTTAGAACCTATATCTGCCCCTGTAGCTGCTGAATCAGCACATCTCGATGATCGGGTTGTCCTGCCGGCTGTCCTGCTGGTTGCCCTCCCGACTACCCTGCTAGCTACTGCTGAGGATCTACCCTCAGCTGATCATCCTGATCTCCTACTCGAATAGGTGACTATTGGGCCCCGTCCCTGGGAGGTCTCTGATGAGGAGGTGCCTCACCTCGTCCTCTGCCTCGCCCCCTACCACCTGCCCGACCCTTGCGTCTACGTCGTGGGACAACTGCACCTGGAACTGTCAATCTAGAGGGAGGTCTGAACCATTCCCTGTAAGCTTCGATGACTCCTGCATCTATTGGCCCCTAATCATATGGCCATTGTTGAGCCACTAACTCCCTAAAAGAGGACACCGCCTCGATTGTCGGGATGGGTTGGCCCCATGTTGTCTCCCTAGTAGCATGTGCAAAGATGGCCACATACTGATCATCGGGCCTATCCTGTACCTCCCTGAACTGACAAGCAACCCTGTCTGGAAGGTACCTCTCAATCATGGTATGCTCTTGGCCCTGCATCAGCCTGTCCTGTCGAGCAAAGAAGAGCTGCTGGACATCATCTCCCCACGGACCAATATCCATCCACGGTCTCCAGATGAACTCTCTCATCTCATCGAGAACTCGTCGCCAGTGCGGAATACCACTTGCGCCAGTAAATGAAAAGTGCATCAATGCACCACCGTACCGCCAAACGAGGGGGTCATCTGTCTCCAAAGGAACTGGTGTGATGTCTGGATGAAGCACTGGGATCCTCTCCCATCCCCACACATGCAGTAAGGTGCCTCCTGCCCCAATGGACCTACTGTCTAAGTAGACAAACTCATGAAGATCCCTATAGAGGGACGCCAGTAGTACCGGTCCCCAAGCAAAGCACTCCCTCTGATGAACCATCTAATGTCAGGCAAGTCCCCATCCTGGACTGAAGTATCAGCCCTGCCGATCAGGTACTACAAGGCCTGAGATAATGGCAGCTATAATCAGTCGGTATGTGTGCACACAGTCACAATACAGCTCCAGGTCAATCTGACCATCACAAAACTCAATAACATCCGTCTGCATCACTCCGTAACAGGCCTCTCTACCAGCATCTGGATCATAGATGACTTGGGTCCCATGAATGGGTAATCAGAGGATGTGCCATACGTCCTCAAGTGTGATGGTGGCCTTGGCAGTAGGAAGATGGAAGGAGGAGGTCTCACTGTGCCATCGCTCTGCCAAAGCTGTAAGCATGCCTAGGTGAGCCCAAATAGGAGGGGCATATGCAATGTACCAAAGGCCAATGGCACCAAGGTGCTCCTGCACCAACTCAGGCATAGCCCCTAATCTACTAAGCACTGGCCATCGATGCTCCCGTGAATAGAGTATGCCAGGCTCCTCCTGCACAAAGAAGGTTGTCGCGTCAGAAAAAAATAAAGTTTTAAGGTCAAAATCTGCCTCAAACTGGCAAGTGCGGCACAGTTTGGAAAGTTCCAAACTGCACCACCGTGGTGGGGTTTGCCATTTTTGCAGTTACAAAGTGACCCACGTGGTGCACTTCGCATATGCGGTCCTGTTTGACGCAAACCCTAAGTTCCTAACTACGTCGCGCGGTGAAGAATAGAATGCAGCGGACTTTTGGCCAACCAAATGCCAAATTGCAAACTGCCCCGCTCGGTTGCAATAAGACACTTTTCGCAGTGCCATATGGTACCGCACAGTTTGAATAGACCCTTAACCCTATTTAATGTACGTCAAATGATAAAATAAAAAGACGGATAGGGGTACATACCACGAGTCCTGCGTCGACTGGTTGCTGATGTGTCTGAACCCTCTCCATCACGTGCTTGGGAAGCTGTCGTTGCGCCATTTCCACTCAAACTCAGAGCTAAAATTTGAAATTTTCTAAAGGTTAAGAGTGCAAAATGAACTGAAAATGACCCCTCGTGATCTATTTAAGCCTGAAAAATTAGGGTTTTTTGACCTAATTTGACCTCCCAGCTTGGGTTTTGGTCCCCTGAGCCCATCTTTGTCCAACTGAGGGTCGTTTTGCATCCCTTCTGGCATTTTAAAGCAGTTTTCTGGCATTTTCGGGCATTTCTGGCTTGATAGGCACCTTGCCATCTTTTTCGTGAGATCATCCAAAAAATCAAAAATCGATCTCTCGAGGGGGAAATATCCAGCAATATCCTTCCACTGGGGCAGCAGTGGGGCATCTAAATCAGGAATTTTGAACTTTGATCACATCAGTTATTCTTTGAATCAATGCAACAAGTACATTGCTTCAAAGAGGGGCAAAATGTAGACATGGAAAATGTATAGTTCCGATTTGGCACACCTGATCCTGATTTACTAACAACATTTCCTCCTAAATCACATTCTCACCATTTCATTATATTTTATCCATTAATTTAATAAATCATTATTTATTAAATTAAGTTTTCCCCTTTCAATGATTAAATTAATCAATTAATTTAATTAACCATTGTTGTTTAAATAAATCATTTTATTTAATTAAAATCCCTAAAGTCTTCTCATTAAATTAAATAAATTAAACCTTATTTGATTTAATCTAACACATTCCTTCTTTATTAAATAAATCAAATCATTTATTTAATGAATCAATTCCTCTCAATTTTGGACTTAAATCAATTCATAAATCTAAGTCTAAATTGTCACATCACCTAATTCTTCATTAAGTTAATCAAAGCCTTGATTAAGTTAATCCTCCTCACTAAAATTCTCTAGAGAATGCAACTTGCACAATAAATCAATTACTTTGATTTATTAATTCTCCTATTTTCCCTCACAAAGCATCAAAAAGGGAATATTCCTTATTTGAATTCAAAAAGTCCAAGTGGGCTTGGTCCTTCCAACAAGGCATTAAAAGCCTCTTACATGTCCTTGACCTTGAGCCAAGTGACATTAACTTCATTCCTTTTCCCTCTTCAACATGTCATTTCTCAAGTTTGAAATGCCACCTAATTGCATTTATTGGCACATTGGCCAAAACTTGCACATTCCTCATCCAATCACATTTGGACAAGTGGCACAATGCCATTGGACTATCTTTTGTCCCACATTTCTTATTTCCACTATCTCTTCCAAGATTTGAATCTATAAATTGGACTCTTCTCCTCAATCTTCATCCACAACTCATATGCAAAGTTACTCTCTTCAAGTGAGAACTGATTTTGCCCATTTCATCCAAACACTCTTCATATTTTCACACTTGCATCAAGGTTATGCTCAAATCTCTTTGGAGATTTGACCATTTCTTCATCAATCTACATTTGCAATCATAGGAATTGGGAAAGGGCCAATTGCAACATATCATTGGCACCAATTCCCCCATGGGATCATAATGCTATTTGCTTAATTAGGATTTACATGTTATAATTTCATTGTGTTCTTCATTTCCTAATTTAAGTTTTAGATAGATGGATTTTATGGGGAATCCCTCATTGTTACATGCATATTTGATCTAACACTAACAATGTTTGACTTCTTTGTGCATTTGCAGGTTTAGGGGTTCACACTCTTAAATGCTCAAAGATAATTTTTTCCAAGTAAGTTTTCTCAAAGATGGGATATGAAATGTTTTAGAATGATGTTGTATTTATAAGATTTCCAAGGCATATTGTGATGTGGCAGCAACCAACAGTCAAGATTTCAGCTGGAAATATGAACGGTGGAGAATGAAGAAGTTAGAGGGAATCATGGATATGGTTCTCTTTAAAAGAGCACTTTTCCAAGTGTTTAGAAGAATAAATGAAATGGAGGAGCCAAGTGTCCAAGGTTGTTTCAAAATCGGTTGAGGATAATTCCAATTTAAATATTAGACATATTTAAATTCATGAGACACTTGATGATGTGGGAAGAGGAAAAGTTGGAGATATGTGACTAAATTTGAATTTTGGAATTATTCATATTTAGTGAGGAGATATTAATTAAATAAAACAAACTATTGACATTTTTTTATTTAATTAAAATTAGAAGAATGTGATTTAAGATAGCAGAATTAGGAAATGTGAACTATATAAATCAATTGAAAATTTATTTATAAGTAGACGAATTAAGAGGTTTATTAATTAAATAACTTGTATTTAAATAATTGATTATCTTGACCATTTTTAGGTGTTTATAGTTATTATGAAAATGTTCTTGTGTATAATACAATCCTATATATAGTAATGTGGAAGCAATCGACCAAATTCAATAACATGCAACCACATGAGTTGGTAGCTTGCAACCGAGGAACCATGAATTTATAGTGAAGGGAGCAATGTCTAAAGTTGTTTCAATTATAGACCATTTGACATTTAAGAATTTATGCTAGTTAACAAGATAATTTTCTACAAGATTTTAAATCGTTCATTCATTTTCAACACCTTTTCCATTACCCATGCATGCCTATGAAAGAAAATTATTTATCATTTATTATAGATTCAAATTAGGACTCTTTTTCCAAAAACAATCTCATGTCTCTATTACAAATAATCGTCTTCCTAATTTACAAGAATGAGTTGACAAGTATCATTTAGAGTCCTAGTTGTTTAAGAGTCAAATTTATATATATATTAGAGCTTTGTATTCATAGCGATAATTGTAATCTTCCTTTCAACAATCATAATTTCTTTTTGAATAGAAAGAAAAAATATTTCATCTGAATTATTGAAGTATTGAATCAACTATGCATGGAGAATTGAATAGATATTTACCTTGTGTATTAAAGGAGAGTATTGATACCCAATCAAGGGATCACTTGAGGTATGAGGCTACTCTATTATTAAAATAGTGATTAGTTTATTTTCTTTTTGCATTATACTATTAATTGATAGATGTTATCACCCATAGCTATAATTGAGTGGTGTTTTTTAACCTATAAATACAATAACTTATATGTAGCTTTAGTCTAGTAGAAATAGTTTGTTATATAGAATTTATATGATTATTTAAATAGCTTCCTTTTCAAAACAATAAACTCACATGTTATGCTAATACTTTATAGAATTACTTAAAAATTTCCCAGTCATATATATCGTACTAGCATTGATCTTAAGAAACATGTCCCTAGTTGACATTTAAATGTAAATTATTGTTACTAATTATTTCTTAACAGAGGATGATCCAATCCATTGGGTAGATGTGCATGATCAAGATGATCCACATCATTAGGTAATAAGGGTGCACATACACTTATGAGGGAAAGAATAAATCTAGACTTCTAAATTTAAACATATATTGTTATAAAATAATAGTGTTACCCATGTATGATAATACCATACCTATAGTGTTCAAAAGGAAATAAACTCATGCATATAATCATACAACATAACAAAGGTAAACATTCCTTAAGCAATTTACAACGACATCCACTATCCTCTTGCTAAATTCAACCACAATAATCTTTCCAAAAACTCTTTTCTTTTTGAATTACCCCAAATTAAATGAAATCTCAAGTGTAAATACAATAGCAACATACTGAAATATTTTAACAAATTATTTCCAAATTGTGTACAAATTTTTGCTTCTCCCTTGTCACTGCTTCTTACTCATTTATTTTTCTTCTTTTTTGTTATATTCCACCAAAATCTTGAGTTCCTTTTGAATTCCTCTAAGCCACCACCACTTCCACTCTATAAACATCGCTAGAGTATATAAGACTCGCTTGCATTAAGAGAATTAAATTCATTCAATGCATTCCTCATTCTCCACTATGTGACTTTAACCACTCAGTGAACTCGGATTCTATTTAATTAATACAAGATAATAATCAATGGTATCTACAAACATATCTTTATATACACACATACAGATACATGTCTATATATAAATAATTATATAGAGAGAGAGTATAATAATTAACTATATACATATATTAGATAAATATAGAGTATAATAATTGTAGCATCGTAAATTGTCACCCTTGAAAATTTTACACTATGTTTTACTCCCCCTTAAGTCATTGGACCTAATTGTATACCTAATATCCCAAGTTATGCATTCCATAGCCCATTCAAACACTTACAGACAAGTTGCAAGTAGAAAACAGATGCATTCATTTAATATTTTGGCCTCAGTTCCTTAATTCCTAAAAAATAGGTCTAGGACATTGGCACCTGGGGCACCTATGTCCCCCTATTTTGGCTTCAAATTCAAATATTTTGAAGGTGGCCTTTTATTATTTGAAATTCAAATATCTATTATTGGCTATTAGGATTTAATTTGCAAGAAATTAGAATAATATCATATAAATACCTAGTCATTTCACCATTTGAAAACTAATTTGGAAAGATCTAGAACCAAGTGAATATTAAGAGGCAATTTTAGAGATCAAGAGAATTATCAAGCAAGTCAAGAGCATAATTTCAGAGATTTATTGCAAAAGTTCAAGATCAAATAATCATGTCAAAGTGTATGTGAGTTTATTCATGTTTATGTTATCATATTGTTTGTGAAGACTAACCCTTATAGGTCTCCAAACAAATCAAGCAAGAAACATTCGAGAATTGAGGAAAATTGTATGACCAATACTTAAAGGAATCCATTGGAGTGTGGTGAGTTGTATAAATTTTTTGATTCAATATTCCTTCTTATAATTTATCCCTATCCCTCAAAAGGATAGGTCTTTTTATCATTGACATTGTCATTGTGGAAGTGGAAACACTAACACGGGGTTTGACTAAGGCAAGCCACTAAATGGCACAACCTTCCTCTATCTTTGAATGTGCAAGTTTCATGTCTAAATAATATTATTTCATAAAAACTTAGTTATTTCAGAATTTGACAGTGCGACAAGTAGAGAAAAGAATCCCTAATCTGGCACCTGAGGACTGTGAAAAAAGATATGAAATTGATCAACAAGGATAGTGGCGCTCTGGGCGACTTAGTCCAAAAATTTTAGCTTCAAATTTATATCACAGGTGCACAGTGTCCTAATCAATCCATTTTTGCAATCTATTGTTGGTTGTGACTTTTTAGAACTGTTGTTTTTACATCAAAATAATCATTTGCATCATTAGGCTAGTTGAATCATTGCATTTCATCTTTAAGGTCATTTCAGATTTGGTCAAGGGCACGTTGACTCACCTTTCAGGTTGTAATTCAATCATATATCTTGTCCAAATCCATTAAACCCCCACCCACAATCATATCATTTCATCCCCTCATTTAAATAAAATCAAGGAAAAGGTTTCAAACCACTTCATAAAAAGGGATAAGGTTTCCCTTTTCCAAAATTTCATTTTGGTGAACCTAACATGTTAACATTGTATACCTTCTAAAATTTGAAGCCACTCATCCTAGATCTAGATTTTGCATTGTTCATTTAGGCATTCATTTTTACTTCATAAAAGGCATAAATATTCAAAAAAAATTGCAAATCATATGCATTATAGGTTGCACTAGGGTTAATTTTATTCATTATAGGTCAAATCTACATTCCAATTATATCTACAAATCTACATTAGGTCATTTAAATGTGAAAAAACAATTGAAAGTGTTCATTGCATTCATTTAGGTATCTTGCATATAGCTCAAAAAGTGAAGAATTGCATTGCTTTAGTTCCAAAAGGCATCAACATTATCATTTTTCAGAATTTTTCATATTAGAATTAGTTTATATTTGCATCTTCGATCTGGAAATCGTATTCATAATTATTATTTTTTTTCAAGAATTTTCAACATTGTTGTGCATTTGCATTTTGAGTTACATAATCTTAATTTGAGAAAATTATGGAAAACATTCACTATCAAACTCATTTTCACACATACACAAAAGTCTTAAACAATATCATAAGCAATCAAACTTTGAATTTTGCAAGACCCTATCCAAGACATAGGTGGCCTAGTCTTGCCTTTTTTGGCTCAGATTTTTGTTAAACCTCTATCTCTATGTTCTCTATCTATTTTTTCTTTCTATTTTTTGATTTTGTGTTTTACTCTGACTATTTTACAATTTAGTGTTCATAGTGGGCACACTTAGTGCTTTGAAACTTGCATGAGCTTCATGACCTTGTGTCCTATTTCCAATACTTTGGTGAGATGTAATTCTATACTTATGGCATCCCATACTATTGTTACATACATTGTAGATCCTAAGTCTTCCAACTCTTTCATGCAAAGTATTGTCAATACTCAGCCTATTTTGGAATCTATCCCTAATCCTACCATATCAATGACAACTTCATAAACAAACACATTTATGGATGTTGAGACTACTACTACCCATGTTCTCGAAGAAAAACTGAAACAATTAGACAATAACAGAGAGATTTCAAGATTATTTAAGTACTAAATCCCTAGTGGGACAAACAGTTCCTATAATGGACAACTTAAGGAAACTGTTCAATGATACCCAAGGATTAGAGGTTTCGCATAGCCTAGTCCATATTGTGGATGCCAACATCCCTATAATGTCTAGTTACGCTCAAGCTTTAGGATACACTCAAAGCCAAGGAGGAAGTCAAACCTCCCTCCCTACAACTATAAACTCTACCCCTACATACACATTGTCAACTGTAGCTTCAACATTACAACAAACAAGTGGCATAACTGCAACCTTAGGGCTTTCCATTAGGAACCCTTATAGCTTTGTGAAAAAACATGTGACACCTCAAATTTTATCACCTCTCATAAATTTTTAATATAGTAGTCCTATTATCAACAAGATTGCACCCATGTGCGAAAGAAAAAATTCCTTGTGATCTTGTGAAACATGGGAATACTTTTAGGCTGTGGGTACCCTATGTTGAAAATAGACCTCTAGATTATAGGTCAGCTTCCTTTATGATTTTCTAATGAAAAACTGTAGCTTGGATGGAAAAGGGAAGAAGGGCTTTAAATGAATGAGTAAACTGAACTTAAAACTGCGGTGATGCACCTAATGACAACTACTATGCAGGTTGTTTCACAACTGATACTTTCATAAATATGTTAACACAGTTCAATTTGAGCACATTAATCACATAAATATTTCATGAAAATGATTGTTTAATCTTTCTTTATGAAGGAAAACTGAGTTTCACAACTTAAGAGAAGAGACAAACTTAACACAATCTATGACATGTGAAGAAATTTCTTTTGTGTATATGCATCTAGGAAACGAGATAGAAATTTAAAGGTTTCATATTTAAAACACATTAAATTTGCATAAAATCATTTAGAAGAAACAAAACACCAAAAATTGAAGAGGCAAACACTGAATTCAATTAAATATTTTGAAGGAGCTTCTGCAAATAACAAACTATGTAACCTATAAAAAGTTATTGTATATTAAACTATAAATATAAACTGAGTTACAAGATCTCTCTTCTTTGCAGAAATGCAAAGGAAAAACTATCAAGAACTAATGGAAAATAATGTATTTCTCATATATACAATTATGGCATGCATAATGCACCCAAACGGTGAAACTCCATGTAACTGGAAGTGAGAAAAAGAAAGCATGCTTCTCACGAGCAAAGGAAAAAAACCCTAGAAAAAGAGAATCAAAACTAAAAATATTTGCACTTCAATGACTCCAAAATCCCCCTGATGATTCCCCCTCCTATTTTGCGTAAAAAAAATAATCTCATAATTCACCTTCTCCATTTTGCATGACTAGTCAACTGAAAAGATACTAAAGTCTCTACCTCTTTGAACTGAACTTAAATATTAAGGTAAAATACCTTTAATATTTAATTATATTTTTTTTCTTACATAAAACCATGTGAAATAAACAAGTAAGTGAAATGCCTTCTTACTTCAAACACAAATGATAGTGAAGCTTGCTCTTCACAATTTTATCTCCAAACTCATGGGCCTCCAAAAATTATTAGGTCGATTGACTTCAAGTCAAGACCATAGCATGATTTAATGTGAAATTATTTTCTAAAAACTTAATTCAAAATACCACCATTCGAATTAGGGTTGCAAGTCAAAACACTCAAACCCTAAATTATTCTTCATTTTTGCATTTTGTATTTGGTCTTGACTGTTGGATGCGCCGCCATGCTGGGTAGGTTTTGAGCTTGAATTCTTGAGCATCTTCTATTGTTTCTGAGTCATTTACTTCAAAGGGATTCTCTAGAACACTGCATGATAATCTATCTTTTTACCACTCTGAACATTTTCTTAGTTTTGAGGGCTTTTATAAGCTTCCATAGTTGTGGCCATGAATACATTCCTAATGCATTCTTGTTTCTCTTGTTCCTATATCCATTGTTGATACTTTTAGCCTTTGAGGCTGAAATTTTTAGGACTTTGGAAGCTTGAATGCGATGGCTTTGAGAGTATTTCAAACTACACGCCTGTGGGTAAGCTTTACATTGTTGAATCTTATGCTCCCTTTTACTTTCTCTATAAAATATGCTCTATTTGAGCTCTCTGAGAGTGTATATTTTATTTTCCTGTGAAATAAATTCATGGTTTTTTTGTGTATTATGAACTTTGAAACCCTTTCATCTGTATTTTTCTTGTAAATAAAAGACATAAAAATAGTATGTGATCTCCATTTGCATTATGCGGGGTTTCTCTGCATTTTTTTATGGTTGTGAGTAAAATCTCTTGAAACTTCAGGTTATCATTCCTTCTTTCTCTGTAGATCTCATAAAAATGAGTGGTCAAGGGTTTCTTTTAAGTTCTGGGTATCGCCTTCATAAAAACACGACCTCTGTTGTTGTTGGGTATTTCTTTTTCTACAGGCCACCATGAGAGCTTTTTTTCAAATAAAAAATGAAACCCTCTTAAATATTCTTATGCTTGAAGCTTTTAGTGAAGGAAACTATAAAACTCTACTCTTTTCCTCTGTGAAAGGTTGGTTTCTCAAAACCCTAAGTTTTCATTTTACTGTGTTTCATTTATTTTCACTATAACAGGTCACGACTTCTTCTTTGTGTTTGGTTGTGGGTACTGAAACCATTTTTCTCAATTCGAGAACCACTTGCATCTGATGTATCGAGGGTTTCCCTTTTTTTCCCTTGCAGGCTATGGGTATTATCTGAAAACTATTCTTTTCTAGGTGAAAAAACAAAACCCTTTATATTTAACCCAAAGCTAGGTTTCTTTCCACCATTGCACAATACAAGTATCACTAAAAACCCTACACATTATCTCCACTCTTTCATCATCCTTCTAGGGTTTTATCATCCTTTTGTTGTGACTGAGAGACATAGGGGTCTCATTCCTCCATGTGGATCTTGAAGACTGCCTCCTTGATGATTGTCATTAACTTACACTGCTTTTTGAATGACATTGTAACGTTTATGTTTGAAGTTCTGTAAATGCCTTCTTGATGACTCACTTTCTTATGCTCTATGGAGGACTGTCACCTTGGAATTTGGAACATCATTTTTCATTGATTATTTTTCGCTTTCTCTATGAATGGTCTTTCTGATAGGATCTCTAGGATTATAGACTTTACATAATTCAGTCTATTTAATTATGACTATCCCAGAGAAGGTACCTCTAATGATGGACTATTGCCCTCCACTTTCAATGTGCTTTCTCTGCATTCATCCTTTTAAAAGGGAATCATTGACTATCCTTTCATTATCTCCATTAGGAATTATATTTCATAATGAGAAAGCATTGTACTTGTGTCACTCTATAAATGGTTCTTTAATTGAAAATTCTTTATTAAAACAGCAGATTTGTCCATTGCTTATCCACAGTCATTTGCTTTCTTGCATAAAAAACCTTCACTGTTGAGTGTAGTTACTCATTGTGGCTATCATATGTTGTTGGTGTGGTGTTTATTAGCTTCATCCACCACACGAGGGAAATCATCATTAAAATAGGAAGTACATGTTGAACAATGAGGGAATTCTTTTCATAATGGCACTCTAGTCATTCTTTTGATATGGCAGGCTTGTAGGTGCTTGTCTCTATCTTATCATGACTGACTTTGGGCATAAGGAATGTTGCTCCTGTTACTTTGTTTACTATTTTTTCATATTATGGTAGTCATGAATTTTATTTGTTCCCCAAATGAGCATCCCCCTTGAATAACTGGAATATTGTTACAATGCCATTTCTTTTGATTGTCTTTGAATGATGACTCCTTTGACACTTGGATTATTGTCCCCTTGGGGTTTATGAGTATTTTACCTTCATAGTTGTTGGGCTCAACCCTTGTGGGAGCCATATTTTTCTCCACAACTATAATGAAAAGAGATTGATTATGAAATAAGAGATACACCTATTCTTGCACAATGAGCAAATATGTTAGAAAAAAATAGTTCAATATTCCTTTTGATGATGATTTCACTTTCAATTTGATGATCTAATCTTGATTATTTTGCACATTTATCTTTTGATGGCTCAATTGATTTAATGCCCCATAGTTGTAAGTTATATGTTTGTTGATAGGATATATGATCAGGTTCATATTCGGAGCTCTAACAGGACTTTTTCAATCAATTGCAAGTGCTTCTGAAGATTGGATACGAGAGGAGATTGAAGACAAAAAGAACCATCTGAAGATAGGAGAAACAACAATCAACGCTAAAATTGCCAGGCAATGGTGGATAAGTTCTATTTTCATGTTTTTTTTGCTATTTTCATCTTCAAATGTATAGCTTACTCTCTTTGTTGTATTGAATTAATTCAGTCATTCCCATGGCTTGTGTGGGAATTTTAAACATTTTTTCTATCTTCAAAGCATGAAACAATGATGTTTATGCAATCTTTTATGTTCTTTGATTTCAAAATGAATATAAAACAACATCACTATGCAATTTTGATGAATATTTTATGTTGTGAATTTTTCATAATGAACTTAATCTTATTAAAATCCTTCATTACAAATGAACTATCAGCATAAAATGAATGTGCCTTTCATCTTAAATGTAATCAGTTGTTCCACCAAATTGAGCTGAGGTGAAATTTTGGTAACAAGTCCACCAAACACTTACACAATCCCAACATATTCACCATATTATCAAAGCATGTCAAGTAATGATTTGGTCATAAATCAACTGTTATAAAATGTAACCTCGCTTCAAAAAAAAATCTCAACATTGACCCAAAATCAAAAAGGAAAACAATCACAATATTCAAAAGGAGCTCATTGTCACTTGAAATCTTGAAAACACCCATCCCACAAAATATTGAGATTCCTCGGTTTGACAAGTAAAGGAGATCCTAATAGTTATGTATTATCTTATATGATATTATATAGTGATTTCATCTTTGAGGATAAACTCCTACCTAACACTCTTTCCTAGGTCATTGAAAGACAGCCTTGGAATGCTTTTTCTCATTTTTAAATAATTAAATACACTCATTCAATGAACTTCTTGATGCATTCATTCAACACTTTAAATCGAACATTGGTCTTGAAGGTACATTAATTGATTTAGTGAGGTGAAAACAAGGAAAACATGAAAAATTAACAGACTTCATAGGGTGATATCGGTTAATTCGTTTATAAATAAACTATGATCTTCCTAATGTTGATTTTCAAATAATGTTCATTCAAAATTTGTAACTTGGAATTAGGGATAAGATCTTGTTAATAAAATATCCATCTTTACACACTTGTGTATGTCCCTTTGTGACTATCAGAATTTGGTTAGTTAGTATTAAGAGACATCTTCATCAACTCCTACTGAGCGGTCTGAATCCATACCCCAAACTATCAACCTTTCAAGAAGCTAAAAGAACTTTATCAAGCTAAGCACACCTTAAACAACCAACCATATTGAGCTACAATTTATAGCCATAAGTTCAACACCATATCAATTTAGGTCAAGAGATAGACAATTTACCCAATTTCTTGATTCCCTTCATTCAATTATGTTGCAACCCTTGAGCAAGAACTTAATCTAATTACCCACAATTAGACCTTTGGACACAACCAAACCTATATCTTCAAATTTTAACTGAAAATCCTTTTGTCAATACATCCGTACATATGGGCATGATATAGAATGATGTATGTGTCTTTAAAATCAAGTGGAAAACCTCATCTATTAGAGAAAAATCCAATTGGCCGATGTTAATAACAAAGGAAATAAGTCTATCACCCCACCAAATCAAAACAGTTTTCACAAGTGTCATGCCAAACCATACATCCAACTTTGTGCAAGCTTGTGAGGATAAGAATGATGAGAATAATGATAAAAACAATAATGAATATGGTCTAGAGAACATAATTTCTTTAATATATCTTCAACCTCATAAGGGCCAAACCACTTTACTACCCAACATTGCTTTCACACATATTGATGCATCTATACATGCACTCGATGGTCCTCTCTATATCTCTAGATGTATCAATGTCAAACCTCCACAAGGGATATGTATTGATCCCATATGCTTAGATAATATGATCACAGATGAATTCTTGTATGTGTGTGAGATTTATCAAGATTCTTATGAAAAATTGAAAGCATGGTTGAAAACCCATGATGGTTTTGCTTACCCTACGATAGGTTTGATCACTCTATCACTTAAAGTGGGATTGAAAGAAATAGATGTATCATTCTCCATCATCTTGACGTTAGACCAATTTTGTGTTAAGCTAAGTTATCCATGGCCACACTCCATGAATGTCATCCTATTGGTTATCCACAAGTGCATAAAGTTACCATTTGAAAATAAAATATATACAGTGCATCATAGTGGGTTTAATTTTTTGTCCTCATGGAAATTTCTCGTTGGATTACTTTTGGCCTCAACCCATGGAACCAATTAAACCTCATGATTAATTTTTTTTCGGGTCATATAAAAAATTTAAGGAAAAGCGCATAACAAAGTTATCCCATAGCAATATTTATGCAAATGACAAGGCCATGGTTGTTCCTCCAACACCACAAGTTGTGGATGAACTAATGTTTGAAGTGAATTATCTTCCAAGTAAGCAAGGTATATATGCTAGATTTTCTTCACTCTTATCGTACAAAAGACAAATATATAGTAACATGATTACCTTTGTGCCACCAAAAGAAAAACAAGTGTATATACCTAAGGAGATAGTGGTTTCCCAACCCTCGGTGGTCCCTTCAGTTCCTCCCCTAAGGGAATAAAAGAGAACAATGGTTGAGAAACCTGCTCTTACACCTTCACAAATTGAAAACCACACAAGAAGAAACAAAAATGCTAAAGAGAGACGGTAACATCATACCATTTCTCGTCAACTAGAAGAAAAGAATAAAACAACACCAATTCAAACAAATAATGATGAGTTTCCACCTTCAATAAAACATGAAATTGAGCCTTACATGTCTCAACCAAAACTAAAACTAAAACAAGAACATACAACATACATTTTCATTAAACCACCCATTGTGATAAATCTAGATGATGAGGATGAAGATGCTAAAATTGATGAACAAATGCATAACGAACTATATATGTTGTTTTCAAAGTTTATGGATTTAGATGGGGGAAACTGTGATGATCCTCTTGCTAAGAGTGGCCCACCATGTGTTGAACTTGTTGATGCTCCTAGTATGACACTTGTTGTAGTCCCTTTGGCTAGTTGTTCACCATTTATGTATGATGAGAAATATTGGGATGTGGATGACCTGCTTTCGGTTGGATTGCATGTGCGGTGCTCCTTTTTTGTGTTTACTTCACATGTGTTCTTTGTATTTTCTTGTGCATTATGTTACCTCCCATGTTGTGTTGATTGGCGTGTCTTTGTTTTGGTAAATTTTTTTTGGATGACCCTTGTTGCTCTGTTGGTGCAAGGATACAAAGGAAATGAAACTGTCATGACATTCTTCTATTTGTATCTCCATTCTCCTCTATGTCATGAACATTGTCTTTTATTTTTGTCATGTATTTTCCTTTTGGGGATGATGCAATGTTTTGAGACGTTTAGGTCTCTTCCATGTCGACCCAAAATTTTTTTTGTTATCTCTCTATGTGTCATTCTTCTATTGTGTTCGTTGTTCCACAAGTATTTGAGGAATGATGTTAATTCCGAGCTCTATTATATCAATATAGAAAAGACATATACTGACCTTAGATTTGTGGATCCCTTTTGTGATCATCTTTTTTGTGGCATTACATTTGGGGGAAACCCCTTATCATGATGAAAATTTATTTGGAAACATATCATTGATATAGGGCTTTCCAAATAAGCTCTCATGTCCTTATCACATGGAATTTTTCATTTTATACCTTGAAGCAATTGCTCACAGCATGGTGTTTATCAATTTATTTAAGGTGGGGGCATACATTACATTATGTGATCCACTTTGTTCACACACGTTGGACTAAGTGGTGCATTGACATAGGAATTTTTGCTTCACTTTTTTCACATGTGCTAGACTTAGTGATGCATTGGCATAACACTCTGATCATCTTTGTATAACCTTATCAAAATTATCAAGGAGTATAATTATTGGTATGGTTGACAATGGGTACACACCTAGTGAATATCAAACTTCAGTAGTCCTTGTGTGTTTCTCATTTTTCCACTTTGTCTCGGGGGCTCACCTAGTGAATATCAAACTTCACTAACTTGTGTTGCCTTCAATTTTTGATTCACCCAAAAAATATCAAACTTTGCTAGCCCATGATTCCTGAACACTTTTCCTTTGCATCTTGTGTTGACATTTTCTATTCTATTGTGATGCATTAAATGCATGTGTTTATATTGTCTTTCCGTGGTATCTTGGATCTTGGGAGCTTGCACACTCCCCCTAGATCCTTTGGCATCCTGTATCTTCAACATTTGGACAATCGGACCCCCCTTGACATATTTTATACTTTAGTGTGAGTCTAAGCATAAGTTCATACTCTCACTAAAGTGGGGGATAAATGTAGCATCGTAAATTGTCACCCTTAAAAACCTCACACTATATTTTTATCCCCTTAAGTAATTGGACCTACTTGTATACCTAATGTCCCAAATTATGCATTTCATATCCCATTTAAACACTTATCGACAAGTTGCAATTGGAAAAAAATGCATCCATTTAATATTTTTGCCCCGACACCTTAATTCCCAAAAAATCAGTCTAAGACATTGGCGCCTAGGATGCCTATGCCCCACTATTTTGGCTCCAAATTCAAATATGTCAAAGGTGTCATTTTATTATTTGAAATTCAAATATCTATTGTCAACTATCGTGATTTAATTTGTGGTCAATTAAAGTAATAACATATAAATACCTATTCATTTCACCATTTGAAAATTAATATGGAAATATCTAGTAACAAGTGAACATTAAGAGGAAATTTTAGAGACCAAGAGCATTATCAAGCAAGTCGAGAGTAGAATTTTAGAGATGTATTGTGGCAATTCAAGATCCAAGCATCATGTCAAAAAAATTGTGAGTTTATTCATGTTTATGTTATCATATTGTTTGTGAAGACTAACCCTTATAGGTCTCCAAGAAAATCAAGAAAACAACGTTCAAGCCTTGAGGAGATTTGGATGAATTCAATTATTCAAGGAAGCCATTGGAGGGTGGTAAGCTGCAGAAATTTTTTGGTTCATCATTCCTTCTTATCATTTATCCCTATCCCTCAAAATGATAGGTGTTTCTATCATTGGCATTGTCATTGTGGAAGTGGAAACACTAACATGGGGTTTGACTAAGGCAAGCACCTAAATGGAACAACCCTTCCTCTCTCTTTGAATGTGAAAGTTTCAAGTCTGAAGAATATTGGGAGAATATTGAAGACCAATTTCTCATTGTTGCAATCAAATCCTACACCTTAACAACTCATGAAAACTCAATTATTTCATTATTCGACAATGACCTAATAGTGTGACAAGCAGAGAATAGAAGCCCTGATCTGGCACCTGAGGTCCATGAAAACATATACGAAATTGGTCAACAAGGGCAGTGGCGCTCTGGGAAACTTAGTCCAACATTTTTAGCTCCAAATTTATATCACAGGTGCATAGTGTCTTGCTCAGTACATTTTTGTGGTCTATTTTTGTCTACAACTTTTCCAGATCTATTTTTTGCATCAAAATAGTCATTTGCATCATTAGACTAGTTGAATCATTGCATTTCATCCTTAAGGTCATTTCAAATTTTCTCAAAGGTAGGTTGACTCACCTTTCAAGTTGTAATTCAATCATATATCTTGTCCAAATCCATCAAACCCCCACCCACAATCATATTATTTTGTCCCCTCTTTTAAATAAAATCAAGGAAAAGGTGTCAAACCACTTCCTAAAAAGGGATAAGGATTCCCTTTTCCAACATTTCAATAATTAACTATATACTATAATAATTAACTATATAGATATCTATTATATAGAGAGAGTATAATGATCAACTATATACATAGTATATATACATATTAGAATGCATATATATAAGGAAGGATTACAAACAAATGTATATGTATGTATGTATATATTTATTTATATGTATATATGCATACATACATACATACATACATACATACATACATATATCTTTACAAATAAACATAAATTTATTTAATATTTTCTTAAATGAAAATTATGTAATTTTCTTGTGACAAAATATTATCAAGCTTAGGAAACATTGACAAGCAAATATGCATGAGTAGTCAATATTGATTATCAAGACAGTATGACCAAATGAGATAGAGAATAGCCAAAACCAAAATGATGTTATGATCCAAGTTACCATCTCACCTATGACCCAAATTGAATATCAAAATAATATATGCAATAAGACAATATTTTTATGTGTGAGAGTTCTCAATGTCTGGTGCACATGTCATTCTCTTAGATCTTCTTCCCTCTATTCAGTGATGCTCTCCCTCCTCATCTAAGAAGGGGAACTAGTTTTATTGCATCAACCTCATTCATCCAACAAGGTGGTTAATTGATTAACCATAATATCATCACATTATATAAATCATTAACTAACAATCATCTTAAAGATAATAAATTCTCATTTATATGTTTTAATCAATATCTAACTAATATTTTCATTCAACATATCATAAATTAATCAAAATAATCTTAGTGTGAATATCCACAAACCATAATTTTGACAACAAGATTAAAAAAGCATAACAAGGTTTTTTAGTTAAAATAGAACAAGTTAAATTGGTCTAAAATGGAGTGTGACAATAAATATCCTCAATGGTGTCCTCCATGTCTACAAGATAGGTTTCAAAAATTTGACCTAAAATATCTATCAATTACTCATCCCAAGTAGTTGTATTTGGAAGACTATGAATGTCTCATTCTCCTAAATCATTAGAATCCATGGATGTAGCAATACTAGTCTCATCAGAAACAATAGTAGATGGAGAAGATAGAATGTTAGCACATATTTTTAGAGCCTCAATAGATGAAAGAACACCAAGATTCAAATGAATATATTTTATCTCATTAGAGGTGTCCATACTAGATGCCTAAGTGTGTACATCGATTGAGGGGAAAATAAGAGAAAAATGTGTGAAGGTTTACACCTGAGATTGATGATCAACCTCCCCAACTACAACAATATTTTTTCTATGTAAATCCAAAATAATGATAGAATATAGAGTGAGTTGAAAGCTCTTTCATGCTCCACCATGTGTAATCTAATAGAAGAAAGGATATTAGTTAACAATTATGGAACACAAAGAGCATCATTGAATTATCTTTCATCTATGTCAATGGACCCTTCCCACCAATAGGCATGTATGTGTCGTTATTTATTAGGATGTGTGGTGATAAACAAGACTCAAATGAAGAGATCATAATTTGTGATGGTCATATGTTATGAAGCTCCAAATTCAAGTATCCACCTCTCTAAGTCAAAATCTCTAACTGCAACAAGTTATTTCCCCTTTTCTTTCTGACTTTGAAGTAGAAGAAGATGATGAACCCCTTGAAATAATTGAAGGTGAATTGATTTTATTTTTTCTTAAGAAGATGCTTCAACTCATCAATATATTTTAAATAAAATTGATGTTCATCATGCCCTAATTTCTTGAAATATACACACTTGGGCTTCTCTTTCTTAAATGATTCCCCTTAAGACAAAAAAGATTCATAATATGTTTGTAGCTTGTCATTTTTCTTCTTTTATCTCTTTTTGAGATTCAGTGGTTCTTTCTATTCCTTAGGCTCACTATCCACCAATTCTTATGGTTTAGAAGACTTGATAAGAATTATTTGAATTAACTTTGCTTCACCTCGGATTAGAAGATTTAAAAATTCATCAAAATTAGGCTCAACATATACAACTCCAATAGAAATTTGATGGGTATGAAAGCCAGAAAAATATTGAATACTTAAAACAAAGCTTGGATAACATTTTTTCTTATATCTAAAAGGTGTATCCCTACAATTGATCGAGCTTCTCTTAAGTTTCCATTACCAGGAGAGACTAATCCCCTATGGGCCATGCAATTTCCCATCGCCTGCCCCACAACATGCATGGTTGGGTGATTCAAGGTTTGAACTTGCGTCAATTGTTTGTGTCTTTCAATGGCTCGACCAACCAGTCTACACCCCGGGGGAAAGCTTGGATAACATATTTAGAATCAATTTCAAATCCTCCTTATTAATCTTGCAATCAAATCATTATTACTCTTATATCCCTGAATCTTATCAGTTTTACTATACAATTTTTTAAGTCTATCAAGCCTTCTTAGGTTTTTTCATTTTATGTAAGATAAAACTATAAAGCAAAAGAGACTAATGAATAAATGCATCCAAGTTTTTTCTCACAATTGATCTCCCATATTGTCTTTGCACTGGCATTAGTAGTTTGAGAAATGGTTTCTTTTAGATATCCTAGATAAAAATTTCCCATTAAATCGTTACATACTGATTTTCTCTATGAGGCATAATTATATAGAGTTACGAGTTCAATTTTAGTTTTCTTGATTGCAAGAATGCATTGCAAAGAAATAAAATCAATCAACCACCTAAAGATTACCTCCCTCCCAAAAAAAATCACTCAGTCAAGGATCCCCCCAAAAATATATGATTTTGGAACTTTATACTTAGTGTGAGTATATGTGCCACTTACCAAACAACAAAGTGGTCTTGATCTTAGTACAACACAGATGCAAAATTTGGCCACAAAATTGAAAGTACATTTTTTTGATAAAATGAGACCAATATAATCATACCACTTCAAAGCATATAAAATAATATACACTTTTGAAAAATACCAAAAATATTACCATATGAACCCAAACAGAGCCTTGGAAGTTCCCAAAATGAGAAATATTCAACGACGCCTATGAGAATCTATAATTTCTAGAAAAAATAGATACCAAAACCAAAAAAACATTTACACCATTGCAAAACTCGTGAAATTTTACCCCGAATAAAAAATAATAATTTCAAAACAGAGCTCCTATGACTGAGATCAAAGTCTTTGAAGTTTGAGTGCAAAAATCAAAACACCAATGGAGAGTGGGGACGGTTGGGAGGAAGACCTATGCTGGCATCATGTTGATATCAGTAGCCCTATGGATAGAATATTCCTCTGGTTGCCAAGTTTCCCTCGGTTTGTTTTGAAACCTCCCTTTTGTTTAAAAATCACTTATTTAAACACCAAAACCACATATGGGATGGCAGGAAACCATTTCCTATCTTTGGATGGTGGTTTTATAGGTGAAAGTACAATTCACAGTGAGGATTAACCATCGTGAAATGGTATGGTGCATACAAGGTAGCAGTATAACCTACTACATACAAGGTACCCTACACAAGCAAGCTATAGTTTTGCAAAAAAAAAATATAAACAAAACGACATATCAAATGATGCTTACACCTAGGTTGGCAATATTTTGCATGTGTATAGTGGTACAAACGATTGTATGATGTATATGATTAGAAAGATGAAAATTTATTTAAGGTCTTGAGTCAAAAGTCTCTAAATCTAACAAATTAACAAACAATATTTAGATTCTTGGCCCTTTTAAATGTAATGGTAGTGTCCAATTTGACTCAAAGTACTTCAAAATTGTAGCTACTTTCTAGATCTAGCAACCACCTCCTAACTGCAAACCCTTGTAGATCTAGCCTCAAATATCCAATTTAGACAAATTAAAAGGATAAATTGGTTAATTGGACACCTTGAACTCAATGGTGAGCTCAAATTTACGTCAGTGTGCTCCAAAATAAACCTACAATACAAAGTCACAAAGAGGAACCCCTAAAATTTGGTATTTCTATCATTTTTTTTGTTCTTTAGATCACCATCTGATACAAGGAAAATACATACTCAAATTTTCAAGAGCAACCAAGATCTACAATCCTAAATCTCTCAATAAGACTAACAAAAATGCAATCACATAGGCTTTGATACCATGTAAGATTTGGTATAAAATTATCAATACCACGAAATATTTGACTAAAGATGTGGCCACCCAAAATCTAATAGCTTCAATGAAAGCACAAGAGAGATTAAATATCTTATCAAAGGATGCAAAAAATGATAAATGATGGATTATAATGAGAACCCCTTGGTTATATAAACCAAGGTGAGATATAGGACTACATAATATTATGACATGTGTCAATCTTATGACTTGAGACATAAAGTGATAAGTATCCTATTTGTTCCCTAAGTAAACTAGAGCGAATAGTACCTAGGTGGCGAACCGGTTAGGCAAAACACCTTGTTCAAGTCAACAATAAAGTTAGGTAAGTTGAAAAGTGCTCCTTATGTGGAGTCATATGGTAGAATCAATTTGAATCAATTAACCAAAATTCATCTCTATCAAAATTAACAAAAAACAAGCATTATTATCACCATTGTGATTTATTTCCTTCTTCATATAATTCTTCTTTCCATAGTTCCAACATTGTGTTCTTCCTTGGGCTTTCAAACCTTTCTTTTGACTTGGATTTTAGATTTCTTTATTCCTCTTTAGACCCACTTGTATCCTTGAGCCTACCTAGAACATACAAGGCATCCTTAGAACCTTCATCACTAGAATTTATCCTCATCTCTTCATTGAACAACACAACAATAAGGGTGTCCATCTTCAGCACTACAACACCACCACCAATAGAAATAAATTTTAAATTCTTTGAAGATTCAAACAAAGAATAAATTAACAAGATACATTTATCTTCCTTCAAAAATTTAACATATATTAAACCTAGTTGACTCAAAGTAAAATTCAAGGGGTAAAAGTATAGAATTATGTCACTTTTATAAAGGAAATAGCCAACACATATATAAATTTTTAACTTCAACCATCTAAAATTGATTTTATGTTTTGAATTTCAAAATGATGTAAAATAATGAAATGTAGAACTCTTAATGTAGTTTATGTTTATAGTTTTTCAAATTAAAAAAATAGTTGGATATACTTTTTAATAAATTTAAGAGAAGAATTTTAATTGCTAAAATTTTCAAAAAAAAAAAAGTGAGGTAAATGGGATGTCACAAAAAGAGAAAACCATTTTTTTCTCTAATTTTTTTCTCCACGTAAATTAGTTGAAAATCTAGTGCATGAAAAAAAAAAAAAATCGATGTATATTTATTTTGAAAGTTGAACTTAACCAAAGTATTCTCTCCTCTAATGCACTACATATTTTTCAAAAATAAATAAATTATGTTAATATGTTTTTAATCAATCTCATGTTTGATTATAAAAACCTACTTACAACAAATTTTAAAAATAATCATAATAAAACTAATCAAAATATCAAAAAAAAAAAATATAATTCTAGACTCCAAGCTCTACAAAAGGGTATTTTCATATTTTAATGAAAATACACCTAGTTGGAGAAATATAGATAAGTTGAACTTTTTTAATTTTCCTCAAAAAGAGGGGTTAAGCTGCCACATAGTCAACCACTAGACAGTTTTAGGTGAAAGGGTCTCAACCAAAACCCTCTCAGGCAAAATGGTTTCACTCGAAACCTTTCATTTATATCAAACCTAATTTCAAATTTGTAATTGAAAAAATTATTTAATGGTTTCACTCAAAACCTTTCCTGTAAATCAAACCTCATTTCAAAATTGTAATTAAAAATTATTTAATGGTTTCGAGCAAAACCCTTTTGCCTAAAACTGTATGTACTATGTAGATGCTAAATGGTTTTGGACAAAACTATTTCACTTGAAATTGTTTAGGGTGAAATTGTTTCACTCAAAACTATTTTGTTGGTTAAAAGTGACACAACTCTATGTTTTATACCCAAAGGCGTTAAGATGTTCAACAACATTATTGTATTCCTTAATTTTTTAAAAGTACAAATTTCTTTTAAGATGCAACTTATTAGCTTTTATGACAAAATGTCTATCCTCTTTTATAATGAGAATTTGGTAGTCTCTTTTGTGATATTCAAGAGGGTTAAATTTGCAAGATACAATCAAATAGCTCTTCATTATGTCTTCTTCAAATACTCCAATCTTCATCAAACACATCCTCAAGTTTATCTTCCTTTACAACTACTCTACATTGATCCCTTTGACTTTCTTCCAAGAGATCCTTCATCTTAATCTTCCACAACTCATATTTATTATCATTGAACTTTTCAATCTCTAAATAGGAAGTAGATGTCATGGTTCCAAGCACTCAGATATATAAAACCTCTAAGTCAAAAGCTCCCACTATAGCCAAAAAGTTTAAAACACTTAAAGAAATATGATATCTTCTCTAAATAAAACCAAACCTCTAAGACCAAATATTGATAAATTTGAGTAAACTACTATAGTGAAAGCAATAGCAAATAGTAACAAATATAAATACTAATTAAATCATTATGTGATAAACATTAAATTAATGTGGAGAAGCATATAATCAAAAATTAAAATTAGCAAACTAATAAATGAAAACCATAACACTAGATGTATGGGGAGAAATCCTTTTAGGAAAAATTGTCATTAAAAAGAGCTTAAATCTATATTGATGGATAATAATGTGTTACAATAATGCATTCAACTCTCCCCTCAATCTAACATTTTGACAATGTAACATATTCAACCTACAAAAATCCATAATACAACTATCTTAGATACCCAATTTATAGAGAACAAGAGAGGGAAAGCCATAAATGGTTTCCCATAACCAAAATCATCAAAACCCATGGTATGGAAATAAATCCAATTCCCCAATGACCAATTTCATTATTGTCCATACAAATATCATTAATTAATTGTAGTACCATCTTTGATCAATAACTATAATGAAATGCATCCCTAAAAGAAGCACTTCATTTTTAAGCCACTAGAATGTGTAGACCCAACCAATCAAAACAAAGATGCTCCACTCTCTCTCCTAGTTCCTATAAATGAGAAAGTGGTATAGATGCATTCAAAACACTTTGTAACCACCACTATCGTAAGTAACTGCTCACCATAAGTGGAGTCCCTTATCCAATGTCATTACAACCATTATTCAAGCTAACAAAAAGAAAATAATTAATAAATTGTTCACCCAATCACCCTTATGTGTTCATGTATCTATTCATAAGGTGTTGGAGACACTTGAAATACATTAAATTTGCAAGGTTAATATCACCTTAATCTTAACAAAAAGTAGAGGTAGGCAAAATAGGAGTAGGAAGAGGAGTGGAAGTGGCAATATGAGAAATGATACATGGAGTGTAAATAGGTTGTGGATAGTCAAGGGAGAGGGTGACAACATGATAAGTAGGCACAACCCTAGTGAGATAAGGAGGCATAATATAAGTGGAGTAAACATGAGAAGTAAGAATAATAGAGAAAAAAGAATGAGAAGAGGTTAAATATGAGAAGTGGGGTCATATGACACACCAAAGGTGGAAAAGAAAGAACTAGGATGAACAATTGAAGAAGAGACTTGGGAGGGAGGGAGTGACATGTCATTCAAATGAGTTAATGAGCTTTAATTTTTTCATATACCCTTAAGTACTTCCATTCCATATGACTTGTTAATCAACAAATTGTGAACGGCATTAGCTAAAGTGGAATCAGTAGTATCATTGCACCCAAATTTGCAAGATATATAAATAGCATTGTTGTTTGTTTCCAAATAGATGCACTTAGCTTTGGAGGTTAGAATAATTCCAAGTTGTGAGGCAAGCAATCTTGGATTCCCACATGTACAACTTTGAATATGTAAGCAACCTTTGGAAAAAGTTGGCTTCCTATCTAAAATAAAAGCTAAACTAAATCTCATAGAGAAAATGGGTATAAAAAGATATAGGGTTAGAAAGAGATAAGGTTGCAAAGAAATAAAATAAAAATGTGATGACATGCCAAAAAATAATGATCAGTCAACTCTCTCTCCACCATTCAATCAATTTATCAAACATGAAAATACAACAATTGTGGTTGCAACTAGCTCAACTCATTATGGAGGACCATGAGTAGAAAAAATTTAATGGTGGTGGTCATAACTAATTCAACTACCCCTTGAAGGCCATAAGTAAGCAAACAAAACATGCATGAAATAAAAACCAAGGGACACTCTCCAAGTTGAGATATGAAGAATAAAACCAAAACACTTACATTCATTCATGAGCCAAAGGATCTTCACAAATGAGTAAATTTTTTTACTTATATATTTCCAAATAGATAAAGCAATCTTAGTCATTGGTCAAAATAAAGTAATCCAAAAGGCCAAAATAAATAACATGTTTACCTAAAAATAGGCATACCTTTTTAGATAACTTGTTCCCCTCTCCTCATATGAGGGGAGAAATTTTATACTAAATTTTAAAGAGAGCCACAACAGATGATAATTAAATAACATGCTAATGCTCTATAGGATTTTAATAAAATGAGAATTTTGTTAAAATATGAAGGTAGAGGAGAATTCTCTACAACCATTTGTATAGCTAGAGCCATATCTTACTTATGTTATTTGTTCCACATGTGCATTATGATCAATGGCTTCTTTCCCATTAAACTAACTACAACATTTCAATCTAAGAATTTTCCTTAAGGGAAATTAATAAAATGGGAATTTTGTTAAAATTTGAACATAGTGGAGAATTCTCTACAACCATTTGTATAGTTAGAGCCATATCTTGTTTATGATATTTTTTCCACATGTGCATGATGATCAATGGCTTATTTCCCATTAAAGTGACTACAAAATTTCAATATAAAAAAATTATGCAACCATTTGTATAGTTAGATCCATATCTTGCTTATGTTATTCATTATGTGTGCATGATGATCAATGTCTTCATTTCCCATCAATGACTTAAATCCATGATAGGGTTCAATCTAAGAATTATCCTTAAGGGAAAGTGATGAGGATGAGACCTTCACAAAGGCAATAAGGATCAAAAGAATTTATAGATTTGATTTACAAAATAAAACCATAAATCCAAACTCCAAGGAGTGTAAGATCAAATGGAGTCGCCAAAATGAAAATAAATAAAACCACTCTTCAAATTATCTAGGTTGATTAATTGTTGTTGAAAATGGGGTGAAACAAAACAATAAGATATGTTGAACTTTAGTGCATCCAAAATTATTAATAATGATTGATCATAAGGAAATGGAAATCAACCATAAAAGAAAATGCAAAAAATAACATAACATTTACATGGAGAAACCCTCACAAGAAAAAAATCCACACCAAAGAGACCTAAACTTGCATTAATCCTAAAAATAGTTGCATCAGTACATCATCCCTCTGAATTCTAGCAGCATAATGGTACTCATATAACCTACAAAATAACCAATGCATCCTCAACTCCAAGCACCAATTTATAGGATAATGAACTCAAACCCATCACATGGTTTTGGAAAACCATTAGCAAGGCCAAGTGAGGTGTGGCACCTAAATGATCAAGGCACAAATGTCGATGACCCCTTGGTTTTGATCTTCTAAGATATTTTTAGCATATTCCTTACATTTGATCATGTCATAAACAAGAATGTTTGACCATCCAAACTTGAGTGACCCAATTAAATACAACCCATTCAAAAATGCTCCATGACAAGTGTTCAAATCCATCATAATTTTTATCAAAATTCCAATATAAACTCCCTCTTACATGTTCTTATGCATTATAAGAAGTAACTCTCATCATGGTAAGTCAAGATGCTCTCATACACCTTCTAAGATGTCGACACATGGCCAAACATGCCACCTCAATTCAGGATGCCAATGTCTTCATGTGAGGGAAAAATCACTAAAGACAAAAGCAATGCCACCTCAAAATGAGATGTCAATTTTCCCAAGGACATAAGCACTAAAAATGAAACAGTAAATACAAACAAGTTATTAAATATAAACATTAAGAATGCAAGGTCAAGACACTTTTCCCCAACATTCTCCCACTTGTCGAATAACTTGCAAGAGAAAAAGGGAACCTTAAGCACTAAAATCTAACAAGAATATCAAATCAAGAACTAGATGATAGAAGGATTATGGCCTCTCTACACCATCTGAACTTCTCTATGCTCACTTTCTATAACTTTGCCACCAACTGTTTCCTAAACAAAGTGATATTGCACATTAATGTTCTTCATTGGGGAATTGAGTTTATAGTCAAACAAATGACACTCTAAGTGTCTCATCCAATTCTTACATGTCTCCACTAAAAGCCAATTCCTTAACATAATATATGTAACCACACTAGCTCTTTACAAGCATGTGGCATAGTTATGTACTCTACTTCTATTGTTGACAATGCAACTGTAGGTTGTCATTTATTCATCCAACTAACTACATCTACAAACAAAGACAAGACATGGTCACTCATAGACTTCCTACAATCTAAATCGTAAAGCTAATTAAAATAAACAAAGCCACATAAATCAATTATCATACCCACATCATCATTTCTATGATAACAAATGCAATGCTTAGAATTTTCACATAAATATATGAAAACCCTTTAACATAAGTCTAGAATTTTTTACCAAGGTTCAACATAAGCCTACTTAAAACTCCCACTAATTAGGCAATATTAGTTCTTACACAAACCATGGCATACATTAAACTTCCCACAACACTAGCATATGATACCTTTCATATCCCTTTTGTTCATCATCTATTTTAGGACACTATTCCAAAGCCTAGCACCAACCAATAAAGGATTGTTAACTAGTGCCAACTGAATTTCCTCTACTCAAGCCTACAACCACTCTTCTCAAAAATAGCATGCACACCTAAACCACATTTTAGATATACAAATCAAATTTCAAAATAAACCATGGATATGCAATACATTTGTAGAGAGTTTTCACCGTTGTATCATTAAAAATTAATTTTAACTCCCATCAACCCACAATCTTTTGTGTTGTGTCCTCAGAGCAACTTCCCCACTATCATAAATTGTCTAATTTAAAAACCATTCCATGTGAAGAATCATGTGGTAGTATGCACCTAAATCTATCAACCAAAAGTCATTAGAAGTCATGCTAACAAAAATTATAAAAACAATAGCTTCATCACCAAAAGTTTTATCAATAGAAGAATCTTCATCTTCTTTTTTTCTTATTTCAATATTTCTTTTTTAGATGCCCTCATATTCCAACACCTTAATATATTCTCACCATGTGTCTTAGATTTACCCTTGGACTTGGATATTAGACTTGTTCTTACCACCTTTCTACTTCTCCTTACTCTTCTCTTTAAATTTTCCCGACACATGCAATGCATCCTTAAACCCATCCTCACTAGAAATTCTCCTCATTTCCTCTATGAGCAAGGTAGCAACAAAAGCATCCAAAGTAGGATCCATCATTGAACTATTGAGTGCAAGAATCAAACTATCCAAAGCTCCATGCAATAAACATGATAACAATATACACTTATCTTCTTTTGTCTTCACGTCTAATGACTGTCACTCACTCAAGATTAGATTAAATGTGTAGACACTAAAAATTGCCCTTCGTCTGCGAACACTATTTTTCCTCGACAATCCCCTTTCTTCCCTACATAATTAAAGAATTTTAATTATTTGGTTATTGTCTAAAGTCATATCTCCTCTATTAATTAAATAATCTTAATTATTTAATTAATTCATTTCTATCATTTTATTTCTTCTTTTTGATTATTTAATTACGTCACTAATGTCCCATTTCCTTCTATAATAAAATAAATTCTTATTTATTTAATTATGGTCATTCTTTACTATAATTAAATAATTATCTCAATTATTTTATTATTCATCATCCTCTTCTTCCATAAATTAAATAAATTTATTTTATTTAATGACTTATTAATTTGTCATTTTTCCCACTTTTGAATTAAATTATTATTTAATTGGAAATACAACTTTCCCTCTTCTATAATTAAATAATTGTTTTAAATTGTTTAATTATTCATTTTCCCTCCAAAATTAAATAATTTTAGAATTATTTAGTTTCCTTCACAAACCTCTTGTTTCGCGTTTTTCTATCTATCATGTCATTCTCTTTCTTTCTTTTTCAATTGGTAAGGAGGGATTATTTAGATTGGCCCCATACTAATGGAGGTCACAAGAAGGACCTCCTCCCCTTTAACATATTCAACTTAGAACCACTTATTCAACTAAGAAGCCACAATGGAAGTCAAGAGCCACCACTTGAAATTCCAACTTAAGATGTCACTTTTGGAAATTCAAACATGGGTCTTCATCTTGAGAACCATATGGCCTTGCCATTTAAGCACAACCCCATTGAACTATCAATGTCATTCTTATCTTTTCAAATCTTATTTAATTTCCACCCTTGATTGAGTTATTTTATAATTCAATCTCAACCTTCCATCTTTAACTTAGTCTTATCTTTGCCTTTATTTAACCCTAACCCTATTTCATCTTTCAATTTTGACCATTGATTGTCGCATTTTATTGGTTTTTAATCTCAATCCTTCATCCCAATTTGGCTTTCTATAAAAGACGTATGTCATTGTCATTTCAATACTACACATTGGAGTCAAGTACACTCTAGCTATTCAATCTTCAATATTTTGCTATCATTGCCAATAGACTATTATTGCATACTCAAATTTAAGAGCAATCAAACATACTAAGCAAAATGGAGGACAATGGAGATGAATCAATCATGACATGAAAACTTTGATAATATTGCTTTGTTATTTTGTGTTTTATGCCTATTTGTGCTTCATTGTTGGCTTAGATCTTTAGGGTTTTATTTTTTATTGATTAATGCCTTTAACCTTAGATCTTCCTAATCTACAAAATGCATTCAACTTTTCATAGTCGAGTTTCCACCTTTTATATTTAAAGAATATAATTTTCATTTCAAGACAATTTATTCACAAGACTGTCTGTTTGGTCAATTTCTCCTATTCTTTTCCACAAATTATATAACCTCACATTTTCAAAAAAATTCTGTTCAGATGTTTTAAAGAAATCATACAATAAATGTGGATACACTACAAACAAATAAACTGTTTTGGCAATTGTGTGTCTGGATAAAATGGATGAGAGAACCGAAAGACAATTGCCATTATGTGCTATGTGGTCATACAGCAACATTTACATGCCACATTGCATTCAATATTTGTCATCAATATTTTATTTCAAAAACGCTGCCTTAATTTGACATTACTTTTGTCGTGCTTACACTTACAACAAAGGGATCCATTTTCAGATCAAAAAATCTTAGTTTGAATTCAATCATATATAGAGAATTCAAATTCAGCCCATAGAAATTATTTTTCCCCAAGGTAGCCTACTAATTTCTTGTCAAGAGAGCTTTGAACAGCACCGCACTGCTCCAACAAGTTACTCAACTTATCCATGGCATTGCTGTTTGACTTAGTTGATAAAGAAACAGCCAACCTGCGATCAATGACATTGGATGATGAACGTTCAAAACCCCAACCCTGTGATCTTCTGATCTCTTTATAAGCAGATTTCTCTTCTTTGGCTATACAAAGAGTATTTGCTGGATTCAACTTAGGTAAACAGTCTGTTACATTTGCCTCATCTATTAGCGAAGCAATCCTTTGCTTTTGCTCATTTACCTTTTCGCAGAACTCAGTTGCTATCTCATTAAGCTGACGCTCTCCATCTGTCTGACCAAATTCTATGGTGTGCCACACCTCATCACTATCTGGAATCTGGGATTCTACTTCCATTGCAATATGTTCCACTGATTCAGAAAACTCCAATAGACGATTGTTTTGACTAGATGCAGACTTCTTTAGACTGAATGAGTTCTTGGAAAAATCTATGAAACCATTTTTCACCATACATTCTGGACTTGTGTCCTTTGCATGCTGCTGGTATTGGTCTTTCACAGTTTGCACATTAGGCTCCAGGCTTGGAACTCTGGAGATAACCTTGCAACTTGACTGTACCATTTCATTTAATGAAGACGCCACTTGATATGCATGCTCGGAGATCATAAATCTTTCATATACAGAAGAAGGAAGATGCTGCTTTTGACTGTATGAGTTTTTTGCAAAATCTATGAAACTATTTTTTAATGTACACTCTGGAATTGTATCCTTTGCATGTTCCTGGTATCGGTCTTTCACAGTTTGCACATTAGGCTCCAGGACTGAAGCCTTGGAGATAACCTTGCAACTTGATTCCAACATTTCATTTAATGAAGGTGTCACTTGATAGGCATGGTCAGAGGTCATAAAGATTTGACGTACAGAAGAAAGAAGATGCTGCTTTAGTTCATCTACCAACAAGCCAATTTTTCGTGGACGAGAAACATAAACAATAGCAGCAGGTTCGCTCTCTAATAGCATCAACTGCCAGTTGTAAACTCTGCGAAATATGGTAGCCCAATCTGGAACAATTGCTTGCTTTGAATCAATGCGCTCACAGGTAGTATGGTTTTGTACCATTAAATCAGCTTCTTTTAATGTCATTAAATCACCTTTCTTTGCAAAGCTTATCTGGCACAAATATTGATACAAGTACTTCTGAAGAGTGAGTTTTTGTTGTTGGATCTCATCTCCAAGTTCTTGTGAGCCAACTCCACAGAAAACAGGATCCAAGTTGAATGAAGAAAGCTCAGGGAGTCTACATAACCTAAGAGCGTGAACAATAGCATCAATATTACAACCCATGTTCCATCCAGATTTAGGCATATATGAATCTAGAAGTCTGCCTACTCTGACATCAAGATCCTTTATTTCAGGAGCAGGCCAACCAGGAAGACTGTTCTGTGCTGCTAACACAATATCACTTTCAGTTTCATTCAGTGCCTGATTAAAAGCACAAATGCAATAGCCAGGTGTTACCTCTAAAGGATTTGCATTTAAGAGAACATTCAAATAAGGTTCCAATGACTCCAGAACCAGATTCCGGACATCAGAGGGATAAACATTAGGTTGTTGTGGCGCATGATCAGCCAACCACAATAGACCCTTTCTTAAACAATCATCACTGAGGAATTCTTTGGCATCATCATTGTATTCATTCTCTGTAACAAGGATGGCACACCAGCTGTTGATCCTCATCCTATCCAACTTTTGAAGCTCTAACTGATTCTCTATGGTGCTTACTTCAACATTTACAGAGCTCAAAATAAGGAGAGGCAAGCAGGAACCAGGTTTCACACTCACTACAAGAGACTGCAGCCTAGCTCTCTCAAGATCCCAGTGAACATTATCAACCAACAGAAACAGAAGGCCACTTGCTCCTAAGCTAGCTCCCTCATTTTCAAGTGTGTCAACGTTGAAGGAAACATCTCTTAAAATAGACAAACAAAAAAAATTATCAGTGCCTCTACGCTCAGCTGTACCCACTTCTGAGATGGAAACAGATGACCGTTCCCTGTCTGTTTTATCATTGCCCATCATTTTAGTACGCAGCCATTGTCCCACAATTTGACTGGAATTTGTACATGACCTGTCATCAATTCGTGAACATAAAACTAACTTCCAACAAAGACACATGGCCTGAGGATTTTTCCAACTCAGAATAGGTGCAATTATTTCTGCTACATCCAGTTTTGACCACATTCTAGAGTGCCTGTTGTATCTTTCCCTTACAATCTGGTCAATATTAAGCTCTACCATTGAGAGGTTCTGTATGCCTCCCAAAAGCTCCTCTTGGCATGCAATCTGTCACAGCCAACTGAAATACTTAAACATTGAAAAGTGTGGTATTTAGCTTAATGAAAACTGAAGAGCAGGTGTAAATACCTTTTTGTTAGATCGAACTGGAGGGCCCACCAAGAGTGAATTCAATGCTGCATTGGCCTTCAATCGTCGCATATGTCTACTCTCTGCATTTTTTGATGCCTGACGCTTCCACCTCCTGTTTACAAAGTGTAAAAGCTATCAGGAACAAGCAAGTATAAATACCTTATTACATAAAATGGAATCAAGATTCAGCCAAGCAGCTAACCTCAGAAGAAGCTTTAACTTTGCATCATCAACCTCTGCCTTCCATATGGCCAGTTTTGCTTTCTCATCTTGGTCATTTGGTTCTTCAACTGCAGTCCAATCCTTTACTATCACAATTCTATTCATTTCATTAGTATCATGAACTATTGGTCCTGTTGCCTCCACCCTTTCAACCACATTCCCAAATTGTTCCTTCGATGGGAGGAAACTCCTTTTGATTTCCACATCTAGTTCAGGTACATTTCTACGTATTTTCTTTACTTGCTGCTCCTGCAGTGGCTTCGACCAATGTATGGTATGCTTTCTTGTTCCAGATCGGGGTATGGCAGGTTCTCCACCAACATTTGCTATTGGGGACCTCATTTCCAGTTTACCTGCTTCCTCAACCTTTTTGGTTTGTTGACTTCCAAATGGTTCTTGCATCTCCCAATCTTTTAACTTCTCATCATCAATCGGCAAGACATCCTCCTCATAATCAGGCATTTCTTCTTCAGGAGGAACAGTGGAATTTAATGCAGGTACATTAGAATATTTGGCCTTATTTGATAATTTGTCAACTTCAACATCAAAACTTCTAGTTGTCTGCAAAGTGCCATCCATTACTGGCACCTGACCTGGAGAAATTACATCATGGAGTACCTTGGCAGACCTTTTCTGATGTACAAGCTGGGAACACTTTGCGGGAAAATCAATATCACCATTCAAGAATGGGCCTTCTTTCACCATATATAAATCCTCGAACTGCTTAAGGGAAAACCCATGGTATTCAAAAAGGCCTTCAGTATCCTCTCCCTGTAGAAATTCATTATTTCAGCCCAGTGGGACACAAGAGACTAGACATGACAATCTGGAGTGTGAAATGAATAAAATGGATCAAAATAATTAGAAATTAACAGAATCGAATAAAACTTCAATTAGAGAGTTACCTCCATGGCTAACCACTTCACAACCTGAGCAGCTGGAATACCTTGATTTTTCTGTAACCCACTGTGCAATGAAGCTAGTGCTTGAGTTCGCAACTGACAAGGGAGACCATACTTCAGTCAAATGAATTTTTCTCCAGTGCAAATAAATGAAGTTGAATTTCCATGCTTTTTATCCATAATAATGCAATAAATATTAAATGTTATAAATACACACTGTAGTTCACTTTTTGCTTCTTTAGAGAAACCCACAAAAAATGATCAATAAGTCAATCCTCATCCACATCAACTGATTTCTCAGGCACCATGAAACTTAATATTGAGAAAATATGATGGCAAGGCTTAGACATTATACTGCTCCTTTCAGGAAGAATTGAAGAAATGGAACTTTTTCATCAGGATTTTTGATTGCTCTCAATTTCAATAATGGTCTCCTATTTTACTTAATTTTTTATCAAGACTCTGAAAGGCACTCAATTTCCATGATCGTCTGTTATTTTTGTTAAATTTTCCATTAGTTGCACCTGTTGTCAGCAAATTGCTCTTCCTTACATGCAGGGAAGAACACTTTTACTTTTGAGATGTCTTATGAAGCCTTTATGCTGTGTTAGTAACAATTTCCTAATTATATTTTTATTTGTAATCCTTCTGTTTTCTTTCAGGTCTACTTGTCATGGTTTGTGCCCCCTTGATTGGGTTCAAACCTTATTATTTTATTGGTTTTTTATAATGGGAGTGGCTCCTTGACCCACATTTATGAATAAGAAAAAACTGTGTTATGCTAGGACAGGGAAGTCAATTTGCTTCTCATCTTATACATTAATCAAGCCCCTTGATCAATTTAATAATTTGGAACAAATTAGAAGACACAAAGCAAAAACACAAATGCCTATTTCTAAGGCAAGCCCCTTGATCAATTCAATGATTTGGAATAAGTTAGAAGACACACCAAGCAAGAATGCAAATGCATGTCTATCCTTATGATGTTTAGTTGTTCACACAATTAATGCTCTAAATGCTCTTCGATCAAATGATGAGTAATGGCAATGCTATACAATGATCAATTGATCATCTTAAACGAACTAGGACCTTGTCCTTTTATACAACACCCTAGCATGCAAATTTAAAATATTTTGTAATTGAGTCAGCAGGCAATGACTAATTAGAGGCAATAAGAAACATAATATTTCCAGTCATGATTAAGTTCAAAGAATATGAATTTAAATTTTTATAATTTCTATTTACAATTCTAAGAAATAAATTCACAAGATTGTCAAAATAGGTAAATATTATTCAATAGATTTGAAAATTATATCAAAGTTTAAAACTCACAACTCAATAAAACTCAACAGACCCAATTTTGACTCAAACTCAATGACTCCACAAATTAAAAAAAGATACTCAAATTCATTAACTAGGCCAAATTTGGGTAAAACTTAGCATAGGCAAGTAAATGGGTAAGCTGCTCGTCAGTGATATTATTAAGCTAATCAAAGTCAAAACATACAAAACATATGAAATCACAGATTTGAAGATGATTTTTGGACAAAAAGTTGTCAATCAAGAGACAAGACTCTAAAGTATCAAAAGAAATTCTAAATCATCAAGAACACTTGACTGAGTTGGCTCAATATCATCATGACTAGATGCACCATTTAATTCATCACCAAGAAAGTCAAAACATCTACATCAGCAATGTCTTCTAAAATGTGTTGTGATTGTGAAAATGTGTCTCTTGTCACTTTTTCCATACACAATTGTAATTAATTACATCTATAAACAAAATCTCTCAACCTTCAAAACAACTTGTTTTATATTTTTGGAATGAATGTAGTCAAAGCAACTCCAATTCCTCTCAGAAGATACTGAACTTTCTCCCTAAATCAATATCCAAGTAGTAGAGCTTTATAGTTCAAAAGCATTTTCTCCATAGGAACTCTACCATTTGTACCCAAGAAAGTCAACACATCTGTCATAATTAGCTGTTGGTATTAAAAACATCCCTTCATCTAACCTATATTTCTAAAGCTAGTCCTGGATTTTGCTTGCATCATAAATCCCACCCATAACTTAGTTCTACATGGCAAGGTTCTACATGCAAAGGGATGTGCATCATTTCCCATTTAAAATGAATTGTCTCTCATATCTCAATGTAGTTTGCTTCCACATTATTAAGTGCTTTTAGAATGATTTCCTTACAATATTCCATACTCTCATAAAGCATATTGAAGCAAGGGTTGTTTCCATCAACCATGTGAAGCACTTCAACAATTGATCCAAACATATTTAAAACCTTTATAGCAGTGTCTCAAAAATTGTTGCAAGGATAATCTACACTATGTTTTTTTTTTCTAGGACCTGTAGAAAGAACCAAATTTTCCCAATCAAACAAACAAATAACAAACCTTGGAGCAGTTTCTCTTCAGCCACTATTTTCAAATTGATATAAAATGAAGCAAATCTTCTTTCAAAAGGTCTCAACAACTCCTTAAATGCATGTTACCTATAAATATTCAATGAAGGCATTGGTTTCTTCTAAATTTGTAACTGCTATCTCTATGAATTGCTTCATGCATGTTGTACTCAAAATTAAAAATTTGCTTCATTAAGGCATTTTGGTAAAAATCATCAAAATCTTGTAAAATTGTCGTCAAAAGTCAAAAAAGGTCAAACTTTCTAAAAATAGCAATTTTTTATTTTTTAGAAATTTCTGAAAAATAAACAAACCATAGGGTTTTTTTGGGTTTATTGTCAAAGGGATGCTCGCAAAATTTTGGAAAATTTTGAAATTACGGTTTTAGACCCTATTTTTAGGGAAAATGGCTAAAAATAGAATAATTGCAGAAATGGCTCAAATTGATTTTGATTGGTTGATTTTATATCACAATCATGTTGGTCCAATCAGAATCGTCAAAAAGTCAATTTTTCTCTGGTGGGTCTATTTTGCTTTTTCAAAAGAAAAGTTAGGACCTCCAAGGTCATCAATGGAGGATGGCCAGCTGCCAAGTGTCAAAATTGAATCTTAAATGCTGCACAGATCAATCTATGGCAAAATATGCTCAAAAAACAGTGAACAGAGGAGGGGGTTTCAAAAAGTTGAAAATTGCAAAAAATATTCCAACGCTGGAAAAGAAAAGCGCCTTGTTTCAAGGGAGGAGCTTGGCAATCAATGCCTTAGCCAATTTTTCAGCTTTCGCAACTCACGCATGCACGGCGATGAACACGATCAACGCGTCAGTGACAACAGTCGACGCGGTCAACAAAGGTGGTGAACGCGAAGCACAAGAAGGTTGAAAATCATCAAAAAATGGTTGTCTAGAGCAAAAAAGCGCCCCTGTTGGCTAGGGGCGCCCAAGATTTCAAGGGGTCAAAAACAATTGTTAGGGTTTGCAATTTTGGGGTATCTCTTCAGAATTCTTCACGCTTTGCAACGAGTCCAACACCCAATTCACAGGATTTACTAAATGGCCGGAAATTGCAGATCGAACGGAAAATGACGAAAGTCAAAGGGAAAGTTGAAATTCAAAATTAAAAAACTAACTCTGGTGAAGAAAATTGCCCCTGCAAGCCAAGGGCGCCCAGCATTTAGGGCAATCAAAAACACTTGCTAGGGTTTGAAAAACTAACTACTCTTCTCAGAATTCTTCAAGTTTTCCAATGAATTTATCAACCAGTTCAACAGATCCATCAAATGCCCGGAATTATAAATCAAGCAGAAATGTCTCATCAAAGGGGCAAATTGCAAATCATGAGAATCATCAAAAAATGGCTAACTCTAGTAAAGAAAAGTGCCCCTGCAAGCCTAACTCTGCCAAAGAAAAGTGCCACGGGCGCCTAGAAATTAAGGCATGCAAAACCAATTTTTAGGGTTAGCCATTTCCAAGAGATTCATCCGAATTTAGTCTAGCTCCGCAACGAATCCATCAACTAGCTCAGAGGACCTGTCAAATGTCGGCAATCGAAGATCGAAATGACACCAAAAATGAAGGAAAAGTTGAAAACCATGAAAAATATTCTAAGTCTGGCAAGCTTATGCACCTTTTTTCAAGGAGGGTGCCTTTTTCAATGCATTGGCCATTTTCCAATCTTCATTCATCACACATGCAAAATGAATAACACAATTGCAGACGGAAAAACACACAGCACGAGAAACAGGAAAAATGAAAATGAAAAGATAAAAATTGAGACTGGCAAAGCCAGACACTCCTTTCAACCAGGGGCACCTAGAGTTTCATGCCTTAGAATATTTTTCAAACAGTCAAAAATGTGTTGAAACTTCTTCACCAGCTCGGCTCTGGACCCTAAAAATCAGTCAAATGCAATGATAGAGGCTGGCAGAGGGTACCATTCTTCTTAGACTTGATTGACAGACCTTCAGCCTTAGTTGTTCACAGATTGTCGGGAAACAATGTCCGAACAGGAGGTACCAGTCATCGATGACACGAAAAATCAAGGAAAATTTGCTAACACTAGTGAGCTTAGGCGCCCCAGCTAGCCAAGGGCACCCAAAGGCTCATGCTTAGTCAAATTTTCATTCATGCATTGCTTTTTGGAGAAATCAGCTATAAAGTAGGTATTCGCCTTGGTGAAGCAAACGAGGTCAAATTTTCATGCAAACAAAGTTTCTATCTTCATGCATGGACTCCTAAATTTTAGGGTTTTGCATGCAAAGTGCTTTTATCTCCAAAAGAAAGCCTTGAACATTCATTATTCATAATTTGCAGGTTAGCTTTCAGAAGAAGAAACATAATTTTTTCTTCTCAACAGGATTTGAAGGCTCAAACGAAGATATTTTCAGCATTCTTCATAGATTCAAGTTCAGGTTGCACAAAAGAACGCTTTTCCATAATCTATTTTTCCAAGGCATCATTTTTCAAAGTCTACTTATTTTTCATTCTTCTTCAAGATTGGAAAAAAAATTGTCTACTTCTTCGGCTCCTATTTTTTAGGAAATCATGCATGTTCGAGAAATCCTCAAATTTTTCAAAATCTAATGATCTGGGGATCTTGCATATTATTGAAAAAAAACAACTTTTTCAAAATCTGACGATCTAGGTCTCTTCACAACGACATTCTCTACAAAACCTAGACCTCAACTTTTTTCCAAAAAAAACTGCCTTTTTCTGAAGAAAAATCAGCGAAGCTATTTTTAGCATTTGTGCAGAACTTGTATGAATATAGGCATGTTCACAATCAAACTTCACAGTTTTCATCATACAATACTCTTCCATTGAAAAATCAAGAGAAGCATCAGAAGCATAAAACTATAGAAGAAACGGAGTTCATCACTCTAGTTACAGAGCCACCAGAGTTATCAATCAGTAAGACACCAATTGGAGCATGCATTGTTTTCCAAGAATAGAACTCAAGTGAAGGCAGCAATTAACTTGATGGCTTTTCCAAGTTAATTGGTCGTTCTCTTTCATGCATATCTATTCCTTGGAGATATTGATTGTGAAGTTGGAGCCTTTCTTTTAGTTGAGTCAGTTAACTGATGTTAGCAGATAGATAGTTATCAGTTATCTTTTGTTTAGTCTTAGAAATAAATCTTGCATGTTGGCAAGACTAGTTGTAAACACAAGGAGATTTTGGGGTTCCCTACTCCATGTTTGTGTATAAATAAGAGCAGCCTTGCTCATTATTTTCTTAACTGTTCTTGTGATAACAAAACACTAAGCTTATTTTGGCCTACTACTTTGTTATTCAATATATGTTCAACTTTGTCAAATGTAATTTGGTTGATTGCATATTATAAGCCTACATTTTGCTATAATGTGCTGTCCCAAAAGTGTATTCACTGTTAGAAATTGAGAAAGAAAATCTTATGCCTACTTTGCTTCGATATACTGTCTCAATCCATTTCAGTTTTTCGTCTTATGTTTCACTTCCATAATCTTTATTTCAGCATACATCTAATAGTACAATGAGTCTTCAGATGTGTTCTGGAACTAAGTTTGTTTAAGCTTTGTGTTAATCAATCGTTCCCCATTTACTTCTAAATTCTCTTGGTTTGAATTTACTTGAGAAGTTAGAAGCGTCATTAGAATAGGCTTAGTTGCTAAGTTGCCGAATCGGGTATGGGTACGTGGGTATGGGTACGGTATGCCGGTACGGCTTTTTTTTTTTTTTTGGTGTGGGTACGTTTGGGTACGTCCGTACATAAAACATATAAAAATCATAGATATAGACATATTTGCAGCCTAAAAAGTAAAAACAAGAATTAAATTTAGAATACCACATATCATGCATATGCTAAACAGAACTTAGAACTACCATAAATATAACAAATATGAAATACAATTATACTAAATTAATTTGATATCAAATTTTCAAAACTTCAATGTTACGATAGGAATATAATTATATTGAATTCATTGTTCATTGGTTCAACATTTAAAATAAAATAATACAATTAATAGTAGGCATCATATGGATCATCAGGAAAATTAAGATCAACATCATCATTGACATTAGATGATGTAGGTAGATTAGTAGAACCACATGCAGCCCCACTAGCACTTCCACTGGAAGCATGCTGGGCATCCGACTCCACAGAAAGTATAGATTGTGTGGCAGCTGAAAAATCCAAATCAGTTCGCTCTGGATCTACATCCCATAACCTCGTGCCTCCTTCCTTATACTCATTTTTTTTATGAGTAAGAAGGCGCAAGTTGGAATGCACATAAACAAGCTCTTCCGCCTTACTTGTTGCCAATTGGTTGCGTTTCACTGAGTGGATAAAGGAGTATGTACTCCAATTTCGCTCAGCTGAAGAGGAACTAGCAACCTATTGAAAAAAAGTGAGAGGAACTTATAATTATAAAATTGTAAATCAAACTTTAAATTTGAAGTTAACCACTTTATTATTTTTAAAATAGTAAACAATATAAATTTAGAGAGTGCAATAAAAACTAAGTTAACTTACTTGCGATAAAACTTTGATCGCAAGAGTTTGGAGATGTGGTGTTGTAAAACCATTGATATACCACCAAGAATGAGCATCCATCCTATACTTGTCACGTGAAGCAGCACTACTTTGATTTTCGCCGGCTACAAAATCAGCAAACTCAGCTCTAACTAAATACTCCATTTCTTGATCGGGGAAGAGTCTACCAAGTGCTTTCAAACACCCCACACCAACTTCTTGATCTGAATATGGTTGCACTCTTGATGGCAAAGCAAGAATCTCATCACTATAAAATTTGGGAGTTAATGCAAATGAAAGAAGATGTAGTGGGGTGGTCATTTTGTTCCACCGGTCAACACAAATTGTTTGCACCTCTTTGAAGAAAGTTTCATCAGGATCTTGCTCTTTTTCGTTGATGACAATTTTCATTTGCTCAATCATTGAATCAATGCCATCATATACCTCTCCCAAACATGGCTTATCCATGTCAGTAAAACGGATCATACTCATGATGGGCTCTGTGAATCTAAGAAGATATCCTGCTCGTTCCCACCAAGTGTCATCTAGGATCATCCGTTTTACATTTGTTGCCCTTTTGGTATTGGATTGCCTCCACAAGGACCAACTTTGACTGATAACCATCCTAGAAAGTGCCTCCCGCACCTTCACAAGTCGTCTCAAGACAATCGTGTTCGATGCAAATCTGGTTTCAGCAACCTATTCAAAAATTTAAAATTAAAATTAAAATATAAAGAAGACATGCTTGAGTTTAAAAAATAAATTAGTAATTACTAAAGTGAAATGTAAAATTTAAAAGTTGAAGTGTTTCAATTACCTTCAACAACTCCAATGCTGAAAATGATCTAAAAATGGCCTGTGACATTTGATGGTTTGTGATGAACATTTGGATCTCTTCAGCTTCAGCATACATTTGTTTGATCCAATTTATTTTTGCACCCAACTTTTGTAGCATGAGGTTGAGAGAGTGAACAGCACAAGGTGTCCAAAATATGTGCTCGAACCGTGTCTCAATCAACATACCTGCAGCTCTACAATTCTTTGCATTGTCTGTTATTACTTGGACAACATTTTCAGGACCCACATCCTGAATGCACTGTATAAGGATGTCAGCAATAAATTGTGCATCCTTCACTTGTCCTTCACAATCCACGGCTTTCAAAAACATTGCCCCTTTAGGGCTCACTGCAATCACATTGATTAATGGCCGGTTTTTGGCATCCTTCCATCCATCTGAAACAATTGACACCCCTGTTTTTTTCCATGAATTTCTAATGGGAGCCAATGCATTGTTTATGCCTTTTACCTCCTTTGCTAGTAAGGTGGTACGCACCTTCTCATAACCTGGCCCTGTGTACCCTGGTGGACAGTCACTTGCCTTTCTCAACATATCCTGCCAATATGGTGATCTTACAACATTAAATGCCAAACCGTTTGCATATAGACATCTTGCAACAGCTTGATCTAAAAAGTTTTCTAACTTCAAGCTTAAATGCTCTTTCTAATGGCCCCTTGCTTCTCTTCACACCAACAAGATCTTCTTCGCTTCTATTCAAAAATGGGTGGCTCTCTACTACAACATCAGGAAAGTCACTATGTGTTGGAGAAGGAGGAGGCCTCTTCGATCCCCTTCCACTTCCTCTTCCTCTCAAAAAAGGATGGTTTGTGGTACGATCAACTCTTGCATCTGCTTCCTCTTGCTCTTTAATATATGCTGCTACTTTGCAAGGATCTAACTCTTTACCATTTTCTCCTACACATACTGCGATTCCTTGTCTAGGAATGCGACATAAATGGAATTTCACACAACTGTATGAGCTAGTATACTGAACTTTACAATGTTTGCATATCCAAACAAATGTTCCTCCCCCTTTAACTTGTTGTATCATTTGTACATATTTCCATAGAGGTGAATTCGAATCAGTTTTAAAGACGGGTCGAGCAGTAGAAGTAGAACTGGTTGCCATTATGCTGCTACAAGTTCAAAAACAATTAATCAATTATTAAACAATAAATATTAAATATTTAAATTAAATTGATATACCATTTTCACTTTAGTAAAACTGTAAAATTGAAGTGTAATTTAAAATACACAATATCAAAAATTTAAAAAATTTAAACAGTAAATAAAATATTTTAATATTATTATTTATATATTTAAACTTTAAAATATACAATAATACAAATTTAAAATAGTAAATAACAAAATATTTTAATAGTATATATTTAAAATTTAAAATATACAATATTACAAATTTAAAACAGTAAAATTGTAATTTGTAAATAATAAAATATTTTAATATTATATATTTGAATTTTAAATTTTAAAATATACAATATAATATTACAATTACAAACTTTAAATTTTAAAACAATAAATATTAAATAATAATTAACATACATAATATATTAATAACTATTAAAAATTAAAAATTAAAAATTATCATTTATAAATATTAAATTTTAGACCTTTAAAGTTTTAACTTCTAAAAATTTCATTTTAAATTTTTAACTTTACAAAGAAAATTAAAAATGGAGGGCAACCTACCTGGAGATTTCATGGTTGGAGATTTCGGTGAAGACTGCCTCACGCGATGCCTACAATCTCCTACCTCACGTGATGCCTGCAACGCCTCCTGCCTCCTGCCTCACGCGATGCCTGCAACGCCTCCCGCGATTTCGTCGCTCGCTGTTGGAGATCAACATGTTTGGTTGCAGCAAATGAGGTCGTCTATGGTCGCTCAAACAGCTCGTCTATGGTCGCTCAACTCGTATGTGGTCGCTCAAACAGCCCGAAGTCAAAAAAGATAACGAAATAGGGTTTCTTTTCATACGAAAAAGAACAAAAATATTTCAATCCCCGCGCCAAACGCCTCGAACACATTGCAAAAACGCCACGTCACCTGGAAAAATGGCCGGATTCATGAAGCCAAACTTGAAGATGAAAAGTTCCGAACCCTGGTGAATCCACAGGGTTTCCAACACGTACCAGTATGGATACGCCCCGTACCCGGAATCGGCAGGGTAAAGGGCCGATTCCGGTAACTTAGCTTAGTTGTAGTTGAAATTACGAAACCAAATAAAACCTCAGCTGCAACACAAAGAGTTTCCAATAACCTTGTGCTCTCAGCTGAGATAAAAAGATAAGCAATTAGTTTAGTATTTCTTTTTATGCATAATTAACAAAGAGGGAGCTTCCCCTCCTAATTTGAAGAGCAGTCTAACTGTGCATAGCTGTCCATTTCCAATACGCACACCAGAGGTGCGAATTGAAATGCCAACAATGCATCCATAAAAATTTGGCAAGCCATAATTCAACAAATCTAGAAAATGGGCTGCACATAGGCTCCAAAACTTTTGTGGGTTCTTTTCTATATCAAATTCCCAGCAACCACAGAATTTGTAGCACTCGTAGTAACTACTTGAACTAAGTTCTCTACATTTAATTCAAGAATGGCTCCTCTGAGATTTTGAAAATATATTTTGTGGTTTTCTTGTGGCGCATGGGAGTAATTACCTTCAAGAACACTGCACCTTGAGGACAAGCCACTAGACATTAATCAATACTCTCTAACACACACATATCTGATCATCTATTTTTCAAATTATTACAACTTGTTGCACTTCAAAAAGTTTTGACCACAAGCAATTTATTAGTCACTCTTTCTTTTTGACCTTTTCAAAAGAGTTGTTCTGTAATCCTCTGAAGTGAGAGCTGTATGTACCCTTTGACAAACTTGGCAACTTTCTAGATTGCATTTTAAAATGTAGATTCCTGGGTACATTGCATTGAAAGGAATGAAACTTGAATGAAACAAATCAGCCAATGCAACATCCACATGTTTATCTATTGGTTTCCAAAGGATTTTCAATTTTCCACTTCCTATTGATCCGTTTGTTGTGGCCTTGAGCATGTTTGAAGAGAAATGGTCTCATAAACCTAGACATTTTCTCTTGGATTCTCTTTTTTTTGTCAATTTGTGTTTTCACACAATCAAAGAGCAGTTCTGGTCTCTAAAGTCACACCCTTGCATGGAATAACAACTCTTCCACAGCCACCTAATACACCAAGTAGAAGGTCCATTACCATTGTTATACTACAAATTAAAGAATGGCCACACAAGCAACATTTGATATCATTACCATCACGTGTTCAAATGTTTCTATCCCTCAACATTCAATTTTGAGGGTGCCATTGAGTAACAATCTGCATGTTTTAAAAGATAAATAATGATATTGAATATTAGACATTAAAAAATTAAAAATAGTGTTGACGAACTATTTTCATTTTACACAATTCATGTGTGGTTATGAAACAGAGATGATGTAGTCAATTGAATATGAATTAAAGTTGTTAATTGAGATCACTAAATTCGATGGTCCAAATTGATGGACATGCAAACAAACAATATTGTGCAGATGGCTTCGCGATACAAATTTGTAGATCAGCAGCAGAATATGTGCTAGCTGTGACTGCTTCATCAAAAAGACATTATCTTAGTGATCCCTAAGCATGCAGAAGGCTCAATCCCTTGATTAGGCAAACAGTGCTATTGGGATTTTGTTCTGTTCATTTGAATTTTAAAAGACATTTTGTCAATAGCACAAAGTTTGTGATAACGTAGAGATGTTCTAAAATGGTTGGTTACGGATTGGCAATAGAGACCCTACAAAGTAAGATGCACAAAAATTGCCTAAGTTTATCACAAAACAAGAAACGTATTTTAGTTTGAGAGTTGTTAAAAGGACTTTGTCAGAGTGACATTTTCTTATGCAAAATTGCAGTTTGTATGTTTCTTTAGCATGCACTACTTGTAGTTAAGTCACAAGATTCACCAAATTTCATGCTTGAAGTTCAAAATTCAGCAAATATTAATTTTTATATATAAATCGTTAAAATTCACCCTTAAGTTCTCACGGAAAAAGCAACCAGGGCTGTGGTCAAGGACTGAGCAGTAAGCAAAGATTTTTTTCTGCTAGGGCACAACTCATTTCTTTAGCGATCAACAGTTCACACATTTCTTCCATTGTTGGGAGTATACGATTCAAGTTGAGAGTGGAGCACCAGCAGGTAGGCTTGATGGCAATAACCTCAAACTGCATTTCCATTGAAAGCTCCTGCCAAGCATTGACCTGCAAAACCTACGTGACTCCCTTTGGAACTTCCACCTAGGCTGCACATAAACATTCTACTGTTATGGGTTTTTTTTTATTTAGCTTTTTTTATATTTAGGTTTCTTTTAATTTTATATTTTTTTTTCATATATAATATTTTAATAATGAACATTTCTAAAAATTAAATGTTGTTTTGTCTGCATTAATTTTTTTATTAAAAAATTAATATTTAAATGTTTAAATTTAATATTATTTTATTTTTTTTAATATTAACATTTACTAAATTAAAATTTAATATTTTAAAATGTTTAATTTAGTTTTTAAATTATTAATATATAAAATTTAACAAATTTAAAGTAAATTAAACAAATATAGTATTATTTTATTTTAAAATTAACAAATTCAAATATTTAAATTAAAAATTTAAACTTATCATTATTTTAAATTTATTATAATTTATTTAACTTTGATATAGTATTAAATTCAGCGGCTAATGACTCTCAAGGATGCGATGAATTGCTAGAGGCGGGAGTGCAAGGATCTTTAGAGTTGGGCCAAGCTACTGTGAGGGAACAAAGAGATAACAAACGGAATTTCAAAGAAGCCCTATGTGGAGATAGGGTTTGGCTGCATTCCTCTACGACTCGGCTTCAAGTTACTCACCCGCAAGCCCCTCTTAATCGGCCCCAATGTGGCAACTGTAGGGTTACGGTTTCTGATTGCATGGGGCAGCAACTTCCCACCTCAAAGGTTGTCATCGTGTCTGGAGATTCATCTCAACATAGATATGCTTTGCCTCTACCTCGATCATCTGTCACCCTGAAGTTCACATGGATGGGCTGGTGGATGACAAGGAGAAGTTTCATCAACAGCATGCACTCATTTGCAGATTTTCAAGGTTGTGGCCCAGTTTAAGCAATCTCCATGAATGGATAAGGGAAAAGTGGAAATCTATGAAGGACGAAATCTGTATTTTCCGATGCACCAAAGGGTTTTTTATTTTGGAATTTGAATCCCTTGAAGACAAGAAGTGGATGCTGGAGAATGGCCTGTGGACTCTCCAAGACAATTGTTTATGCATGGAATCTTGGTTCCCTTCATTTGATCCTCAAACTAAGACCTCCTCTGCCTTCTTCTGGGTGCATATTCCTTATCTTCCCTTTCAGTTCTGGGAAGCAGATTGCTTATAGGCAATTGGCAATTGTATTGGCAAGTATCATTACAGCTCTGAGGAAACGCTTAAATACTAGAACTCCACCTTTGCGCACATATGTGTGGAAATGGGCATTTCTAATGGCCTCCCCACGGAGGTATTGTTGCTAGCGGGAGACCGTTGTTGGAAGCAGCCTATAGACTATGAGAAAATTGCCTTTTTTAGGTGCAGGAAATGCTATTCTACAAATCATATTATGACCCAATGTCAGAAGTTGGAGATCCCAAAGGCGAAACCCTCCTGGTGGGCGGAGGTTGGGCCCCAACATTACACCATATCTCCCAAATCTCAGAAGCCTGGTGATCTCAGCCAAACATCTCCCAAGGGCAATCCAAATCCCCTACCTCCTCGAACATCCAATGCTCCAACACCAGAATCAAAAATTAAAAACTCCAAGCTTTCTCAAGATCCCATGATCATTGTAGTTGTTGCATGTACTATTGAAAGCCCAAGTGAGAATGGCAATTTGGATCTCCAATCAAGTCGAAGTACACCTAATAAGGATTTGTCCACACTGAAGGACAGTGATGGCTCTTTATTAACTCTTCCTGTGGAGGCATTGACAGATTCTCCAATGAGCTTTGTCACCACTACTGGGATCGTTGAAGAAGGCAAAAGTGCAATGTTGGCAAAGGAAAAATGGGCAACAGTGCAAAAGAAGAAGAAGAAAAATGATGTAAATTTCAGCATGCTTCTTCGCTCCCAAACAAAAGTGGAGCGTAGCCTGTAGTTGCAGTTGAGTGTGGCCCCTAATGTGGCTTCCTATTTATGGGGCCCCATGACGAGGCAGTCGATGATCACATATAGATAAATAATTGTAATGTTTATATCTTTTTGAAGTTTAATAAATGGGTACAGCCCCCCCTTAGGCTGCTTGAATTGATCCAAAAAAAAAATGATATCGTATATTTTATTTATAATAATTTTAACTTACTATATATTTAAAAATAAACAAATTTAAATATTTAAATTAAACTACTTTGATAATTTTGTGGATATATTACTGTATTTTTTAAAAAATTGAATTTATATAAGACAAATTTAATGATGATTTTTGTTTTTCGAAATTTTTCCCTTTGTCGAATTTCATTTGAATTTTAAAGTTGTTGAACACGAATTTGAATTCAAACCTTGTGACATAGCTTGTATGTGAGTCTGAGACAACAACATAGAAAAGCATGGTGGTCAGAGATAAATAAAGAAAAGTTATAGTTAGTTCAGAATTGTGTAGTTGTAACTGATTAGAATTCAAGGCATGACCAATTGTAAGAATTCAAGAAGAGTAAATACATGGGGTTTTGAATCTGGAGCAAAATGAGCTCTGCAGAGGCAATTCAAGATGTGGGTTTTCTTGAAACACTCTTCAGATGATTCGATGGAAATGGCAATGAAAAGTTATGCAGAGAAGAGATGAATTTTCTGATGAAAACATTGCACGTGAAATTGACAAAAGAGGAAGTTGATTGTCTGAAGGATTTCACAGATGAAGACAGAGATGGCGCCTGAATTTCACAGAATTTGTTAACATGTACAGACTTTTATTGTCATGTGAAGGCAATGGATTCAATGATGTGAATGTAAGAGACGTGTTTGATTTATTTGATAAGAATGGGAATGATGTTGATCTGCCCTTCAGATATTTACAAGCTCTTGCTCAATTTGGGTTTGATTGAAGAACACCCAGATTTTAAGAAAATCACTGGAAAAGTTGATTTTGAGGAGTTTAAGAAGATGGTTACAGACTGGTCAGTACATTAATCAGTCTGCTGCTGTTCAAGGCCATGGATTTCATTGATCATGGCTGCTGTTTTTCAGTTTTGTCATAAATGAATGCTTTAAGAGAGTTGTATGGTTGTTTTACAGAGGAAAAATAAATAAATGGGGCTGCGATTTCACTTAGTCAAAAACAATCATGTTGTACCAATCTTATGATCTTGCTATAGTTTCCTAATCTTTGTTTCAAGTTCTCTTAACTTTTTATTCAATAAGTGCAAATAGATTATTCTTTTGTCAGCATGTTGTTTACTCCACAATGAATCAGTATGCATATAGAACAAGTTAGAATACAACTTCAGTGTTAATTATTCTAATTAATGAATCGGTCCAAAATAGTGCTAAGTTGCTAACACAAATACAATAATAGACTCGGACTATGACTATAATTTGAAGTTCCAAATCTTCTTCTTGGTTATGTTGTCTACAATCCCCTATATGCCACAGCATTTCAAGGAAGGGAACAAGGGGACAAGGAACACGTTTTGGGGACTGCAGTCGAAGGGCCATTTTTTGGGGACAGCGAGCAGACTGTGATATATGATTTTTTCAATATATATATATATATATGAATGTTTCAAAAATATATATATAGAGAGAGAGAGAGGAATGTAAATAACTGATAACAAAAATATCAATATGAACATAAATCAAGACAGCAGTAGTATAACAGTACTATAAATAAAGAAAAGTTATAGTTAGTTCAGAGTTGTGTAGTTGTAACTAATTAGAATTCAAGATATGACCAATTGTAAGAATTCAATAAGAGTAAATACATGGGATTTCAATTTCACTTAGTCAAAAACAATCTTGTTGTGTATCTTGTTCTAGTTTCCTAATCTTTGTTTTAAGTTTTCTTTACTTTTTATTGAATAAGTGCAAATAGAGTATTATTTTGTTGTTTACTCTACGATGAATCAGTATGCATATAGAACAAGTTAGAATACAACTTCAGTGTTAACTCTTCTAATAAATGAATCAGTTCAAGAATAGGGCTAACACAAATACAAGAATAGGCTCGGTCTATGACTATAATTTTAAGTTCCAAATCTTCTTCTTGGTTATGCTGTCTATAATCTCCTATATTCCACAATGTTTTGGGGACAGCAGTCTGAGGCCAATTTTTTGGTGACAGCAGGCAGATGGTGATATATGAATTTTTCAACATATATATATATATATGAATGTTTCAAAATATATCATATAGAGAGAGAGAGAGAAAGAAGGAGATATGTCAATAACTGATAACATATCAATATGAATAATCATGAGATTCATGACAGCAGTATTAAAACGTTTTGTTGTTCAAATTTTAAAATTAAAGTTAAAGTAACTCAAAGTCTCAAACTTCAAAATAAAACAATCTATGAGACTATGCCTCATTTGGGCTATCAATATCAAAACAAATATCCGTGTCACTGTCACTCTCTGCCTAAAGTGGAACATCCAATGGAAGCATGACCATTCCTAGTTGCACCTCCTCATCATTTGGCCTAACATCTTCAAGATCAACATCCCAATGTGCTACTGGAGTCTATTGATACTCAATAGTCTATCAACCTAAAGTCTCAAGGCACTATGAACTGCAACTAGTTTTGAGGCAAGCCTATTCTTCTTAATCAAGTGGATGAAGCCATAGGTGGACCAATTCCTCTTTACAGTAGAGGAACTAGCAATCTGTGAGAGTAAGTGAATAGCAAGTTGTTTCAACTCCAATGTGTCCTTTCCATGAAATTTCCACCATCCAATGGGATTTTTTTGTGCAATAGTGACCCTATCCATCCTAGCCTCTGGTTTGCTGAATATAGGACCCTAAAGATCAAAAAACTAAATTCATTACTTTCGAAGTATGGTTGCCTCGTCAATGTTATACATTTTACGAAGGGTTGTCATAAACCCCTCCATTACCTCATCATCCTCAGAAGGAAGCATTTGGCCAGGTCTATTTGCATACCACTTCGGTTTAAGAGCATAGGCAGCCATATGAAGCGGGGTGTTCATTGTGTTCCACCTCTTTGTGATAATAGGCCTAATATGCTCCTCATAGAATTGCAATTCACAATCCTTGTCACAAATTGTTTGCTTCATTCGATCAAGCATGCTATCAAAAATCTCATAAACCTCTCCAAAGCTAGGAGAGTCTGTATCCGCATACCTAATTAGCCCCACAATAGGTGATATGATAGAGCAAATATATCTGCAAGCATCATTTAAATTTTTTTAAATTAAAAAGTATGACATTAACACTAAAATAATTAAAATTAAAATTCTAAAATAAAAAGTAAGACTAAGTACAAACTCAAACAATTTTTCTTACCTGATATTGGACCACCAAGTGTCATTAAGCACCCTTTCTCTCACCACCTTCCCTTCTTTTGTCTTTGATTGAGACCACTTTTTCCACTCTCCACAAACCACCATGGATTGCAGAGCATCCTACACGTCCAACATCCTCTCCAACAAAATAAAATAGCTAGCATATCTAGCCTCAACTGCTTTGAGGAATTCTTTCTTTGAATAAAACCAAAATAATGCAAGTGAAGTGTGATGGTTACATACAAACATTGTTTGTCTCTAGCTTTGGCCACTGCTACCTTCACCCAATCTATTTTGCCAATGTCTTTCAAAGCATGTACACAACATGGAGTCCAAAAAATATGTTTGTAAGTGCTCGCAACCATCAAACCAACTAACTTACAAACCAAGAGAATTCTAGCGGCGATGGTAGCAGTGAGCGGGAAAGGACGCGGAGGAGGGAGCTTTTTCAAATCTGATGATGCAGAGGAGGGTAAGGACAATGGAGATCCAGATGGCTCAGGCGTTTTGCTGCCTCCGCTTGTTGTTCTTTAAGCGTTGGTACTGTGTTGGTGTCTGTTTTGGGGTGTTTCAACGCCTATGGTGCAGCGGTTGGCTTTTGCCTTTGGCAGGTTGGCTTTTGGGGGCGTGGTTTGCCCTTTTTCTGTTCTACTCGGCCTGTGGTTGAGCATCTGTGGGTGGTTTCGGTGGATTTGCTCAACATCTGCTATTGCTGTAGCGACCTTTGTGGCTGCCCTTCTTATCCTCTTTTGGATGGTCTTTGGCTATTCGTGGTGGTTGGTTGTTGCTCTTTGCTAGTGCGGATTTGCCTTTGTTTTAACCTCCTCCTCTTTCTATGTGGCCTATGTAGGGGCTTATTTGTGGTATGGCGATACTTTGGCCGTTTTAGCTTTGTGCTCTGCTCTTTTTGTACAGCTCTTAGGGTCTTTGCTTGGTGTGGGAGCTCTCCTTGCTCTTTTCCAGTTTTATCTTGGCTATCTTGGGAGAGTTCCCTGGCTCCTTATGGTTGATGCTCCTGTGGGGACGATGATGGTGTTGGATGTGCTGGTCATTAAGGTCGTCGGGTTTCTTATGTGTGTTGTGGCCTTCATAGGCTTCTTTTCTCTTGTGGCTAAGCATTGTTTGCTCATGTTGCCCCCAGTTGTGCCTTGTTGTTGGGGGATGGAGTGGTTTGTGGAGTGGTTGAAGATGGATTTTTTGTTTCCTCTTTTGCTCATGTCGCTTCAATCCGGCTCAGATGAGGATGGAAGTCCCTTTTTTGTGGTTTGGCCCCCTTGGTTTGTTATGATTTCTTTGTTGTGGGGGTTTCTTTTTTATTTATGGGTTCCTCTTTTTGAGATCCTGAATTTGAGAGATTATGCTGCCATAATCTATGCTGAGAAGATGTTGGTGTATAACCTTTTTGTTGTGATTCTCCCAGATTTGGTGAAGCTCTTTGTTATGCAGGGAGTTTTTTATTTTGAGAAGGGTGTTTTGGGTTTCTGGCTGAAGGCACTTGTGTTTTTAATGAACTCTGCTCTAGCTGGTGCTGGTATACTGGTTCATGGGTCATTTCCTTTGGTCCATCTTTTTGAACCTTGTGTGGAATGTTTTGCTCCTTCCTATTTGCACCAGTTGCTTTTGATGCTAAAGGAGGATATGACTGACCTTCTTATTGAAGTCACTTTCCACTGGATTCTCCAGCTTATGTCTCCTATAGAGGGGGAGATTGTTCCTTTTGAGGTGTAACCCTCTTCTATTGAGGTGAAGGTGGCAGCTGTCCTATTGAGGTGGAGCTTTTGCGGGATGGTGCGGAGTGGTTCTGGTGGGTTGGGGATCCATTTCTTCCTCTCCAATAGAGGGGAGCCCTCTCTTTTATAGGTAGAGGTCAGGTTGGCTTTCCAAGTGGGTTGGTGTTGCAGGGAGGTTGACGCTTCTCAATTTTTTTCTATGTTTTCCAAAACCACTATGGCGGTGGGGTGTTTGGATTACTGTGGGGAGTTTGGATTTGTTGGGCTCAATGTTGTTTTTATTGAGTAAATGGTTTGTTGCAGCCTGGTTGCTTTGTTGCCTGACTGTTTCAAGTGGTTACTACTGTCAAATCTTGGTTATATGGGTTAAAGGTCTCTTTGGTTCTGGTTGTTTGCAGCATGAGTTGTATTGCTGATCTTTGATGGCTGCTGCTGTTGGGCTGCTGATGAGTTGTTGATTATTTTCTGTTAGCAACTTCTTGCTTTGGATTGGGTTGCAATTCCCATCAAAACCGTTGTATTGCGGTTCAGGGCCCCATCAAAACCTGTTTTTCTCATAATCAGAAACTAACTTACAAACACAAGTTAAATCTGTCACAACTTGCACAATATTAGAAGTCCCAACCTTTCGTATGGCCTCCTTCAAAATGGAAAAATGGTAATCAGCATCCTTATGTTTCCCAAAACAATCAATAGCTCTAAGAAAATATGAACTAGCATGGCATGTAATAATATTATTAATGAGTGGCCAATGTTGAATATCAATCCACCCATCCATGACAATGGAACAGCCGGTCCTAATCCATGTTTGTCTCATCTCCTCCATCAGCATGTTCACCTTTGAATATTGTTTGTCGAGGGAGGTATGCAATCTATGTTCTCCAAGGGGAGCATAAGAGGGTCCAACTACCATTGCATCCCTTAACATAGTTTTGAAATAAGGAGACCTTGCCATATGAAATGGTAGCATGGGCATTAAAAAATTTGGCCACTAAATCATCGGCTTGCTCAGATTTTTGCAATTCTTTAACCCTACCACTGTATTTTTTTCACCTACAGCAGAACTGGCCTTTCTTTTCCCTCTATCACAAGTCTCTCCAATTGATACATTGGAATAGTCATACTGATCAATGGATGATTATTTCTTATTGTGATTTTTTGCTCACCAACTCCAACCAACTTTGCCATTTTAACCTATTGTTCCAATATATTTTCACAAACTCTAACCCCATGTCCACTTTCACCCAATAGATGGTTTCTAACCCTAGTATAGCTCCCACGGTAAGCAATTTTGTAAATATGACATAGCCAATGCATGTTACCCCCTGTATTTTTACCCTTATTGATGGTTAAATTAGTGGCAAATCGAAGCAAGGGTTTTGAGGGGTTGAAAGGGCCTTTTACAAATTTTTGAAGAGAGGGTGAAGGGCATGCAAAACAATCTTGCGGAGTTCCAATTGAACCTATGTTTGGATTTTCAGAATAAGAATAAGGGTCTATTTTGTTTACTTTATTTTCTTCACTGCCCTCATTCACATTGTCATCACTAGACCTGTTGCAAGTGCTCATTTTTTGGTATAACAAGCTAAAACCAAAACAGTTTTTAAAAGTTAAAAGTTAAAAATTAAAACTAGTTACAATTTACAAACCCTCTCTAACAAGCTAAAAAAACTATAAAAAAGGCAAAATAACATACCTTGACACTATTGTATACTCTTTGAAATCTCCTCAATGTTGAGCTTCAAACTCAAGCAACCATGCTTGAAGTTTTCGACTATTATTGAAGCTTAAAGTTCAATGCTTTAGTTTGTAACTATATCACAAGGGGAGGCGTCCCCACCCCTCGAATCCCCTTCCCTATAACTAGTAACACTGAACAATGAACAACAATGGCATTTAGTTTGCAACAATGGAGGTTGCCAGCAGCGCTGCAACAATCACTATATTTTTTGTTTTGCATTCAAAATGTGATTTTAGGGTGTATAAACTATAAAGGGCATGGGAAAGTTTGTCGGACCCCACATCCCTTTCCAACCCAAACAAAATAATAATATTTTTTGCTAAACCAGGGAAACCTGAGGATGCCCCCCCGTTTTCGGGATCCAGGGGATGGGGGGACGCATTGGGGACGTCTCTGGTCCATCCCCAAAAATTTCAAAAATGCTAGAAACATCTTGTAAACTTGAGGACAATGATGAGCTGTAGAGGGGACAGTCAGTCGTCCCCCTTTTCTCAACGCAATTTAAAAAAAAAAAAAACCAATGTTTATGAAGGTGAAAGATTGACAATAACAACCTGTGGTTTACAACTGTAGCAATATAGGCTGAAAATGTACTAAGAACCTATATACAACAATCTGTACTATTTTAGCAATTATAATAATCTCAAACTGAACTGAAGGTTCCTATGGCAATAAACTTTTGGTATAGCAATATTACTCCCTTTATAAATTATATGCAATGAATCCACCCTTGAGCAGTTGTATGGATCTATTGGTTGACCAATAGGAATTCAATCTGAAGCTTGAACTGGTACTACTCTTAAAATTGTTGGGACTGCTGATATGAAGCTACAGATCTACGAATAATTTCCACCTCTCTACATAGTAAGCTACAGTTGGGTGCCTTGGAAAACTTGGACAAACATTAAAACCAAGTATATAAATCTGAATGTGAATGAGATTTGATCTAATTGTAATTTTATACCCACTGGAATATATCAGAATTTGTTTGTATTTTCACCCAATGATAATTACACAGCGCATTACAACAATTGTTTGACAAAATAATAAAATATCTGTCAATTTCAAGCATCATTTTACCAGGTACGATGAATATAAAGTAACCAGACTGCTAATTTGTTTGACTTTGACTCTTATTTGAACTCTCGATTTAACACAAATGTTATGTATTAAGGTTCTATAATGTATATACAAAAGCTTTATCAATGTTGTCATATGAATATTTAAAATTTTCCTATCTATTTTAAATTTTCATTATTTTTTATATAGCCATCCCCTTTGCCGTCCCCAAAAATTAGCCTAAAAATCGAGGACCCCAAAACGTGTCCCCCATGTCCCATGTCATCCCCATCCCGGAAATTTGGGTAACATAGGCTAAAACCGGTCATATTTTTCACTTTTCCATGCGGGACACTTGGCCATCCTGAGGATGGCTGGGCATCCCCTTTGCGTTCCTCAACGTCTCCAATTTCAAGGACATGTTCAAGAACATTTCCTGCAAACGCCAGATCAGGGAAGACGGCAAGGGGATGCCCCCTGATGTCCTGCTGTCCCGGAAACACGTCAAGGGACGAGGACGGGGGTTTGAGGGGTGGGGACACATCCTTGTGTACAAATAATCTCTTGTTTACTTCCTCCGCATTGATACACAAATAATTGTTAATATATCTCAAATTCATATCAAAACTATCTATATCAATGTCCATATCTATATTTACATATCCAACTATCTATTTATGCGCACACACACACACACACACACATATATATATATGTATATGTATATGTATGTATGTATGTATGCATGTATATGTGAAGTATATATGTGCATTCTTATGATCTATAACATAGATAAGCTTTACTATAATTTTATTACTTCTACAAGCTATGATAAACAGTATTTATAATCTCAGACACTAGATGACCAATATTGTTCCATGTATTTTAAGCTACAAATTTCAAGATAGCTCTACTTGAACATACATCATAAAATATAGACAATGCATATGTTGCTATCACAAGCATTCACATAATAATCTATAAAAAAATTGTAAATTACTAGCTCACTATATATGACCAACATAGAACTCAAACAGTTATCATAAAGTAATTAAGCTAGTAATCCAAAAAACCTACAAATATGTTTCCAAACAAGTAAACATTTCTTGGTGTCAACATTTCCTGGGTACATTCTCTTCTAGTGCTTATAAGCAAGCCATGGAAATGTCACACAGAAAAAATATACTGGAATAAGTAAAACACACCTTAGCAAAATGAGCATGCATCAAGCATGCCTGCAAATAAGTTGCTCTTCTTGCAAGTCGGAAGAAAGCTATATAGTTTCCTAACCTAGAAGCTCTGAAATCACAGAAAGCAAACAGTTAAGATGCTGCCATGTTATGAACATTGTTGGAACTTGCAATCCATAAAGCCTACTAAAAAGGGAAATTTAGTAGAATGCAGAAAATCCAGTAAGACTCGATATTAAAGCAATATGAATAGTTCCTCAGAAAATAATAACCACCAACCTTGCTACCTCTCGGGCAAATAAAACTTCTTTTGTGTTCCTCATCTCAGAGGTCATCTTTGCCAGGTCAAGAGACAGCTCTGCAGGTTCGACCTAAGTAAATAAGCAAAAGTGAATGAACACTATAATCACAACTTTTGATTCCCTAAAATTGGGATAACATTAGGATGAGAATCACCTTGTATCCAGGATGTTTGTCTAGCTTTAGGAGTGCATAATAGCCTCTGAATTCCTGCTCCGTGGGAATAGGACTTCCACGCTTTCTATGGTCGTCATACATTTGAAATAACTCTACAGATGCTTTGTTCATCTGTTCTATGTTGAGGTGTGCATCAAAGCCTTCAGAAAATCCTTCTCCTTTTGTATATTCGCATAACTCATGCATAGCTAAAATGTGGAATCGTATCTAACAAGAAACAGCAGCAACAATGTTAGCGATGAGGTTGGATGATAAGTATGTTATAGTTTCTGAGGTACAGATGACATTAGAAAAAACTTAAAAAGTTTCAAGGCAGACCATTTGTTCATGCATTGTTATGGCATCCCAGTTAAAAATGTGCTGAATTCTGAGGTCCATCCGGATTGCCCTCATTCGATCCCACAGGAAGTTGTATATGCTCAAAATTTCATCATCATAGGAGCGATCAATGAGAGTGAGAATATGGTCCATGGTTATTTGCAAAACTGGCAATGGCCGTATCAATGAAGCTTCCCTTTCGGCTGTTCTGTTGTACTGTGTAGAAAGGCAAATGCAGTGAGCAATACAGCAGTGACAAACAAAAATGAGACAAATGCAAACAGAAATGAATTTTACCTTTTTCACAGCAAGGGATCTATCGGTCAGGTTTCTATCTCCATGTAAGCGCTCAAATTTGTCAAGATCACCTTTCCGTTCACGTTCTCCCCGTTCAGATTCTGTCAGATCAAAATGGCCAGAATCATACTACAATTGAATGACCAAATAAATATTCTCACACCTCCTCAGGTTTAAACAAATGGGTTTATTGGATTTGTTACAGATATGTTTCTAATGCATCTTGAAGTCTTTTGCTGTGTTCAGCAACAGCTGTAATGGAGTTAAATAGTGAAAACAGTAACTTATAGCAATTCATATGGACATTATCATACTACAATTGAATGTATGAATGGAGCAACTAGCATCATCTTCAACCAGTTTGATTTACACGATACCTTAAAAATATATTCTAGACTATCTGAAAAAGGTTATCTCATGTTCAAGAACCTCTGCGATGAACTTCACCGGGGAATGCATCAATTTAAGATAATCAAAAAAGCCATGGCCGTGCCATGATTGAATAAGTAAGTCAATTAATCATCTAGCATCTACTTAAACAATTCATCTTTCAGATTATATATATATGTGTGTGTGTGTGTGTGGCCAAAATCCATTGTAATGGAATTCATTGTGAACATATCTAACTGTAATAATTGAAATACAGACAATAATACTACAACTGAATGACAGTATAAACTATCCCACATCCTTTTGAACCAGTTTGATCTATTGGGTTCATCCCAAATATGTTCTGGAGCATCTGATAGAATTTTCTAATGGAATACAATAGGGATATATATCATCTTGCGACAATTAAAAGGGGAACAATCATCTACAATTCATTGAATGAGCATTTAGTATCCCTTGAAATCCATTGAATGTGTAACAGGTAAGTTTAAGGTGTCTTTAAAGTGCTCTGTGTTCAAAAATATCTGCAATGTAATTCACTGACAAATATATCAAGTTGTAATAATCAGTATAAACACATACAGTAAAATTGAATAGATCAATTACTTAATTAGTTCATTATATAACTTCCCCTTGTACAGACTGGCTTGTCAGAATCCTAACAACTACAAGTATATTTTAAGGTATCTGAGAGGGTTCTCCTATATTCAAGAGCTTACATAATGGAATTATATGGTGGATATATCATGTTGCAACAATCAAAATGGACACAATAATACAAGAATGGAATGAATAAATTATGTAACATCCCCTCAAACAAGTTAGGTATATAATATTCAGTTTGAGTGAAAGTACAATTTGATACACAAAGCCCTCTTGCCAGGTTATGTAAAGGCAAAACTTAAAAATTAATCATTTGCAGCGTTGAGATGATTCTTTTTGCAATTAGGTGTGACTACCAGCTCCCTAGAGTTGTCAACACAAAGGTGATTGTTGTGTAGTCCCTGCTAGAGAATTTGTGTTTAATTGAATTATAAATTTAAGCCTCTAAATGAGTGTGGTTTAGCAGTTGAGCCCTAACTCTCACAATCTTAAAATCAAACAAATCAAACATTCATTACAAAAAAGTGGTCGAGGCAAGCAAAAGGCATTCCTATGTTCAAGAAACTCTGTATTGGAATTTGCAGGTGAGTATCAAATTGGAATAATGCATATGAACACAATCATGCTCAAATTAATGCATTAGTGAATTATGAAGTGTTTGCTTCAACCAGTTTGGCCTATCAGGTTTATTTAAACGTAAGAGAATTCATTGGGAAATATATAACCTGGTGATAAACAAAAAACAGATAATCATACTGGAACTGAAAGAAATAATCATCTAATGTATGCTTAGATGAGTCAGGGCCATCAGATTCAATACAAATGTGTTTCTAACGTATTTGGAAGAGTTTGCCTATTGTCAAAACTCAAAAACCTGTGTTGTAATTCACTGGTGAGAATATATATCCTGATTATCAAAATGGACATGATCATCCTACAGGTGAAGGAATGAATGAAATGTCTAACATCTCCTTAAATCAATTAGCCTCGTAAAAAACATATTTCAAGATATTTGAAGGTGGGTTTTCACATTTTCCATGTTAAGGATCTTTTGTAGTAAGTCTGCTGGGTTGGGCTGTGGCAGGAGTAGAAATCAGAAAACTTGCACCATACTGCCCTAGATTCAACTTCCAGAAGGCATGCTCCCTGTAACTATGCAATAGTTATACTCAAATCAGATTGATTTGTGATGATATGGAGATAAGTAACCCATCAATTGTTCCAAAGGTGTAACAATGCAGTAATTGTACTTAATTTCAAGTGATGTGTGCTGATATGGAGATAGGTACCCCAACCGTTGTTCCAAAGGTGTAACTATACAATAGTTGTACTCAAATTGAAGTGATATGCAGTGATATGAAGATAAGTAACCCATCCATTGCTCCAAATGTGTAACTACGCAATAGTTGTTCTCAAATTGGAGTGATATGTGCTATATAGAGATAAGCAACCTGCCACATCCTCCTTGGTCTAGCCATAGGAGAGCTGTAGAGACCTAGCCGGAAGGCTAGTTAGAATAGAAAACCATGGGCATTGAACTGATCAAGAAACAATCTAATTTCAATATATCATAACATGTTTATTTAATTTTGGTTAAGGCCAGATGGTCCCTGATTTAAGATGTATGAATGATTAATATAATTCATCATGAATGCTTAAATCTCTCTGATTAAAGATTTCAAATTTAGGCCGATAATTACAATTTTGCAAAATAAATAAACTTTGGCTAAAGTAAATAATATTTATCAAGGGAATCTAACTAGGCATTTAGATTTAATATACTAGCACCTATAGTATTAAAAAGTGAAGTAGGTGAGTTGATTAGTGAAGCCAGGTGGAGGTTTTTGAGCAATCTCTACTTAGGGCTTGCATTATTTGTCTTAACTCGTCATCTAAAAAACTTAATGTGATTTGCAAAACACCTGATTTATGGTAAAAATATATACAGTTTAAGATGTAAACCAGTTGGGAGGCTGAATATTGCAAGTTACTCTCAACAATTTAAATCTCTGTGTAAAGCTTTGACTAAACCCAGCTTGGGTAAACTCTGCAGTGAAACCATGAGACAAACAATTCCAAGGTCATTGATGTAGATTTTATAATCAGAGATGAAAGCAATCAGAAAATGTAACACATAACACAGCAAGATACCCTGGGAAAACTCTCCAAACTTGAGGGAGAAAAACCCAGCCAATATATGTCTTATATAGAATATATAAAGAGCAGAAGTCTGCTTACAACTCAGATCAACACAATGCCGAATTTGATACAAGGGATAATTGCATCTCTCCTAGATGCAAATACAAATGAAGATGTTTCTCCTTTATATCGATCTGCTGCTACAAAGTGATGATCTGTTGCTCAGAAATGAACTTCTTATAAGAATACGAATTGATCTGAAAATGAACTTGATGATTAATGAAGGACATCCATCAAGTATAAATACATATGACAATGGAAGGGTATGACCTTTCACAATGAAGTCGGCCTCAAGAGAGAACCACAACTTTTGCTGGGAGGGCGCGACTTTCAAGGAAGTCGGCTCCAAGAAATAAATGATAATAATATTAAATGTCTTTAATATTTATTCTTTTATTCTTAAATGAAGGCGTTTCTTTATTGTATAACCTATAAATAAATTTAATAGCTGAAAGCTACATTAAATTTATTTCTTAATTCTTCTAGAAGTATTTCTCACGAATCTGTACAAACACATTAACAATTGAGTGGTAGAATCATATTGAAAAAAACAATAAGTTGAACTGGATATATTCTTGTAAGGCAAGTTGTTGTGGGATTAGTACGTGTAGGGAGAAATGTATGCACAATTTAAATCTGCTCAACAACTGTCTTTAATGAAGTGTACACATAACAGAGATAATAGAGATAATCGTTGCTTAAAAGTCCACACCTATGACAATTAAGATCCACTAAGAGATTCATGAGTGGGTATAGAGTTAATTTTAAAGCAGGTAGATTTTGCATAAAGCAATTTAGTTTTATGTGCCTACTTTTCTGTATCTTACATTTTCAGGCTTGACAAATATTTCTACTGTCTCACACAGACTTGACAAAATCTTTCTAATGTCTCACAATTTATCTACGATGGACAAAACCTAGAGCTAGGAGTCGACACTAGCAATTGAATAATTATTGAATACTTAAGCTTATGTAATTATTGTAATTACTCATCCAATGTTTTTGAAAAGTTAAACAGCATTTACAGGGTGTTGTACCCTACACAACGAGCCACTAGGGCCAAAAAAGGACAAGTCTTAAACAGCTAACATAAACAGGAAAAAACGGGAAAAACCAAAGATAGCCCAAAGGCAGCACATCAGCAGCCAAGAAACAGCCGACAGACCAGCACTAGGAGAACTAACTGACATCGTCCCAGTTTTTAATCAGGAGGTCCACCGCCTCGTCTCCCACCCACTCTTTGTTATCCTGGCCATTGTTCCCCTCCAGTTCCTCTTTTATGGCATTAGACAAAGTACTTGTAACAAAGTGACCAAGTTTCATGGTGAAGCGGGTCAGCCCCCGAAATCTTTTGTCCAGAGAGCCCAATCTCTTCGCCACCTTGTCCAAATCCACCCCAACATCCATAGCACCTTGAACCTCACCAGGCTCATCCACCAGCGGCTGCGGAGAGTGTGAGCCAGAGCCAACAAAAGGGAGCTTGCTATCCACCAGAGTAAGCTGGGGCCTTTCCACCATATCTTCTTCAACATCTTCAGAATTTTCTTCCTTGTAACCCTTGTTGTCCGATTGCTCCTCCTCCGAATCCTCAATGATTAACCTCTTCTTGCTGTTCTTAGCCAGCCTCCAAGATCTCCTCCTATTGCTTTCCCCTCCAGTCATCTCCATGTTCCTCACAACCATGTCCCCTCTAGAATCTTTCCTAACCGCATTCCTACCCTTGCCATCTTTAACAGTCGCACCCTGCATGCATTTCTCCTTAGCTTTTCTCGACATAGTGATAGTAACAGCCGTGTCAACCTGAGTGTCTTTTAGCTCACAGAGCCCTTCCGCCGCACTAGCATGGGCCTTGTTTAACCCACCTTTAAGCTTTTTGGTGGCAAATTTGGTTTTGGTGTTCCCCATATTGTCAATATTAGGCTTCCGAGGAGGGCTTTTGGACTCGACTGAGGAGATATGCACCGTAGTGAGGGGTTCAATGTTCTCAACAAGGACAGCGGTGATGGCTTTAGGCAGGCAGAGGGCATGATGAAAGTGATACAGGCGGAGGATTAGCCCCTGATGGAGCGGGACCTGCGAAAGATCACAGGGATTTCGGCTGGCCAACGCTTTACACTTATCCACCGAACTTTCCAGGTCCATTAGAAGGAAAAACGGAAAACTAAGCAGCATTTTATGCATAAGGTGGTTTAACAGAGGCAAATGATAAAAGAAACAAGTTTTGTATCTACCTTCCAGCGTAAACATATTTCATCAGCGCCATGCAAACCTAGTCCCACAGCTTAGGAAGCTCTTCCCTTTCAAACCTCGCCTGGTTCCTAACCGGGGTCTCCTCTCCTCTGAAAAATGCCTTAAGGCTCTCATGGTCCGGCTTTTTAGTGTGTTTAGGATATTTCTTCCCCTCACACAACAAACCCGTAGCCTGCGCAATGACATCCTCGTTGATTTCGAACGAAATCCCACCAATGGAAACCCTCTTGTCCTTCCACGAACTAGCAAACTGTCCCGATAAAATGGGATCATGGCCGACAAAGCATTCCATGAGCGGAGCTAAACCTCCCTCCACACAAATGTGTCAAACCAACGGGTTGTTTCGAAATTCATCACAATTGTTTGGTTTCGTTCGAACACGATCACCACCCATACTGCCAGACTGCACAGAAAGCTCCCAGAAATGCAAGGAATACCAAAAATAGTAGTCGCAAACAATAATCTCTAAAGAGTAGTTAAGGAAAGGATTAAAGCGAAGCAAATTAAACCCCATGTACCAGTCACATGCACGGAGAGGAAATATGCCACAGTGAGAAAAGACACAAAAATTAATGAATTTCTTATTACAGTAGAGAGGGCAAAAGTTGGCGGAGATGCAGAGAAAGCACAAAACCCCATGCGGACTGATCAATAAACTAAATTTAGTAACTCTCCAAATTAAGCCAAAGGAATCCCTAGCTAAACTAGCCGGCCCGAAGTCTGTAGAATGCAGCCAAATCGCATCATAGAAAGTCACATCATTATTAATACCTCACTCCTCCAAATGCAATGAGGAGATAAAACCAGCAAACCAATTCCCAAAAGAGTAGCACGCACAGTACGGTCCCACACCTAATAAGAAGTCACGTCCTTCCAATTAACCCGCATCACGCCGCCAAAGCTAGACTTGATCTCCTCAATTAAATCCCCTCCCCGTCATCTCATCATAATCTTATGAACTAAACCCATCCACCCAGTCCAAAGGACAGACACGTGGATGCTCCTTTCCCTACCCCGCACACGCTCGGCTTGACTAGGAAAACTCCACCTGTACTCCATACCAATATTGACACACATCCACCAACACACCCAAATTAACCAGTGGGCCCCCCAATCAGCTTCCATCATCCAAAAGTAGATCATCATTATAACCCATGGTAGCCTTGTCCCGCTCTATCAAAGCTTGAATATTTGGCGGCAGTCTTTCCTTATTCCTCCAACATCTAGCCGAATCCCAGCCCGAGCCAAGATTAGCCAAGGCATCTGCCACACGGTTGCCTTCTCTAAAAATATGAGTCACCTTTTTGTCCCTTAATTTGGACATAAGGAAGCTAGCATCCATCAAGATGTCCTTGGTATTCCAACCTATAAATCTATCTTTTTCCACAGCATCCGTCACCGCTTTGGAATCTCCTTCAATATGGAGATTAACAATCCCCAGAGAAACAGCAATTTTGAGGCCCATGAACAGCGCACGAGCCTCAGCAACCAGAGCCGACTGAACCCCAATGCCACCAGCAAACCCTGCCACCATATTCCCCATAGAGTCTCTGATAATCCCACCTATACTTGCCCTTCCTGGGTTGCCTTTAGCAGCCCCATCAAAATTAATTTTGAACCATCCACAATCTGGGGGCTCCCATTTGGTATTCTTCCTAGCTAATAGTTTCGAATTATCAAAGGCATTAGCCTTTAGATCCTGATGCCATTCCTTAGCCATTTTTATTTCGTAGTCTAACGGCCCCAACTCAGGAAGTTTTCCATCAAAGAGGGAGATGTTCTCCTCTATGAGCCGAACCCCAAAGCCAAACACCTCCTTGGGGCTTCCCTCAATATTCCTGAAAACCCTGTTATTCCTCTCCTTCCATAAGCACCAAGCTAAAATTGGGGGGGTCTGCCTCCAAATTTCACCAGACAGAGGATGGGAAAAAGGCCCATTCCAGCCCTGAATAAACGACAAAAGGTCTTTGCTCATAACCCAATGGACATCAAGTTTCTCAAAAGCCATCCCCCAAACTTCAGCAACATACGAGCAATGTAACAAAAGATGGCTGACAATTTCCTCCCCCTCCTTGCAAAGAAAACATCTATTGGGAAAGCACAACCCCGGAATTCTCAAATTGTCCTGAGTTAAGATCTTATTATGACAGGCCGTCCACCAGAAAAAATTTATTTTAGGGATCATGTGACGATTCCAAACCCTCCTCCAATGTTCCTCAACCGAAAATTCATTAGTTAGCAGTCTGTAAGCGGATCGAACCGAAAGATCCCCCTGCTTATCAAAAGCCCAAAAGAACTCATCCTCCCTGTCATAGGAAGGAAACCTGATACTGAAGAGCAACATCTAAAGGGATCTAGCTAGGCGGCACAGGTCAAGAGAGTAAGGGCAACAAAGGGAGATATCTCTCCAAATCCTAGCCCCAGGAGGGCCAGCCACATAATCACTTATATATAAACCAAAGAATCTTTGAGCTTCATCCATCACCGCTCCAAAATCAGAAACAGCCAAGGGGGAGTCCAAAAGCCAAGCATCTTCCTAGAATCTGATTTTGACCCCGATTCCCATTTTCCATTTGATTCCTTTTTTTAGCAGTCCATGTGTGCTGCAAATACTCCTCCAGATAACGAAACCAAGGGGATGGGGTTCCGAAAGACAATCAATCAAAGGCCTGTTCTGGAGGTACTTAGCATTCAGAATTTTGCACCAGTCCTTGGTGTTCCTTAACTGGTCCCACCCAACCTTGGCCATCAACGCCCTGTTAGAGATCACAATCTTCCTTAATCCAAGCCCACCACAATTTTTAACCTGACAAACCCTTTCCCATTTTACCAAAGCAAACTTATTTCTTTCCTCAATCCCGGACCAAAGGAAATTCCTTTGAATTCTTTCAAACTTTTCCGCAATATACTTGGGCATCTTAAAAATAGCTAGAAAGTATGTGGGGATACCTTGTATAGCCGAAGTAAAAAGTTGGAGTTTTCCGACACGACTAAGTAAAGAGCCCTTCCATCCAGCCAACTTCCTTTGGATCCTTTCCAAGATAGAGTTCTAGAACTCCGGATGAACCTCCTTAACCGTTAGTGGGAGCCCAAGGTAAATCAATGGGAGAAAATCCCCAACACATCCCAAAATCGCAGTCACTCTGTGTTCCAAATTTGGTAAACAATTAAAGAAGTAAATCTTGCTCTTATTGTAGTTGATGCACTAACCAGAGTAGGAGGCATAGCTATTAAGGCAAGCTTTCCACTTCCTAGCTTCCACAACAGAGGCCTTCCCAAATAGAAATGTGCCATCCACAAATTGCTGCACAACAATCGGATCAAGAGAAGTAGCCGCTCTAACACCAGATATGGAGCCTTCTGACAGCAGACTTGTAAAATTCCTACTAAGCACATCGGCAATCATAATAAAGAGATAGGGGGAGAGAGGGTCTCCCTGTCTGAGCCCTCTACCAACAGAGAAGAATCCACAGGGGGATCCATTCACCAAAACCGAGAACTTAACAGTACTAACACATTCCATAATGAGCTTAATGACAGAACTGTTAAAGCCAAACTTAGCCAGGACCTTTGGAATGAATTCCCACAAAACCTTATCATAAGCCTTGGAAATGTCGAACTTAAGCGCCATCCCCGCATTATTACATCTATCCATGGAGTGGAGCAGTTCATGGGTAGTCAAAGAAGCATCAAGAATGTGTCGCCCCGAGACAAACCCCATTTGAGTGTGACTTATAATTTTATCTAGCAGAGATTTGATCCGGTTAACAAGGATCTTAGAAATGATCTTATAGAAGGTGTTACAAAGACTAATAGGACAGAAGTCAGACATTGAAAGAGACTCACTAATCTTGGGAATAAGGGCAATGAAGGTGTGATTCATTTGTTTAAGGATCTTACCAGATTTAAAGAAGTCCCTAGCCGCAAGCACCAGGTCCCACCCCACAATATCCCAGAAGATTTGAAAGAACACAGGAGGAAACCCATCAGGTCCTGGAGCTTTGAAGGCCCCCATGCTAAAAGTAGCCAACCGGACCTCTTCCGTGGAAACACTCCTAAGGATTCCCAAATTATCCTCCAGAGAGATGGAAGCAGGGAGATGCTGGAGGATCTTACTATCCAGAGCCATCTTGGGCGCCTCTGTAGGGGCCGAAAAAGCCTCCTTGAAATAATTAACCGCACAGGACTTAATATGAGCTTGATTAGATATCACCTCCCCAGCGGCACTTATTAATTTAGAAATTTGATTCCTTTTCCGATGCTTGATGGCAGAAACATGGAAAAAGGACGTGTTCCTATCTCCCTCCTTTAGCCATTGGACCCTAGATTTTTGCTTCCAGAAGACCTCTTCATTTTTTAAGACATTTTCCCATTCCATTCTGGTATCCTTTTCCTGATTGTTAGTCCGCTGACTGACATCTCCCTCATCCATATCCTTCTGCAAGGACCTCAGCCTCCCCTCAAGCTGTTTTTTCCTTTGAAAAACATCCCCAAACACATTCTTGTTCCAACCTTTAACCATCAGTTTAATATGTTTAAGTTTGTAGCAGAGCCTAAACATAGGGGAACCTTGGACAAGAATATTCCACCATTCAGCAATTTTTTTTTTGAAATCGGGGTGAGTGTTCCACATTATTTCAAAACGAAAAGGATAAGGACCACCAGAAGGACGAATATTAGTGGTCAGTAGAAGAGGATTATGGTCCGATACCGTCCTAGGTAGAGTAACCAGATTGGCCTCTATAGCATTAGTCCAATGGGGAGAACAGAGGAAGCAGTCAAGCCGAACCTGAATCAGATCACCACCAGTCCTCCTGTTAGACCAAGTGAAATGTTGGCCCAGAAGTTCAATATCTATTAACCCTGAAAAACACAAAAAGTTTGCTAGATCCGTCATGCTGTCAGTGTAATCCAGGAGGCCCCCACTTTTTTCAGATGGTAACAGGGGAGAATTGAAATCTCCAGCAACAAGCCACTGACCTCCCTTATTCATATTAATCTTAGTCACCATATTCTTCCAAAGAATATTCCTCAAATTCCTCTGGTTAGGAGCAAAAATATTTATTATAGACCATTCTACTCCACCAACGGAGAACGATACCCCTATGCTATTTTTACAATGAAATAATTCAGAACCCTGTAAACAAGAAGGATTCCAAAGCACGGCCAAACCACCCGAAGCTCCCTCAGCATCACTGTGAATATAGGAAGCATTAGGCCATAAAAAGCTAGCAACTTTGTCAAAATTAATCATCAACATCTTAGTTTCTTGAAGGAGACAAACATCAATCTTATGCTCCACTATATAGTTTTTCAAGGCATGTTGTTTTGTGCGAACTATTAAGCCCCCTAACATTCCAAGACATAATCCTCATTTCTGACCTTTTTTTGAGGACACATCCGATGTCTTCTGCTTCCCCAGGGCAATCTCATTTGTCGTTTCACGCGTTCTAGTGGATCTCTAAGATGGTCTCCCAGGTTTGGAATCCCCTCCAACATTTGCCTTCTACTTCCTACCCTTCTTCTTAGGCGTAATCCATATCCCTTCATCCTCAATTTTCTTCAACTTTAAACTACCCAAGTTTTCAATAGACTCTTCAATCATGCTAGAACTCTCTTCCTCCCAAATTTCACCTTCTTCCACCGAATCTCCACAGGTCCTCTGAGTGACAATTAATGACAGAGGATCAACAGCCGATGAACCAAAACCAAAGATCCCGTCAGAAGCCCCCACAGACATGGTAACGGCATGCGAGGATCCAGGATCCTGAGACAAGGAGACCTCCCGAGGTAAGGTTTCCAACACCGAAGAGACACAAGGGTTCGAATCAGGATGAGAATAAGCAGGGGGTGGTGGTCGCGGAGAAAGCACAAGTGGCCGAACAGAGTCAGAGGGGACAAGCTCAGAGACACCCGAAGGCCTCGAGGTATCCACAGCGGGATTCGTGGGATTTAACACATCCTTAGATTCTCTACTAATCGAAGATTTATAGTCAGAAATAAGATGCCCAGCTTTGGCACACCTTTGACAAAATACTATTGCGTTTTCATAACAAACAGGTTGGATCCAATTTCCCAGCTTAGAACACAACTTGATAGAGTTTGGAAGAATTTTATCAACACAAATATTGACACAAAATCGAGCAAAGACTAACATTGATTTCGTTTTAGTGACAGCATCCGTAGTAACAAACTGACCCAACGAATCACCAACAGCCTTGAATATGGCTTCATCCCAAAACTCAAGAGGTAAACCCGGCAGTCGCACCCAAATAGGAGCCGACATGTTAAGGTCAACAGCAGGATCGAAACCAGGTTTCCACCTACACAAAGCTAGGTTGTGCTTCCCATAAACCCACGGGCCCGACAACAGAGTGGCCACCAAGTCCTCAGCTGCCGCAAACCTAAATAGGAAGAGACCACCAACCATCGCGCGGATCTCCACACTTCCCTTAAGCCGCCACTTCACAGCAACCCATTTTCGAACCATATCCACCGTAGGACAATAGGAGAGAAATCTCCCCACCACAACATTCTCCATGGAGGAAAGGATCCTATCGCTAATCGAATCCGGTATGTCAAACACAGTACCAACAATCGAAACAAACTCAAGGGGAGCCGAAAATGAGGAGGAAACTTGTTTCCCACTAGTTAGGACATTCTTCCAACCGACAGCCGGAGAAAACTCAACCACCGGCACAGAAGAACCGCCCGGAGAAGCCAAATCCCTCAAAATGCCTAATGGAGAAAGCGCAGATCCCATAGTGGGGGTACCCACCAAACACGTCTCCAAAGGAGGGGAGCACGGGTCAGGAGGGGGCAGAGGGGGACCATTAGATACCCCCACGACATAGTCCACCATGCATGCAGAAATTCAAAACTCAAAAGAGCGGGAGAAAATTCAAAAACCGGAGAGCTTAATGAAATTACATCAGAGAAATGTTACTTACACAACAATAGCATATCATTAATTAATTATTAAGCATTGCTTATTTACTACAAATTATTAAGACTAAATACTAACAAGTATTAATTTATTACAAACTATCAGTTTAATTAAACTACTATTTTAAGATTTCCAACTATATAGCTACCAACCTAAGTTGCGTCCCTTTTATCTTTACATTCTAATAATTATCTTTCATTTATTTGTTTATCAAGTGATTCATGTGATTAAATTTAGATTTGACAAAGCTTGTTTCTTTGTAAAATACCCCAATGAAATGGAATTTGCATGTTATTTTTTGAACAATTCATACAGTTCAATGAGGAATTGATTGTTCATATAGAATTTCTAATTTTCCAAAAAAGTTATGTTAGATATGGATTTGATTTTCTATCAAAATGAAAATTCAATCATTTTTCTGAACAAATAAAACCTGTGTTTTTCCAAACAGCTCACATGCTTGAATATGGAGGGACAGTACTATAATTTTTATAAGAAAGTCAGAGGCAATGAAGCTTGTTTGCAAAAGGGGAACGATGGCAAATTTGGGAGGGGAGTAAAAAAAATATTAAGGCAATTTACCCAGGGGTCTTCTAGACCACTTACAAGTGATCCATTAGCATTGTCTCCTACACAGTGAGAAATGCCACCCATCTTTACCTTAGCTTGCACAATTTGCCTGTCCTCTTCAATTTTCTCATACAAACTTTGTTGTCAAAGGCTTAACTAATTAATTGTATGTCCACAGAATGATAGACTACATCAGATAGACAGAATTCCAGTAATCATTATATTAATCATATCAAAAAAGTACATTTATATATCTTCTCCTATACTCTGCCTACCTCTTTCCTTTCTTACATATAACCCTTATACATGTTACATATAATTTCATATACAGTTCTTACATACATTCCTTTGTTCTCTCTTGCTTATATTCCTCATCTCCTATCATTCATATCTTTCCCTATACAAATATCTACAGGATGGGATGTGACCCATCTATCCTACCCCTAGTCTAGATGGTATCTTTTCAATGTTAGGGTCCGCAAGCTCTTTGCGGCAAGATGTGGTAGGATTTGCCAGCGGTGTCTGCACTATTGCTCTTTCCAGCTAACACTTCTGTTATTCTGAAAATCAAAGGCAGTAATGCCTATTACATGTTTATTCAAAAGGATTCATCATAAACGATGAAATGAGTCCTGAAGCTTTGAAAATAATTGTCTCTACCAAATTCTAAGTTGAATTGGAACTGGATGAAAGAATAATCTAATTGCTATATCAGATTAATTTGCATGTTTGAATGAATCTATTAGAGATTGCATGTAAGTTGTTTCTGAGAATGTACCTTGTATGAGTAAAGTAAAAATCAGTCATGAGATAAGTAGTTGGAAAACCCCATCTCCAACGATCAATGCCTTAGTCTAAGATAACATCCTTTCAATTTTGTCTGCCCACATGGAGGTGCATGTTAATCCAACCTCTGTAACCTACTTATAGATTTGTTTGAGACGAGGATTCATCCTCTCTGAACCTCAATTTCCATGTAGAGAAGTCACACTTGAATCCCATTTAATCCTTTGCTCACAGTCATATTTCCATAGCCAATTGACAAAAAATTCTAGTTCTCGAGAATTGAGTTTTTCATCCATGACTTTGTCATTAAGAACCAGCGTTCCATGGGGTTTCGAGGACGGGGGCAGGGGGATGATAGGGGATGTGTTTCCGGGATGCGGGGACAAGGGGTCTAAATTTGGGGGCGGCGGGGTGCTGAAATACATATAGTACTTGAAAAAATAGTTATAAAAAGATGTATAAGTATAAGAATTATACATCTTGGAGACAATTAGGAGTCCCCTAGATGTCTTGAGGACACCCCAACGTTCTCGAAGTCCTAGCAGCATCTTGGAGACAGTGACATTGGTGGTGGGATGGTGGCGCTAGTGGTGGGCTGGTGGGGGGACATCCCCCCCAAGTCCCCAGTCTCTGAGACGTCCATGTCTAGGAAACATGGGATTTTTTGGGGGGACTCATCCCCGTGGAACACTGTTAAGAACCCTCTTGGACCCGTCAGTTGCTAAACAGTCTGTAATGTTCCTTTTTTTAAATCATGCCAAGTTGAAACCCAAAACGCCCATCATACATTTTCCATGGGCTCTGGCAATTTTACACTAAGGAAATGGGATGAAAATTATAATAAAGAGGGCCTCAAGTAAAGTTAAAATATAAATAAAATAAGAAGGTCTCTTATAATTAAAGTTTATTTTAAATAATTCCTCTGAAATATCAACCAAAGGTCATAAAGGAAATTCGAAGGTTATGCCTTTTGGAGGAAAACTCTATTTAAGAGAGGCCAAGCAAGGAGAAGAGATATATTGATCAACCATTCTATTTTCTGATTTCTATTCCTTGTTGGAGCATTGTACTTTAGTTCAATTACCCTGAGGACAAAAACCCTCTGTGCAGGAGATTGAAAGAAAAAAACCCCTTGATTTCCATCACTGCATTTGTGGACGAAAACCCCTGATTCAGACTTTGGGCAATCTCATCCAGAGATTGCAAATGAGCTTCAAAGTGAAAGGCAAATTGGAATTATGGAGAAATCTTGTTGAATATATATTTAAGATTATTTAATAATTTGCTTCTATAGCACTATATTTGTCTAAGTTCTGGCAGCTTTTGATAGCATCATAATTAAATAGTCTGGAGCAGCCCTTACAGTGCCATCGTTGGCATAACAGGCTGCTAGTATAGGCACTCATATCTTAAGATGACGGGCAATAAATATTCAGTGTAGTGGATTGTTTCTTGGCATAAATTCATGACAATTCAGTGGATTACCGCAGGTGTTTGGCAGCACTTTGCATAACAAGTTAAACCAAAATCAGTGACTGACCGCTCTGGTAATGTTATGCTGTTCATACACAATTAATATCTGCAATCTATACGTATATCGATGTCTGCCATAACAGTACTACACAGTTGGACTGCATTATTATGACTAAGGGCAGATTGATATCTGCAATTTTGCATGTCTGTATATTTGTTTTGAGTCAGACTTTCTTTGGGAATAAAGAGGTTTAACTTAGGCTGCCTCTGCAGACTGGAACAATAAGATTATTTATTAATTCCATTGTCTATAACTATTGTATTTATATCTTTAGTTGTATAGCAATTAATACTATCAAATCTCTTTGCAGACCTAAACCCTGGACACTATCGAAGGAATTGGAAATTGATCAGATTATCATTGAACAATCCAGCAGGAATATTACACAGTCAAGCCTTAATCCATGGTTGATCTGAAGATCTGAGTCGGGGACAGGCAAAAAGATCGTTAAGTTGTTCCCCAAAGTTTGATGAGCGTTAAAATCTCACAGGGATCACCATCAGGCTTGAGCCATAAAATAACCCAGATAAAACCAAATGAGACCAGCAATTGAAAACTAAAAGGACCAGGCTACATGTGCAAGATTGCATCACACAACCAGTTGTCCCAGTATGAGATAGAGAAAAGTGTCTCAATCTTGAGGCCTCAAAGCAATCACATCATTGAAAACAAATTTGTAAACAAAGTCTTCTCTTGGGTCCTGAATCATGTTCGGATCCAAGCTCCCCTTGGAATTCAGTTGAATTAATTTGAAGTCCAAGTACTTTGCCTGGAGGATTAAATACCTAAGTTATTCACAAAAGGCAGTGGTATGAGATCCTGCCATGCGTCCCAAGTAATGATGCAAGATGTCTGTCATGCCCCCGAAATTACGACACTAAAAACCCACATTGAAATACAATTGAATAAATAAAATGAATAACAATATAAATATATATATTAGCAATTTAATATTTTTATAATTATAATTATTGTAAGATAATATTATAATTATAATTATCAAATGTAACAAAATAAATATTAACAATTTGATTATTATGATATATTAATATAAGATATATTAACATAATAATATAAACATAGATAATATATATATATCACAAATAAAGTATTTATTATTGTAAAAGAACAGCAAAGAAATTAATAAAATAATACCTAACGATCACAAGGCAGCAGTTAAAGATTAATAAATAACAGCGATTATTGCTGGCAGCATTTAAAAGAAGAAATTGAAATGATAATCGATATTCATTATTCATTATTTACAAAGGAGATGAAAGCTCCTTAAATAATACAATACAAGACGATGTTTCTAAAAAGAAACGGACGTTAACAAAAGCAAAGAACCGAAAGTTACTAAAAGCTAACTGAAGCAGACTAGTTTAACTGAAAGTAAACTACTGACTAACTAAAGGCTAAAATGACCATTAAATAATACAATAATACTTTAATACCCTCCCTTAATGGTCATTCTACTAACTACACCAAACTTAACCCGAAATTTTACAAATTTATCTGGATTGAGAGACTTGGTGAGAATGTCTGCAGTTTGATCCTCAGTTGGAACATACTACAACAACACAAAGCCATCTTCAACAAGATGTTTGATGAAGTGACAATGAAGCTCAACATGCTTGGTTCGCTCATGGAAGATTGGATTCTTAGCAAGTTTGAGAACCCCTTGATTATCACAAAACAGGGGTGAAGGCCCTACTTGAGATATCCGCATGTCAGTAAGCATCCTTCAAAACCATAGTGCTTCACATGCTACCTTAACTGTTCCCCAATACTCTGCTTCGGTCGAGGAAAGAGCCACTACCTACTACTTCTTGCTTGTCCATGTGACTACACCTGTACCAAGATTGAAAACATACCTAGAAGTGGACTTCATGTCATCCACTGAACCTTCCCAATCTAAGTCTGTAAAGCCAACCAATCTAGGATCTTTGCATCTAGTATACAGAATGTCAAAGTCAAGTGTCCCTTTGACATATCGCAATACTCGCTTTGCGGCAACCCAGTGTTCCACCTTAGGAGCAGTCATGAAACGAGAAATGTAACTCACAGCAAAACTAAGATCAGGTCTAGTGGTAGTAAGATAGATGAGGCTGCCCACAAGTTGCCCGAACGCGGACTCATTTACCACTAGTGAGTCTAATTTGGCTGAAAGTTTCAGCCCCTTCTCCATAGGAGTGGATGAGATTTTGCAATCTTCCATCCTGAATTTTTCAAACAAACTCTTGGCGTACTTTGACTAAGAAATGAAGATACTGCCACCTGTCTGCCAAACTTCTACACCAAGACAATAGTGTAGGAGACCCAAGTTCATCATCTCAAATGCCTGACACAAATTTGACTTGATCTGTTCAATCAAATGTAACTTATTAACAATAATGATGACATCATCCACATAGATGACAAGAAGGATGATATCACTGCCAATGTTCTTGACATACAAATTTGCATCTAAGGGACTCTAGTGAAACCCCTATGCAACCAGGTACTTATCAAACTTCAAGTACCATGCCCTGGGTGCCTGCTTGAGGCCATAAAGAGCCTTATGTAATCAACATACCTTGTGCTATTTTCCTACAAACTTAAAACCAGGAGGTTGCGTCATGTATACCTCTTCCTCCAAATCTCCATTGAGGAAGGCACTCTTCACGTCCATCCAATGGACCTTCCAGCCAAACTATGCTACCATGGCTAGGACAAGTCGGATGGTGCTCATCTTTGTTGTGGGAGCAAAGGTTTCCTCATAATCAATACCTTCTCTCTACGAGAACCCCTTAGCCACCAATCAAACCTTGTATTTATCCAGCGTTCCATCAACCTTGTATTTGACCTTGTAGACCCATTTGCAGCCAATGGGTTTCTTCCCTGGTGGAAGATCTGACAAAACCCATGTGTTGTTCTTCAAAAGACTATGATGCTCAGAATCCATAGCCTTTTCCCATTCAGGTTTACCCTTGGCCTCTGAATACTGTTGGGGCTCATAAACACTCTAAATGTTGGCCATAAGAGTAAAGTTTACTGTGTTCTTTTTGCTCTTGCCTCTAGACGATCGTTCCTCAACAAGCTCATCATCATGAACATCGCCAATGAGCTTCGCCCACCACTTAGGACAAGGTGGAGAAGAATCATCTTCCAAATCAAAATGAGCATCATCATGACTTGGGCTGCCTGGAATAATACCATCCATATTATTCTAAGGAAAATCTACTGAGACAAAATCTTGTCGAGGAGATTCCACAATGTTAGAATCATCAAAGTCCCTCCCTGCTGGTAGAGGATCTGGTTTGGGAGATTCTACAATGTGTGAAGCATCAGAATCCCTCCCTTCAGGTGGAGCTATTGAAAGCTTAGCTCCCAAATCCTTGGTCTTCAGAGGTTGATCGTCAAGACTAGGAGAAGGGTACAAAAAGGGCCCACCTTCCTCATCAAACACAACATCCCTACTAAATGTCAAACGGTCAGTAGCCACATCAATCAACCGATAGGCCTTGTGACTGTCACTGTATCCTATTAGCATCAACTTTTGGCTCTTGGAATCCAGTTTGGTTCTTTTGGCATTTGAAATCCAAACATACACAATTGAACCAAAAAAATTGAGGTGGGTGATTTTTGGTTTCTTTCCAAACCATGCTTCCTCAGGGGTCATCTTCTTAATGGCCTGTGAGGGAGACCAATTAAGAAGGTATATTGCAGTATACAGTTACACTGCCTCAACCCAAAATTTATTGGGAACACTCTTGTTCTCCAACATACAATGGGCCATTTTTGTGATGGTACAATTCCTCCGCTCAACAAAACCATTCTGCTGAGGGGTATAGGGTGTGGTAAGTTGGCATTTAATGTCGTGTTTTGCACAAAAGTCTGTGAACTGATAGGAACAGAACTTACCCCCATTACCTAAGAGTGATGATTTGACATCCAGACTCTTTCTCAACTAATGCTTTGAACTTCTGAAATTGATTAAATACTTATGACTTTGCTTTGAGAAAATACACCCACATTTTTTTGCTAAAATCATCAACAAACAAAAGAAATACTTGGCACCAATGACCAATACAGTATTCATTGGTCCACAAATGTCTGCATGAGCCACCATCTGAAAATGGAGTGAGATGTTGCTTCCCTGCTTGGCAAGCTCCGCAAACACCATGTGTTTGTTGTTGAATCTCAGGTAAGCCTTCTACCAAATTCTCTCGAGCTAGCTAAGAGAGATAGGCAATATTGAGATGCCCATACTATTGATGGATGAACTCCTTGCAACCAACACATGCTCTAGAGGATCTCTAGTATCAAGCAACCGATACAAACCATGATCCTCGAGCCCAACTGCCACAGTTTCTTGGACTCCCTATCAACAATTCAACACTTGTGAGAGCTGAAAATGATATCCAACTTCGGACTATGACACATAATTTGACTGACAGAGAACAGATTAAGCTCCATGCCCGATACATAGCATATAGTGAGAAATATTAAATGTCTTCCACCAAATGTGATTTGGATGTTGCCCTTACCAACAACCATATACTCTTTGCCACCACCAAAGATGACAGAATCGAAGCAAGCCATATACTCCGTGAACCAATCTCTCCAGTTTGTAAAATGTCGAGAGGCTCTAGAATCAATGTACCATGCAGATGATTTTACACGAATTGTTGGTCTTTTGGCCATTAATGCAAAAGAGGTAGACGCTTACTTAGAATGCATAAATACCATCCCTCTCGTTTTCTAGAAGCACGAAAAACGAGGTATAAGATTTGTGGTCAGCTAGCACAGATCCCAAGATGATTAGCTGGCACAACTCCCATGATTGCAAGATTCTTTCTAGATAATAACTTTTAAAAACTTAGATGATCAACAAAAATTTTTGTAGAAAAACATTTCAAAAACAAATTCTTCAAAGTTTCAAACCCTCAAAATTCTTGACAACCCTACGAGTTTCAAAAAACCCTAGGTCGTTGAAAGTCAGCCAGAAAAAACCACTCCAAAAATGCAAGTCGAAATCAGACACACAAAAAAAACAATTTCACAAATCTTCAGCATAGTCATGACTTGCAAATATGTAGTCGCAAGAAATAGGTCGCACACGGAAGGGAATTTTGCGGAAAACATCTGCCCAAAAGATCATGGAAGTCGTGGAAAATTGCAAGTAAAAAGGCACGCCGTTTCCAGAAAACCCGACACCAAAAAAAGCCAGTCGCATGGCAGAAAAAAAACCTTCAAGTGTTTTTTCAAAACATGATTTCTGCCACAAAGGAGCCGCAAACCTTCAAAAAGAACTGCAATTTTTTTCTCAGTAAAACAAAAAACACGAAAAATCTGTGCCCAGAAAAATTCTTCACGTACTCATAAAAATGCGATTTCAAAAAACAACACGATTTTCTTAAAAACGGCACGATCTCCTAAAATCCCACGAAATTGCCTAAAAGCAAGTTCAGAAACCCTCGAAAAAATTCTACAATCTTTACAAAAAAACATGATTTTTCCAAATGAAAAAACCCTTCAATTTTCAAAAAAAAATTGGTTCTCAAAACTTTCAGAAATTTCTTCGATTTTTATTTAAAAAATCAGCTAAAAAAAAAAAATCTAAGAAATTCCTAAAGAAAACTCGAATTTTTAGTAATAAAAATTCGTCAAAAGAATTAGCCTAAGCTCGGATACCATGAAATGATAATTGATATTCATTATTCGTTATTTACAAAGGAGATGAAAGCTCCTTAAATAATACATTACAGGATGATGTTTCTAAAAAAAACGGACGTTAACAAAAGCAAAGAACTGAAAGTTACTAAAAGCTAATCTGAAGCAAACTAGTTTAACTGAAAGTAAACTACCAACTAACTAAAGGCTAAGATGACCATTAAATAATACAATAATACTTTAATAGAAATCAGCACTCCATAACATAAGACAGAAAAGTCTTAAGCAAAAGGTGCGGATTGTGTAGATGAAGGGCAGCGACCCACTAAAAAGCAACGAATAAAAAGACACCTCTTTTAGAGATAAGGAAAGGTTATCAATAAATTGGATAATGAATGGAATGGGAAAAGGGCAAGCAATCAGGAACATTTCTGAGTATATCAACAGTTTTATTGGGAAGAATAAAGCAGGGAATAGAAATGAATTAGAAATCTGAGCAGATTGGTATAAGGAACAGGATTTTATGTGGGGATTGGAGCAGATATCAAGAAGAAATATGTGTGAATAAGAAAATGGTTCGAAGAAATATATATGAAGACAAATGATAAACAATAAGGGATTGGAGAAAAGAGAATTCGGTTTAAAAAGTAATGGACATTCAAAGCAGCCATTATTAAATCAGATATAAGGAAATCAAGATCTGCATTTCTTAAGTCAGAAATTATCATTAATTACTATTTGTGCAGCAGTCCAATTACCTGAATTGGCGGTATGAGATCTAACTTACAGTCATATGATGCAGCACGTTTTAATATGAATGGCTGTTTTTATTTAATTAGACATTCCAGTTACTAATGATATATTGCCGCTATTGTCATATCAGTAAATATGACTAATATTTATTTGTCATATGCCTTGAATGTTTAGCCATGATAGAAGGAACTGAGAGTACAAGAGGGGAACGGTGATGGGGCACTCTCCTAGGTGCGCCACCTCAAATGGGGACCAGATGAGCCCCATGAGGCCAAGGGGGTACAAAGGGTACAGCGCCTTTGGGCTTAGGAGAGATGGCATTGTCAAGGCACCCATTGTAATCTCACTCCTCCATCATGGATAATCAGCACGAGGTCAAATCATAGGGAGAGGGAAATGGTTGGTGAGATGAGGGGATAACGGAAAAGACACCTCCTAGGTAGATCACTTCATATGGATGGCATGGGCCACATGAGGCCAAGAGGGATGGTATATCCACTCTTGGGCCTAGCATAAAAGGGTCCTAGGCACCCCATCAAGTCACGTTCTCCCATACTCTCCTATGATTGAACCCTCCAAGGATGTTAGAATACTTTGTGATTGAATTAATGATTGGCCATGAGTTTATTAATATCTAATTATGGTAATCTGCTAATAAGTATTATTGTGATAAATGATCATAATCTGCTAATCAGTTTGATTATGGTAAATGGTTCTAACCTGTGTGCAAGGCTTCAATCAGGGTTTCAATCAGAGGAAAGATATTATCTAACCCCTTTGTTATTCAAATTAAGGAAATTAGGGCAAATTTAGGGCACTCCCAAAAGGGGACATTAAAATGTCATCACATGTTCAACACGGTCCATATTGGTCAAGTGTAAGCTTGTCTAAGCTCTATAATGTATATCCTAGGACCCACAAGAATTTTGAGTTCCACAATTTGTCTCGGTATGATGTCAAACCCATTTAATTAAACAACATGATCCAAAGTTCATATTGGAGGTTCCTAAAGTGTTTCCAAATACTTTGAGTACAAGTAAGCCAGATTTGATAAGGGCCTCGAACTCAGATTTCTCATCACACTAACCTTAAGACAATGTGGGATCCAAATGCTCCAATGGGAGAACAAATCCAATAGCAGTTTTCAACTAGGTTTATTGAAAGGTCCAAATCTAGTGGACCCACTGCACAGAATCTTTGTCATTTGTTGAATTGCTTCATGCCATGTGTCAAACCAAGTTTACGCAAGTTGGATATCTAATCCTAAGATTAATCAGATTCCAACCCCGAGTTAAAAATTAAAGTTTTAACCATATTTTATCAACTGGATTGGGTCCATTGGAGTTGCTTAGAACATTCAATTTTCTAGGGAGGTCATTAAGGTTCTTTCGCTATGTCTTTTGCTAAAACCTTAAACCCTTTAAGTTTTGGCACTTTATATATTGTTGTTGTAACTTTTCTAATTTCACATTGACTAGTTTATGTAGTGTAATCACTTAAGTGCTACAGTTAATGCCCTTGAGGGTTGTGGTTTTACTGGTCCCTTGTCTTATTCATCAGTGTGTGACTGTTAATCGTTTGTTTTCTTAAAGCTTCCTCGTCACTGGCATTTTATTAACTTACACAGCGCTCTTATTGGTAAAATATGTTATTTATCTCCACAATGGCATCCAATGTATAGGTAGAACCAAGATTTTGACACCCTATGAACCATTTTCATAGCCACAACTATGTATGCAAACATTCAACTACTACAACAATTGCAACATCTGCAATTATGGTTTGATTTGAAGTGTGACATTCAAATCTATACTTCTCAACCGAATGGTGGAGATCTAATGTTGTAGAAGTTATTGTAGACACGGTTTTTATTGTTTTCTTGAACTATGATGCAGGCTGCCATCAATTTAGTTGGTAAATTTGAATTATAGGAGCTGTTGCAGATTTCTGCAGGCTTTCTGAGTGGTCATTTTCCTTCCTATTTCATTCAAGGAATTGATCATTGCTGTTTCCAATGGACTTCTGTGAGTGTTAGGCATTTTTTTAGGGTTTCAACCGTTGAATGTCAAACTTTTAAGAATACAGTGGATTCTGAAGCATTTGAAGGTCAGCAACTATCAAGGACATCTCGGATATAATGTCTCTAGAGTTATATGTATGTCTCCAGGGGAATTTGAAACAATTTATCCAGTTTCTCTCTTGTCACATTTGATGACATGGGTTTGATAAATGTCACAGCATTTTTAAAACACTATAAACCTTGCAGTGATCATTTATTTCTTGCATATGGATTCATATATCATAACTTTGGATGATTAAGAATGTTTTATTTCTAATGTGTACTCCCTGATGCATTTATGTTTAGATCATCCTTCTATGTTTCCATTCACTATTTCTCCCCAATTGTAAACTGTGACTCTGTTACCCATTTGAATAGGCACCAGTCCTAGGAAACAAATGAATCAATCACGCTTCTAGACAAATACAATCATTAACTAGTAATTTGAGCTTAATTCTCATATCTCTGCAATTCACAATTCAATTATAAAAAATAGGGAAAATGCTATCTGTGAACATTTCCAGCGGAAAATACTTTGTGAATCATGTCCATGTATCATCATCTTGCATATCCTGCAATGATGTTATTATCAGCTATATAGAAATCTTATGCAGCTAATTATACTTGACTTAGAGACAAATTTTGGGTCAGTATTTATTTGGGTATAACTATTGTTCGTTATTTTTAGTTGTTCATTTTGTTTGATTTAAATACTTGTTAAGGTATATGTCGAGGAATACCCTCCTAAGTCTAACATAAGCTCAAAGTAAAGGAGAGATTACCCACTCTCATCAATTGACCTTTAACCCTCCATAATATGTGGATGAACCTTGGTTTCACTGTCATGATGACAACCCCTGGCCTCGAATGTTAAATTGTGTTCTAAGATTTTAAAGTAATGGTTTCAAGACCCGAAGGGTCCATATTCTCATCAGCCAAAATCTGGCATCCGATGTGGTAATTCAGGTCCAATATAAGAATTCAACTTGATTAAGTTTGGCATCGAGTCCAAACCTTGGAACGCTTAAAACTAAACCTAATATATTTCGGCCACCAAAGATTTAAGTCTGGTGAGGACCATTAAAATTTAAATTTAGTTATTCTGAATTAGAATGATGACGAAAAAAAGTATTGTAGATATGTTTTAAAAAAAATCCCGGAAATCCCCTGCTTTTCCAGAGGTGGGCATCGGAAAGTTACATGGCTTTATTGTTCCAAAGATGTAACATAGTAGTTATACTCGAATGGGAGTGATATCAGCTGATATGGAGAAAGGTACACACCCACTTTTCCAAAAGTGTTCACCTATAACATTCAGCAATTAGAGAATTCAAGCTGCCACCGTCCGTAGAAATTGCAAGAGAAAGATTTCAGGATAGCAAATATGTTTCTCGATGATAACTTGTTAAAATTTTGGGACAACATTGCCGCTCATAATCATCTGGACAAGAAAATGAAATGAATTGCCAATTTAGGGTTTCTTATATAGACCACATATTTCCTCTTAAGCACTAGAAAGTCTTAAGGACTAAAAGCCATTAAAACATTTAAGTAGACTAGATATTGTATTCACCTGATTTTTAAGTGATATTTGAGAAACCGTCATATACGCAACTTTCTATATGCAGAAAACTCTGTGCGGCAAACTCAACAGAAGAAAACAAAAACCAAATAAAACCTGTGATGAAGTCCTGCTTTTGAAGTTTGATGGTACCCTCCTTACCTGGGCACATGTCTGGGCAGGATCCCAGAATGGGCTCTGAATCTTCATAGTCCATGGTCTCATCCACCTCCTTCTTCTGCAGGGGATTCAGTTGCTGCTGCTGCTGACGTTCCAACGGAGGAGAAGAAGAACGAATTGGGTAACTGAGCTCGGTATTGAAACGAGCCAGCCTCCTCGCCTTGGCTTCACTTTCTCTGCAGGTCCAATCATTGCAATAGAGATACATACATATATACATTGAATATAGGCGTATTATAGCGCGCAAGCAGCAGGAGTAGAAAAATACCTTTGGTGTTCATCATCATTAAGAAGAGGAAGAATGGGGGAGCTGGACCTGGGCCTTGGCTTCAGGGCTTCATGAGGTGGAGAAGGTGAATTCCTGGGTTTGGGTCGAGACCGCGGTGGAGATGGAGAAGTTCTGCCTGGAATATTCGAAGGGCGAGGAGGGGATTGATCAGAAGAGCCGAAGGAGATAGGTTTTTTAGGAGGCGCCACAGGACCTGAATTCCCACCGAAGCTCTTGAAAGCCATTTCCACGCCTACTGCTATGCTTGATATTGTTTTTCACTGAACTCTTTTTTTCAGTAGCAGGTGTGAGAGTCGACCCTGCGCTAGCAATCAGCGTTGAAGTCCCAGAATATCACCGCCACAATCGACTGCTAGTAACGGAAATGTGAATATTCTTGTTTCAACTGGGTTTCTTCATTTCAGCTTTTACATTGCCGCTGCTCCTGTCGTTGCCGATACTGCTGCTACTTGTGTGCTCTGTTATAAGGCGCGATTCGATCCAGAGTTGAGATTCAACACAGTTTTTCTTTCACTCTAATTGTTTGCCTCAATGCTTCAGATGCTTCATTTTTTAATTCATTTACATAGAACAACCTTGTGAATTGTTAGATTTTTAGTTCTTGTAACAAGAAAAAGTTATACCTCCTAGATGGTTTCACATTTGAAATTTTACGCGTGAAAATGGAATGCCAATAGATTGCTAGAAGTGGTTTTTTCTAATCGGAGGATTTAATGAAAGGGTTAAATAACTTTGAAAAAGGGGATCGAAAATAAATGTTTCAATGTGAAAATTAAAAATTTATATTTTTTAAGTTTTGGACTTTTTATAGTAGATTGTTTTTTATGTGTTGATTATTGTATAGAATCTGTATTTTGTATCAAAGTTGGTAAATAATTTTATTTTAAAATATTTTTATAATTATTTATCTTTAATTTGATTTTTATATTATTGGGAGGTACAAATTTTTCATCAATTGGAATGACAATAGATTGCTTTATAAGAAATAATATGTTTCTCAAGGAAAACAAGTGTCATAACTCTTTGATTTTGACACTTTTTTACAACATGGGAAGAATTTGTAGGCTAAGGAGGACAACTTTTGTATGTAAATTTTCCTCAAGAGATAACCAAAAGACCCAAAAAATGCAAAAGGATGAAAATAAGGCACCAGAGGACACTAGCACCTAGATAGGACAAGCACCCAAGAAGGACTCTAGTGCAAGTGTGTAGATGTCTAGTTCTAGTGTTGGAGCCCTAGTTTAGCACTAGAGTCCTGATTTGATGCCAAAGTCCTAAACAAGTGGTGTATTTCTTCATGGCACTCTAGTCCTAACTCTAGCGCTAGTGTCCTGACCAGTGAGCAAATCCAAGCTAGCACTACAAAAACCCCTAGGAACTACAAGGAAGGTGCCACGACTGAAAATGGACTCAAAAATAATGAAAATGATCGAGAACCATTAAGGTCCTAGACACCCAATCTCAACTCACACTAGTCCGCAAAGGGGATAACTCCCAAGGTTGGGGAGACCACAAGAGGTTCTAACATGAGGCAAATAACACAATGGGTGAAGGGAAAAGTGTCCTACACCTCCCAACCCTACTGAGACCACTTAAAGAACCCCAAACAACTTCCTCGATGAGGTGAGTTCTCGAGGCCAACCACAAAAGAAACACAAAAAGGAAACTTAAAACTTTCAATTAAAAATTTGCATAAACAAGATTCGTTTGAAAACCCAAATTAGAGTGTTCTCTAAATTCATTTATCCAACATCGAAATGAATTTAAAGAGAAAACAAACAACAAGCATGTTTGACTCAAATACTAAAACATGTAAAACATGTAAAGGAATCCATAGAACCAATACCACTTATGTAGTTGGATTGCATTCACTCCATTTACGAGGTTTTAATAAAATATTACAATTTGAGAATATGACTCAAATTTCCTTCAATTACATTTTACAAAATAAAATAACTATGAAATAATGAATTGAAAATTCTTTTCTAAAGTTGATCATAATCTTGGAGCTCTTCCCAAGACCCTCAAATCCTCAATGGTGGTTTCATGCCACCCTATCACATGGTACCCTTAGATCCACTCTCACCATGTTATGAGATAATCACATGAGCCAAAAGCACACCCACACCAAACACATGGGAGAAGTCTTACACACATGCTATACATGGAGCATACACAAAATGCAAGATTCACACAATCAGCATTACATGATGGAACAAACTACAAATCCTCATTGGGCATAAACACCAATAACACAAATAAAATACTCTCATTGGGTACACACACCAAGGGTGCAAGGACAAGATGCTAGGGTGAAGGGAGGAAGTGTCATCACAAAGTTTGAAGGGATGGATAAGTAGAGTTGAGTATGAATCAAATTTCTTACATGAGGAACCCAATTAGAAAGACCTTGTACTCATAGAGAATACATGCCTTTTATGCTCATATCACTATAAGAGCACTTTGTCTATGTTAGGCATCATTATCTTAGTTACTTTTATTTACTGAATGTCATTAGTTTTCATTTATTAAGGAAACTCTTTGCCCATCATATTCATGATCCCCTTTGTTCCTTGGTCAATTTCAAGAGCTACTCCCCTATGAATCTCTAGTACCTTCGTCCTAGGTTCATTATGACTCATCACAATTGAACATGGCATTGAACATGGTTTTAAAATGATCCTTACAAAAATCCATGAAAGAGACATAAAATCCCCTGATCTAAAACATCTAATTTCACTTCCAAATTTTGAATTTTAAAAATTATTTTCAAATTCAAAAACTAACAAATTCAAGCAAACTCCATTAATGATCCATAAATCTTCTCATTTTTCAAAAAGACAAATTTCAAAAAATGAAAGGTTCCCTTTTGGTTAAAAAGTGAACAAAACCTTATTCATATATTAAAATTTAATTTCCAAACATTTTTCAAATTTTTAACATGGGTGAGAGCACAAAATGACATTTAAAAAAAAAAAAAAAAAATTATAACTAATCTCATTTCTTCAAATATGCTTCCTTAAGGGTGAGAATGGCATCCAAATGAAAAGAGCATAAGATACAAGGAAGGGAAGAAATATTTACCTCAACTTTCCATCAAACAAAATCAATGAAATATTGCAACTTCTCTCGCACTTCAAGTGGAGCACACACACAATAAACACTCATTTTTCGTCCAATTACCCCAAGTTCCCAATTCAAATTGAGAAAAAATCTCACAATATTCAAATTTTCAAAAAGAGGTTTTTGGGTAGCATTTTTCTTCAAAATGTGAATAATAATTAATAGACGTTATTTTTCTTTTAATCTTTGTGGTCTATTTCTATTTTTCCTATTTTTTATTTTCCTTTATTTTACTTTATTCATTTTTCTCATTCTTCTCTAAATTTCATTTAAGTAAAATAACACACACAACATTAATTCATTTACATTATATTTAATCAAATGATTAAATTGAATAATATACACATTTCCAATCCAAGAAATTTTCCAAAAATAGTTAATTTTACTATTTTTTTCTCTTTTCCAAAACACAAAAATATTTTTCTACACAATGTGTAATCATTTAATTCCTAAAAAACCATTTGTGATAAATGAGGGAATTAACCATTAAATTAATTCATGCAATTACTGGTAACTCACAACAATAATACCAACAATAATGAACTTTGAAATCATCTCCAAGTTAACACTAGGTCTAACATGACACATCCCATACTCGATTCGAGTATAATGAGGTAATAACAATGGTGGCATCTCCAAAATAACCATCATTGGGGAATAACTTTGATCTACATAATCAAATGGAGAAATAACCCTATACATATAACCACTCAACATACATGTCAAACATACTTGTTCAATATATAGTATATGAAGCATAGCATAATCACCCAATAGAGTACATCATATAATATAATTCATTGCATCTAAATTTCATATAATCATGACAACATTTAATCACAATATGAACAAGTGCCACGTAGTGACGAGTACTTACCTTTGTAGTATTGTAATAAAATTATTTGTTGTGAGGCAGGTAAAGAATGTGTCATTTAGTTGATAGACGATTTGACATGACATAGCAATTTAGAGGTAGGTTAGTAATAGTTTGAGATCAATAAACTCTACAAACTTAATATAATGTACAAAGCAAATATTATATTAATTTTATAATTGTACATTTTAAATTTATAAAATAATATTATTAGACATTTAATTAAGAATATTTATTAAAAATAATTTTATTTTAACATAAAAATATTAACTTTAGGCACTAAATTTGATTAAATTAAATTAATAAATTAATTATTGTAGACATTACTTATTTTTAGTAAATAAAAACAATAGAAAATACAACACTTATAATAATCACTGCATATATTTTAGGATAGTGCATGCCTATATTCTAAAATTTAATAGGAGGAAATGAAAGCTACATATTAAATACAATTTACATTTATTTTGTAAATATTAATATATTGATACAAAATTTACATAATCATTTAAAATATATGTCTATATTCGAACCTAGTGGAACAAAATGGTAGTTACATACATTTACATATGTTTTGTAAATATTAACATAATAATATAAAATTTACATAATAGTTTAAAATAAATACCTATATTTTAGCCTATTGGAATAAAATGGTAGTTACATATATTTATTAATGTTAGGTAAAGTATAATAGTACCTTATATTTATAATACCTATAATTTACCTATTTGTAGCTTAACCTATACAAGATAATCCATATGAAGTAAGGTAAAATCCATTCTAAGAAAAAGAAAAATAATAATTCACTATAAAGTTATATTTTACATGTTCACTTTAGGGAGATTGAATTTTATTTGAAGAGAATAATTTTTTTCATTTTTGATTGGTTCAAAATCAACTAAGAAAAACAAAACTCAACGAAAGTACTAATAAGAATTAATTTTCTTCCAATCTTTTGGTATCCAATCTGATGGGATCAGTATTCACCATAATTCAATTTTATGATGAGCTATTTGATATGTGGAAATGGTTTCTTACCAAGTTGGAAAATAAGATTTGCTCTTGGGGGAATAAATTTTTACCACTAGTCAGGAAGATTCAAGCTGTGAATTGAATATTCTCGGCTTCACATGTGTATTATGAGCCTCCTATTAGATGCCTTCAAAAAAGGGCTATGAAGATCTTATCAAACTAATTAGGCAGTTTCTTTGGTCCAATTGGAATAGGGATGTTGGTTTTAAATCAACTTCTTGGTTGCACTGCATTCAACCTAAATCAAGGGGAGTGTTGGGTATGTTAGATCCCAAAATCCAAGGTGTTTGTTTGGCTGCTAAATGGATATAGTTAGAGTGGTTGTTGGAGATGAACCTTGGAATATTTTGGTTCGTTATTGAATCATACAAGTTAATGTTAAAAAGAAATGGCAATCTATTAGATGGATTCATAAAAAAAAAAAATTGCTCCTTTTTTCAGCTTAAAGCTTCATTTCCTTTGTTGTCCATATGGAAGCCTTGGCAGTTGGTGTGTAATTGTTTGAATTGGAAAAGTGCCTCTTTGCAACATGGGTTCAACTTTGGCACATCTTCCACTTGGTGGAACAGAATGATTCAATACCAAGGACAACCTCTTGTTGTTTCTTTTTCGAGACATGAGCTTCATCTATTTAATAAAGAGATTCAACAATTTGGAGATTTGTGGGACTATAATGTGTCAGACTAAGTTGTTTGACATATTGTTAAGAATAATTTTAGTTTAAATACTAAGCTTCAAATATTTGTCATATTTATGAGAGATTTGGTTCCCATGGACCTTATTATAAAACTTTGTGCTCCCTTGTTTTTAGTTTTAGGATCATAAATTAAATAAGCAAAAATAGAACAATTTAAACAATTTGACACATCATATACCCTGGGAAAACCCTCCAACTTGAGGGAGAAAAACCCAGCAACAATATATCTCTTATCTATTGAATAATGGAAAGCAAATCGCTTTTACAATGAGGCCAAATACAAGGTCAAATCAATCAGCATCACACTTGATGCAATCTCCAACAATAATATCGAACTTCTTCAATGAATCGATCTGCTGAAAGTAATACTTGGCTTCTTGATAAAATGCAAACTTGAACAAGGATGAATGAATATCAAAATGATGGAGAGTAAACGCCTATATATATAATATGAATATGACTTCTCACAAGAGATGCGTCTCTACTCAAGAGGTCACACTCTTCAAGAGAAATGGTGTGATTCATCCTTCAAGATAAGTTGGCCTCATATTAGAACAATGTTACCCTTTTGAAAGGTGGCAAACATAAACTTATGTCGGGTTCATTAACAAATATTATTTAATGTTTATGTGAAGCGCCTCTTCAAAAAAAAATGTCTCCAATAAATAAATAGTTGTAAGCTATATTTAATTTATTGCTTTATGAAAATCATGGTTGGAAGTAAGAGGCCTGTTGGGTCTCAAAAACGTAGGTTTGAACCACGAGAGATTGCCAAGATCTCACAATGATATTGGCCAACTAACAAGGCCAATCAATACAGTTGAACCTTCTACTCTTAAGGCTCTGCTAAACCTAGGCAGGTGTACCTATATGAATGTTGTAGATTTTGAACTATGCTTCTAGCTTGACTAAACTATCCACAATGGCAATTTGACAATGGAGAGATATGATCTAAGTTTGGTATAAATTGTATATGCAATATCAAGGTGAAAATCTCATATATTCAGTTAATAGATGTTTAAATAAAATGAATAAAACTAAATGATGAAATGTGGAAGACCAGTGCCTTGTTGGGTAAAACGAAGTCAAATGAAAGTCTTAGATGAGTTGTTTCTATCTAGTAAGTTCTCTAATTGTTTGGCATAGAGATATGAGTTTATAACTCGTATAAACATGCAAGAATGTGATTGACAGACCGTACTTGAGGCAGAATTTCAATCCTAACTATTTGATTCTTCTTATTGATCCAAATAATATTCCCAGATTTTTGTAACTGACTGAAAGGAATTTAATTCTTCTTTAAAGAACCCAATTAATCAAATTACACAAATGCAGCAAATGTGCACTGATAAATTGAACATATACTTGATATTTCAACTTAAATAATCAAGAAACATCAGATTGGAGACAATCAAATAATTGTAGAGTTTCAACAAACAACTGATACCAGAATAAAGTCACCCAATCAAAAGTCTCTCATTATCTTCTTCAGAATTTATACACGCAACATGGTCCTTTTGAATACAAACATTCTAAAAAATCCTATACTTCCTCCTATCTCTCTTCTTCCTTTTTTTACAACTGATTTTTACAAGTATTTTATACACTACATTTCAAAAGTCACAACACTTCATTTTATTGTTACAATCGTTCACATTCTATTGACAAAAATTAAAACATTTAATTATATTGCCTTATCGGCAAATCAAATGTTTCAAACTATAGTCTGATGTCTTTAATTCTTCATTTTATATCCTTTCCCGCCTTCATTTCACTTTATCCGCTCCTTTATATGTCACCGCGGGTTTTGAATTTGACCGCTCCCCTGCTACCGCTCAACCGCGGGCTTTATTTCTATCACTGACAATTCCACGCTGAGTTTGTCACGACCTTCTCCTTTCCTACCACCTTACTGTGGTCTGCTTTTACACTGTCAATGGTTGCACGGTATTAGCTATCATAGTCCATCATTCTTCCACCGCTCTACCGCGGTCTCATATCCTTCATCTCGCGGCATCGCGATGGTTGGAATTTTCTGTCACCTTTTAATGTTTATCGCCTTACCGCGATCTTCATCTTGACTCCCTGCGGTAACTATTTGCTAACCATCACCTTGCTGCCTCAGTCTGCTTCCTAACTGTCGGCGGTATGGTGGTAGTTGTTTCACTGACTAGACAACATTCAAGCTTATCGTTTACCGCATCACCGCGGTCACTAGCCTGACTGCCAACGGTATCGCGGTGAGCCTCCACCATCTGTTGATTGTTCACCGCACTACCGCAGTCTCAACTTTGACCGTCTGTGGTAACGTGGTACCTATCCATTGATCGCCACCTCCGCTACCTATCTGTTGACCGCCACCTCTGCTACCTTGCTGGTTATCTCACCGCCACCACGATACTACGGTTAATGAATTGACCGCGCGCAGTGTGGCAGTGACTGTTCTATGCCTGCTGCTTTGCTACTTACCTTACATTCACCACATTACTGTGGACAGTGTGATGACCATCGGCGGTAACATGGTAAGTGTCAATGTGACCGCCCTTTCATCGCTATACCACGGGCTAGTCTATGGGAAGCTGCGGTAAAGCGGTGAAGGTTAAAATACGCCAGCAGTATAATGTATAAGTCATTTTTTTTTGGGCTTTTTTGAACATCGATAAAGGTATTAAAATTTATGAATGGGAGAAGGGATTTTTTTAAGGGAAAGACAGTGCAAATAATGGGTTGAGATGGGAAAGAGCTTAGAATTTTAATGGAATTTTTTGGTTCTAACAGTGGCTCCTGTTGGGGATGAGTGGTTTATTCAAAAATCACTGCAAGAATCCAAAATTCACTTTGGGAGAGTAGACCAAGCAGAGGATGGAAAATGATGATAAATGAAGTGAATGAAAGAGTGAAGGAGATGGAAAATGGAAAGTGGAGCATGGAGAATGGAAGGTGAAAATGACCCTAATCTACTGTACATGGAAAGAAAGCAATGCTTTCAAAAAGGGAATTCCTGAGAATGTCCATGTACTAGAAAACCCAGACCTTTCAAAACTACTGTGCATGGAAAATAATGTTTTAAAGGGGTTTAAATAAGAATTTTCCATGCACTAGCAATTCTTAACCCTCTGTAATTCCTCAAGAGAAAAAATGCTTCAGGAACTGTCCATGTACAAGCAACTCCTGCTCTTCTCCAGACATGTTCTGCAGGAAATATGAATCTTCTCCTCTCTTACCAACAACAACAAAGGGCCCCAACCACAATGCCTCAAATTTACCATGTTTTCCCTTCTCCTGGCATCTTGCATTCCACATCAGTACCAGATCATTTTCTTCAATTTTTTGTTTTTTTGTTTTTTTATCAAACAAATACTTCATCTGCAATTATAACTTTACATTCTGGTTTTGAGCTATTCTTCTTATTTCATCAAGCTCTGCAAGTTGCTCCATTCCTTCCTCCATTGGTTTTGGAACATCTATATCTTCTTGAAGGATAAATTTGTAAACTAGCAACAATTTTTTTAAAAGCATCCTAGATTGTGTTCCATACACTAATTCATATGGGGATTTTCCAATTGCCTTTTTTACAGTAATCCTATCTGCCCATACAACCAATTTTAACTTTGAATCCCAAGACTTTTTATTTTTACCGAGCATTCTCCTTATGATTTTCAAAAGACTCTTGTTGTTGGATTATGCCTAACCATTAGCTTGTGGGTGATATGGGGCAAAATAAGAAATAATAATACCATGTGTACTACAAAAATCTCTAAACTCATCAAATATGAAACACATCCCATTGTCTGTGATTAATCTTAATGGTGTACCAAATCTGGTAATAATGTTATCCATCAAAAAATTGATCACAACTTTACTTGTTGCTTGCTTGGTCGAGATTGTTTCTACCCATTTGGTGAAGTAATCAGTGGCTACCAATATCCATTTATGTCCTCCACTTGATTTCTCATGTATCTCCCCAATAAAATCCATCCCCCATTGATGAAAAGGGGCTTCAACTTGCATAGGTCTAAGTGGTAAAGTTCCCTGATATTTCATCTTGCCTGAAAAAATTCTGACATGCTTCACACTTTCTTACATATGAAAAAGAATCATTAATTTTTTTTGGCCAGTAGTAACCTGCCTTGAGAATCTTATGTGCAATTTTCTTTGTAGAATAATGGCCTCCATAGACGCCTTCATGCATTTCTTTTAATACATGTTTAGCTTGTGACTCATCTAGACACAACAACAACATTTAATCCCTGTTTTTCCAAAACAAATCTCCTTCTATGAATACATATTTAGATGTTTGTAGCTTCAAATTTCTTCTCTGGTTTATCACTAAATCCTTCAGGGCATGTCATGTTCCTGAGGTAATACATGATATTTGTATACCAAGGAGTATGCTCAATGCTTGCAATTGTCTCTCCTTCATCTTCTACATTGCAAATTTGATTTGCTTCAATATTTGTTTCTGCCATTAACTTGGCCAATCCCTGGCCTCTTACTAATTTGGTAATTTGTATTTCCATATCAAATTCTTGAATTTTATTAATCCACCTGCATTTCTTCCCTGTTACTTCTGACTGTGTCAAGATATCTTTAATAGTTGTATGAGGAACATAAGCAATTACTTTGGCTCCAACAAGATACGGTCTAAAATATTTTATGGATTTTACAAATGCAAAGGCTTGTTTTTCCATTATATCATATTTAAATTTTGACCCCTGCAATGACTTACTGAAAAAGGAAACAGGTTGTTCATGACCCTCATCATTTTTCTGCAGCATGACAAATGCTATGGTGTGAAATGAAGCAAAAGAAAATATCTGAAATGGTTTAATAAAACCAAGGGACTTTAAGCTAGGAGCTTCTTTGATAGCTCTTTTTATAGATATGAAGGCATCCATAGCTTCAGTAGTCCAGTCCAACCTTTCTCCTTTTTTCAACATCTTAGATATAGGTTTAACAATCTCAGCAAAATTGGACACAAACCTTTTAACAAAATTAATTTGGCCAAAAAATGATTAGATGGAAATGATGGTTTTGGGCATAGGAATTTTATCTATGGAATCTACCCTTTCAGGATCTATCCTAATCCCATCCTTTGACACAATATGCCCCAAAATTTTACCCTCTATGATAGCAAAATGACATTTTTTAGGATTAAGACTAATACCATATTCCAAAGCTTTGATGAAGATCTTCTCCAAGTCTCCCACATTATTCTCTACCCTTTTGGAATAAGCAGTGAGATCATCTTGATATACCACCATTATAGCATTGATCAGATCTGCAAATGCCACATCCATGGCCCTTTGAAAGGTCGGTCATGCATTTGTGAGACCAAATGGCATTCTTACATAGACATATGTTGCCCATGGAGTTGTAAAAGTTGTTTTGTACTGCTCAGATTCTCTGAATTTAACCTGATTATAACCAAAGAAACCATCCATCATGGATAACAACTCACACCCTGTTACTTTATGCAGTATAGCCTCCATGTTAGGTAGAGGGTAATTGTCTTTGAGGGATGCCACATTTAAATTTTTGAAGTCCACACATAGTCTGATATCTTCGTTCTTCTTTCTTACAGGAATTAGGTTTGACGGCCATGTTGAATGCGTGATCGGTTTGATGATACCTCCATCTCTAAGCTTTGTCAATTCCTCTTGCATCTTAGATTCCAGAGTTGGATTGATAGGCTTTTGTCTTTGTCTGAATGGCTTTGCGTCTGGCTTCAGTAGAATTTCATGTTGAAAAAGATCCTCTTTATACGCCTTCAAATCCTCATAAGATCAAGCAAACACATGCTTGTACTTTCTTAGCAATGTAATCATCATTCTTCTGATGGTTAGTCTTATCCTTTTTCCAATATAAACTGTTTTAGGTGCCATTTCAGTTCCCAGATTTATTTCTTCAATATCCTCTTTCTTAACAGGTGTTTGCTTCATGAGAGAACGATAATTTCCATCATACACTCTCTCCAATGCCACAAGCCCTTTGGGAAGCTTGTTGGTTTTAAGCTACAAAACTTCCTTACCAAGCACAGTCTGTTTCCCATCTACTTCTTCCACAAAAGCATTGAAATCAATCTTTTGTGCTTCATACTGGTCTATACAATGAAGAAACTTCAAAAGGTCAGCATCATCATTAAAAACCTGTCAGCTATATATGTTGTCAGGGATAGCAGGTCTTGTTTTGAATTCAACATGAGATACTCCTACGAAAGTGATATCGTCCCTTTTTAAAGCTACACTGGCCAAAAAAATTGCCATCAAATTTTTAGACCTATTTATCCAATCAATTGAAAATGCATCAAATAGTTCAACTGTATCCCACACAACATTTCTATATTGTTTCAGCCTATTGTTCTTTGTAGCATACTTGATCTAACTTATGACACAACAAGCTCATAATCTCCCAAGATAGACAACAACTTAATCTTATGTTTGACAGCCATGTTCAAACCGATCAGCAAGGCTTCATATTCTACCACGTTATTTGTTCATTCAAAAAGCCAACAAAAATGAATATTTAAATGTTGTACCTTTAGGTGATATGAAAACTATCCCATCTCCATTACCTTCTTTACTGCATGCCCCATCAAAGTACATTTTCCATACCCCTTGTTGATTTTCATAAATATGTTTATCAATTGGGTCTTTGTTCACTAATTCAAGCTGTGATAATTCTACTCTAAAACTCCCCAAATCTACATCACAGAAGCAATTAAGTTTCTCTTGAGGAACACACTCAACAATTTGATTCATTCTTGGCTCCCTATATAACTTGACCTCTTCACCATTTACTGGTATAGTGGTATATGATAAATCGAATTGCACATTACCCCCTACTGCTACAGTCCATTGTCTTGACAAAAGCATTCCAAACTGAGGAGGTGTGTCAATTACGGTTATATCAATATTGTAGGCAGCTTGTGAGTAGGTTGTAAATCTTACTTCCACATTTTTTATTACTCCCACAACCGGAACAGGCCTGCTATCCATTATGTAGCATTTACCTCCTTCCATATCTACCCATATACCAAGTTTTTTCATTACCCCTACTGGCATAATATTCATGGAAGCACCTGAATCTATCATGCAATTTCTCACTAACGTGCCACTTATGAGTAGGGTAGTAAAAAATGGGTCAATCTGTGGTGTATTCATTAAGCAGGATTCTGGAATTTTTATCTCCTTCCTCTTATTAGTGGTTTCAGGGACCTCCTTATTTTCAAGGTTTATATTTTGATTCCCACTAGACATCAATTGAATAACACCTTCCCTATATTCCTTAATCTTCATCATTTCAAGTAATGGGACAAATATTTTTAGTTGAGATAAGGTTTGTATGAAATCAAAGGATGTACCTTCATTTTTGATCACCTTCTTTGGTTCTATCAATTCTCCTTTGCTCTCTTCCTTTTCCCCTTTGCATATTTGACTTGGATTTTGTTCATTGATGGGGGCCTTTTTAATTTCTTCTTTAGGAGCCCACTTCTGTTCTTTTTTGTCAGATTGCTTATCATTTGTCCTCTTAGATGTCTCTTTCGATACTTTTTTATTTTTTACAAACATTCCTCTCGGGACACCCTCATCTTCGTTCACTGTTCTATTCCTCAACCAATATTTGCTTCTAGCTTCCTCCACCACTGCAATAGTCAACCTCTCAATCTCTTCTTCACTCGGTCTCCTTATACTACATCTATTAGTTTGAAATGATGCAATAGGGGGATTTTGCTCATTTTCACTTTCTTCGTAGTAAAAACAAACCTGTTGCTCTGCCATATGAATATTGTATTTTTGATGATCAACATCATACTCATATCCTTCCTCCTCTGAAGATGAATATTCCTACTCCAAAGAATTAAGAGTGTGGGAAGTTAAATAGAAATTATGGTCTTCACCACCATCATTTTCTGATATGTCTTCTTCTGGTATTGGCTGAGTTGTAACACAATGCTCTGGGGAATGTGGTGTGTAACAAACTAAGCACCAGAGACTCTTATCTACCATATATGCTCCTTTCATTTTTAATGGGTCTGGTGTTTCTTTATTCCTTGGTCTATCACTTACCGGTTTCCCATCCTTCCAGTTTGTATTATAAGGCATGTCATGCAACCTTGGTCTTTCATTCTTATATGTATTTTCTTGTCTATTTGGGGGAGCATATGGGGGAGCCCTAGGGTTTTCCCTTTTATAAATCATCCCTGTAGCTTTCCTGTTATTCTCAATTGTGAGTGCTATCTTTTGAGCTTCAGCCAAATTCCTAGGATCTTTGTTCCTAAGCTCATATCCTATCTTGGGATCAAAAGATTTCAAGTAGATGCTCAATGCAGCAGGGTCAACCAACTTGGATCCACGAGGTATCTTATTATGTAGTTTGGAAAACTTCTGATCAAAATAATAAGCTGACTCATTTTGATGCTTTTGGATAGTTACCAACTCATACAAAGAAAACTCTGATGCACATTGATTCCCATATTTCTGGAGAAATTGCTCATAAAATATATGAATGGAATCAATGGATGTTGTCGGTAAACTATTAAACCAGTCCCTGGCATCTTTGACTAGCAACATCATAAATAATCTCATCTGTACATCCTCATATTACATATCCAGGCCTTGAATAACTGCTTTAAAGTTTCTCAAATGCTCCTCGGGTGTGACTACACTACTTCCTGTAAATTTCGGGACTAGGTTTCTCCAATTGTTATCCAGAGGGTAAGAGTATATCTAAAATCCGGTCAAATCAAACTGCATGATCATGGTTGTATATTGTGGAGGAGGATTTTGGTAATGTCAATGCTGGTACAATGGATTACTGTTTGCCACATATTGTTGACCTTGTGGGGGTACGTGTTGCTGATAAGGAGGCGGTTGAGCACCCTTATGTTGTGGTGGAGCATTTTGATGTCCACATTGGTTCCTTGGCTGATTTCAGTGGGCCTATGGGGAATTTGATGGTCTCATATTGTTATTTTTATGAGGGGGCATATATTTAGGTGAGTCAGCCATTGGCATTTTAATCTGAGCCTTTTGCAACTTCAATTTCTCAAATTCTTTCATTGCTTGTAGCCTTTTCTCATATTCTATCCTTGGTCTTTTTGTTTCTTACCTCATGCATTCCAACTGTACATCTGCCTCATTGTGGGTCATAAGTTCATGATTTTCTTCAGATGCTTCTTCATATTCAAGTCCCTCTTCAAAAAGTGTTGTTCTCTGCTCATATTCAAAATCTCTCCTTTTTTTAGCCTCAAAATCAGCCATGAACTCATCATGCTTCTCATGGTTCATTTTCCAGAGGGGGTTTCTCTTCTCTTCTGGAGTGTGAAGTTCTTTAGATGGGTTGTTTTCATTTGTTAATGCATCATATGAATTATGTGTTTCCACTGGTGGTTTCAATGTTTTGTTTTTAGTTGTTGTGCCTAGGTCATTAAACACTTTCTTGCCCTGGTCATCTTTGTAAATCCACTTACTTTTGTCAATAGGACCATCACCATCTCTATACAAAGACCTTCTTCCCTGCATGTTGTGAGTAATCATGATAGTCTAAACTCTAGGATGGTTTCTTTCTGATCTATAGTTTATTTTATCAGATTCAATGCACTTGTTCATTTAGAGTCGCCACCCACTTTTTAAAAAAAAAATAGAGAAAATGTTATTATTTCACCCAGCGGAGTCAATTTTCAAATTTCTTAACTATGAATCTCTTAAATGACCCTATATGGAAACGCTGCCTGCCACTGGACTTTTCTCAAGTTAATCCTCATTAGAGTCGCCAATTTGTTGGGTCTCAAAAATGCAGGTTTGAACCACGAGAGATTTCCAAGCTCTCACAATGCTATTGGCCAACTAACAAGGCCAATCAGTACGGTTGAACCTTCTACTCTTAAGGCTCTACTAAATGTAGGTGGTTGTACCTATATGAATGCTGCAGATTTTGAACTATGCTTCCAGCTTGACTAAACTATCCACAATGGCAATTTGACAATGGAGAGATATGATCTAAGTTTGGTATAAATTTTATATGCAATATCAAGGTGAAAATCTCATATATTCAATTAATAGATGTTTAAATGAAATGAATAAAACTAAATGATGAAATATGGAAGACCAGTGCCTTGTTGGGTAAAACGGAGTCAAATGAAAGTCTTAGATGAGTGGTTTCTATCTAGCAAGTTCTCTAATTGTTTGGCATAGAGATATGAGTTTATAACTGGTATAAACATGCAAGAATGTGATTGACAGACCCTACTTGAGGCAGAATGTCAATCCTAACTATTTGATTCTTCTTATTGATCCAAATAATATTCCCAGATTACTATAATTGACTGAAAGGAATTTAATTCTTCTTTAAAGAACCCAATTAATAAAATTACATAGATGCAACAAATGTGCATTAATAAATTGAACATATATTTGATATTTCAACTTAAATGATCAAGAAACATCAGATTGGAGACAATCAAATAATTGCAGAGTTTCAACAAACAACTGATACCAGAATAAAGCCACCAAATCAAAAGTCTCCCATTATCTTCCTCAAAATTTATACACGCAACATGGTCCTTTTGAATACAAACATTCTAAAAAATCCTATACTTCCTCCTATCTCTCTTCTTCCTTTTTTTTACAACTGATTTTTACAAGTATTTTATACACTACATTTCAAGAGTCACGGTGCTTCATTTTATTGTTACAGTCGTTCACATTCCGTTGACATAAATTAAAAATAATAATTATATTGCCTTATCGACAAATCAAATGTTTCAAACTATAGTCTAATGTGTTTCATTCTTCATTTTATATCCTTTCTCGCCTTCATTTCACTTTATCCGCTCCTTTATATGTCGTTGTGGGTTTTGAATTTGATTGCTCCCCTGCTACCGCTCAACCGCGAGCTTTATTTTTATCACTCACGGTTCCGTGGTGAGTTCGTCACGACATTCTCCTTTCCTACTACCTTACTGTAGTGTGCTTTTACACTAACAACGATTGCGTGGTATTAACTGTCATAGTCCATCATTCTTCCACCACTCTACTACGGTCTCATATCCTTCATCCCGCGACATCGTGGTGGTTGGCATTTTTTGTCACCTTTTAATGTTTACCACCTTACCGCGGTCTTCATCTTGACTCCCTACGTATCTGTGGTAACTGTTTACTAACCATCACCTCGCTGCCTTAGTCTGCTTCCTAATTGTCAGTAGTATGGCGGTAGTCATTTCATTGACTGTCACGTTCAAGCTTATTATTTAGCACGTCACCGTGATCATTGGCCTGATTACCAGCGGTACCTTGGTGAGCCTCCATCGTCTGTTGACTGTTCATCGCTCTATCGTGATCTCAACTCTGACCATCTGTGGTAACGCGGTACCTATCTACTGACCGCCACCTCTGCTACCCTACTGGTTATCTCACTGCCACCACGATACTGCAAACAATGAATTGACCACGCACAGTGTGGCAGTGACTGTTCTCCGCATGTTGCTTCATTGCTTACCTTACATTCACCGCACTACTGCGGACAGTGTGATGACCATCGGGGATAATGCAGTAAGTGTCAATGTGACTGCCCTTTCACCGCTATACCACGAGCCAGTCTATGGGAAGCCGCGGTAAAGTGGTGAAGGTTAAAACACACCAGCAGTATAATGTATGTCATTTTTTTTAGATTTTTTGAACGGCGATAAAGGTATTAAAATTTACGAATGGGAGAAAGGAATTTTTAAGGGAAAGACAATGCAAATAATGAGTTGAGATAGGAAAGAAATTAGAATTTTAATGGAAATTTTCAGTTCTAACAAGGCCCACAACTGTACATCAACACTCCCTCTTAGTTAGGGAGGAATACTTCCAGATATCCAATATCTTGGAGTCTCTTAACATGACACCTACAATGGCTACACCCATATGTGGAAAAGAGCTAATCACATAGTCACTCAACATGATATCGTCCATCATGGCTACTCCCATGTATGGAAAAGAACATGTGCACAAGTTCCCATCACGAAGTCACTCAATGTGATGTCATCATCTCAACATGACGTCCACCATGGCTACTCCTAGAGGGTGGATAAACACAAGTACAATGAAATCATCACGAATTCTCTCAACGTGATGTTGTCATAGAGTCACTCAACATGACATCCACCATGGCTACTCCCAGAGGGTGGAAACAAGGGCTTTCACCTCAAATTTCTCTCTCATAGAGAAAGATGCATTAACAAGGGCTTTCACCTTAAATTTCTCTATCACAAAGAAAGATGCATTAAAGAAAATCAATAAAGATCACTGATGTTAAGTTTCCCTCTCAGTTAGGGCTTAATTCTCCACAACTCCAAGCTTGCCTCAAAAGTGCACAAAATTTACTCTGGAGAGAGGCTTGGTGAGAATATCAACTGTCTGCTCATCAGTGTAAATTTATCTCAACTGGATAGCTTTCATCAATACCATATCTCTGATATAATGGTATTTGATCTCAACATGTTTTGTTTTGTCATGAAACACTGGATTGATAGAAAGCTTCACACAACTTTGATTATCACAATGAATAACTGTTGGCTCCAATAATTGTCCAAATAATCCTACAAGGATCTTTCAAAGCCACACTGCTTCTCGAGCTACAACACAAGTTGTAATATACTCCACCTCTACAGTGCTTAGTGCCACTAAAGACTGCTTCCTGCTACACCAAGAAATCAAACCCCAAGATAAAGCAACAACCAGAGGTGCTCTTCTGATCAACTACACTCCCTACCCAATCAGAATTAGAATATATCCTTGTAGCTTTAGGTCTACACTGGAAGAATATCTAAAGCCATATCCAACTGTGTCACGCAAGTATCTCAAGATATGCTTAGCTGCAACTAGATGTATTTGCCTTGGTTCACACATGAACTGACTAAGTGCACTCACTGCATAGAAAATATCTGGTCTAGTATTGACTAGATACATCAACGATCCAATCAACTGCCTATACATAGTGGGATCCACCAGATCTAAACTAGCTGCAAACTCACTCAACTTCTTCAAATTGGTTTCCATCGGTGTAGACATGGATTTTCAATCCATCATACCAAATCTCTTCAAGATGTCTATAGTATACTTCCCTTGACTCATAATGATCTCATTGGGTGTCTGTCACACTTCCAATCCTAGGAATTAATGCATATATCCTAAATCCTTCATCTCGAATTCAGAAGCTAACTCCTTCTTGCATTTCATAATGAGATATTCTGCTCCAGTAAGAAATAGATCAATATAAAGAACCAAGATTAATGCCTCACCATAAACTACCTTGGAGTAAAGATTTGAATCAACATCATTCTTGGAGAAGCCCAAGCTCATCAAGTACCGATCAATCCTCTCATACCAAGCATGAGGATCCTGCTTAAGGCCATACAAAGCCTTCTTCAATTTACAAACATGAGACTCCTTCCCATGAATCTCAAAGCCATCAGGTTGCTCAATGTATACCTCTTCTTCAATCACACCATTAAGGAATGTTGTCTTCATGTCCATTTGATGTAGCTTCCATCCCTTAGCTGTTGCAATAGCAATAATAGTCCCGATGGATGTATAACAAGCAACTAGAGCAAAGGTTTCTTCATAATCTATTCCCTCTTTCTGAGAGAATCCTCTAGCCACAAATCTAGCTTTGTACTTTTCAATACTTCCATTAGCCGCATGCTTAATCTTGAAAAGCCATTTAGAAGATATAAGAGATTTCCCTTCCGATCTTTTTATAATATCCCAAACATCATTCTTGATGATAAATTGATATTCTTCATCCATAGAATCTCTCCACACTTGTTGACTCGATGCTTCCTCAACACTAGAAGGCTCAGATTCAATGATATGACTCATTAATACAACATAGCTTGGAAATTGCTGTGGTCTTTTTCTTTCTCTAAATATGCCTCTAGGAGCTACAAACTTTTCTACTTCCTGCATTGTTTGCTTAGCCCATAGAGGTCTCTTTCAACCTATGACATTATCTCTTGGCCTATCAATTGTTTCCAAAGGCTCAACTAGATCACCATCCTCTTCTGGTTCAGTACACTCCCTCTAAATCTCAGGAGTATGATTAGCTTCCATGTCCTGAGGAGTCTCTTGGTCTTCATTATCTATCTCCATGTATGAACCCTTAGATCTTTTGAATGTAACATCTTCTTCAAAAGTGACATCCTTGCTAATCTCTATCAGTTTTTGACCTGGAATGTAAATCCTATAGGCTTTTGAAGATTCACTATAACCCACACATATTCCTTTCTTTCCAGAAGGTTCTAACTTAGTCCTCTTATCTTTAGGCACATGGATATAAATAGAACAACCAAAGATTCTCAAATGACTAATCTCAGGCTTCACACATGTGAAGGCTTCTTCAGGAGTCATATTCTCCAAAATGTAATGAGGGCATCGATTCTAAACGTACACTGCAGTTCTAGATGCTTCTGCCCAAAGGAAGGTTTGCAAGTCTTGATCATGGATCATGGCTTTAGCTGCCTCAACAATGGATCTATTCTTCCTTTCTACAACACCGTTCTGTTGTGGATTGTAAGGGACACAAAACTCCCTCTTAATCCCTGTCTCAATACAAAAGTTATGGAAGCCTCCAAAGATGTATTCTCCTTTATTATCAAATCTTAGAACTTTGATCCTCTTCCTGGATAAATTCTCTTCTTGAGCCTTAAACTCTTTGAATTTCTCAAGTACTTCTTTAGATTCCTTAGTCTTTAAGAAATAAATCCAAGTCTTTCTAGAGTAGTCATCAATGAAAATTACATAATACAAGAAACCACTCAAGGATGCAACAAACATTGGACCACACAAATCAAAATGAATAAGATCTAGAATGCATTTTGATCTACTTTCACTACTATGGAAAGGACCTTTAGTATTCTTACCCAATGCACATCCTCGGCAAGTACTATCATGCTCCTGGATGAGACTTGGAAGGCCAGTGACCATCTTCTTCATGGATGGAAGAGCTCTGAAATGGAGGTGAGCAAGTCTTCTATGCCAAAGCTCGCTTGAACTGGTGGAATCATGCAACAAGGCTTGCATTGGATGAATGGAAATTCCATAAAGACTCTCTTTCTGAACACCAATCACTTGGGTTGACTTGATGCTAGAGTTCTTCAGCCAAGCAAGAATGTTTCCCCCAGAAAATGCAACTTGATATCCCTTGTCCTCCAAGGCTGAAATTGATACAAGGTTCCTCTTGATACTCGATACGAACAACACATCACTTAAATGAAGAGAGATTTCAGAATCTAGGTGGAGAGAGGAGGCTCCTGCACCCTTCACTAAATAGTAAGTATCATCTCCAATTATTACTTGAATGTTGGTATCTCTCTCCACCAAATCTGAAAGATGCTCTCTAAATCCAATAATGTGACAAGAGGTGCCACTATTAATCAACCATATGCTACTATCAGTTGGAACATTGCTTGATAGGGCTGAGATCCACTTGAATTATCTCTTGAGTCCTTCTAAGG